>CM053563.1:22638952-22750191 GCA_028646485.1 Cryptoprocta ferox
AGTTCATTTTTGCTCTTGATTCCCTTGCCTTTGGGGATGTGGTGAGTAGGAAATTGCTGAAGTTGAGGTCAAGGAGGCGGTTTCCTACTTTCTTCTCTAGGGTTTTGGTGGTTTCCTGTCTCACGTTCAGGTCCTTCATCCATTTTGAGTTTATTTTTTGTAGAAGCTAAAATCAGGCATTTGGTGACATCTCCTGATCTGAAAAACTTATCTATTGACCTATGGGCCCATAGGACCCTCAGGTAGAGATTTCTGCCTTCAAGAAGCATCAGCTGAACACAGGTGACTTTGACATAGAGCAGAGTGAATTAGTGTTGTGATAGATGCATCTCCAAAATATAGAGAAGCAGGAAGAAGGGGGGAGAGAGCCCTCTAGATGTTGGTTTAAACAGAAGTCTTCTCTTATGAAACATCTGTAAGCCCCAAGTACTTTTTCCTTTGAAAACTCCACCCCAAGACATGGTAATCATATTAAAATGCATCCAGTTCTCAAATTAAATATAATATTTTGTTGCCAACTTTGTTTTTAAAATATTATTTTGATTTTTTGTTTTTCATATTTTGAGGCTCATTAGTTTTTCCACCTTCACTGCAGGTCTCAAACATTGTCACAGGCTCCTGAAAACTCTGTAGGATCTGATGGATAAAAATACTCCTGAAGTCATGAATAGTACCAAAGATCTTGAAAGATGAGTGTATTTCCACCAGTAGTGATAGAGCTGAAGGGCCTTCCAGAAAGAGGAAACAGTGGAAGGACATTCAGGAACAGTCCATAAAGGATAAAGTATTAGCCTTTGCCAGGGGCAGGTTAAAAAGAGGTCTAGAAAGATAAGTAGAAGATGAATTTTAGAGACAGAATATGGATTTTAGACTTTATTCTCCAGGCCATGAGGAGCTACTTGATGGTTTCTGAGAGAAGCCTGACGAGTCCAGAGTACTATAGACGGGACTGGCCTGGGAAGGCTTCAAGAAGATGTATCTAAAATTTGCCTGAAGAATGAAATTTAGATCAGAACTTGGGGTAGAACCCAATGCTATTTGCATTGACTTTGCTCCCTGCTTTCCTTAATTCCTTCTTGCCTTTGCCTTTCAAGGCTTGTAACTTCCTTTCCCTGCCATCATGTTCCTCTGTAACATGCTCTAGTCTTGTTTCCTGATCTGAAGCAGTCCTGGTGCTGGCTTTGCTCTGTCCAGCCTTCTCAGCCAACATTTTATTCATTATTAAATTTGCTTCTCCCAAAAGACATTTTCATAGAATTCACACTGCAGCTTCTTTTTCTAGAAAGGGCTTATTCTATAGATCTTTAATGGTGAAAGGGAAATTAGAAGTCAACCACTCTTTATTTCTTCAAATTTATAGTAAAGGAAACTGGCTTACATAGGAAAAGTGACTTGCCTAAAGTCAACAGAATCAGAACCAGAGTTGAGAAAAGAATCTGTGTCATCTGGTTGAAATAATACTGCTTCTCTGCACTTGGCCACCTCCTGTGGGTATAGCCTGGAGATTGAACTGACAACTATGCAATCAGATGAGCTTTCAGACCCTAAGAGACACACAACTATTCTCTGAATTAAGATTGCTGTCCTCTGAGACAATTTAAAAATACTTTTAGTAATGGGGCCCTTGGCTTTGTGACCAGGCTAAGTTGTTTTAAGACCAATTAGACTGACGCATAAAATGCATTCCCCATGGATTCTCCAGGTAAGTCTCTGATTTACTTTCTTTTTCAACCTTTTTAAATAAGACTGAATGAAAGAAATGTTGGGGCTGACGATCCACCCTTTCTCTGATCCTCCAAGAGGAAATGTCTGACCTAGAAATGACCATTTTCCATTGAAAAAATTTGACATAGTGGATAAAATTATTGGCTAATTTTGACATATAATATTGTGTGTTACTTTGATACATTTATATATTGTGATGGGATTGCCATTGTAGCTATATCAGTCACATTACATAATTATACTACAGTACTGTCTATATTTATTATAGTGTGCTCGTTTACTACTTATTGCAAGTTTGTGCACTTAAGCAACATCACTCTTATCTTCCTCTCCATCCCTTGGTAACTACCATTTTACTCTGTTTTTCTTCCTATGACTTTTTGAGTGCCACATATAAGTGGTATCATACAGTACTTGCCTTTCTCTGTCTGTGACTTATCTCGCTTAGCTTAAGGTGCTCAAGGGTCATCCATTTTGTCACCTTTTCTTATGGCTGAATCATATTCCAATGTATATGATCTTTTCTATTCTTTTATCCACAGAGGCCATTTAGGTGGAAATAACCAATTTTTTAAAAGGCTTCTGTCCATCCTTGAAAAAACAGTGATGTCAAACAGAGCCATGAGTTTCTTCAGTGCTCTAACTGCCTTCCCCCACCATTTTAACAGTGAGGGCTTCCCAGGTAACATGAAATTTTTATGAAAGCTTTGTTTGTCTTTAAAAAAGATTAAGTGCTGAAACTTTCATGACAGTCTGTTAATGTCAGTATAACTCATGGTGATATGTTGTGTTGGGCAGGCAGTGGAAGTTAGCAAAATAGCCATAAAGTCACCCTAAATGGACCTGTCTCGCTCACTTTTCTTGTCTTCAGATGGCTATGACATCCCTTCCTGAAGATCTCCAGGAGGGGAGCTGCCACACTCTAACTCCATAGTCTCAATGTTTTATCATTAGATTTCACAAAGCTGATTCTCCTATCAAAACTGCAATTCATGTGACATTTAATCCCTTCACTTCTCAGTTCAGTTCCTAAAACATGGAAATTGCTACCCAACTTTTTCTCCTTCCTGTTCTTGCAGATGACATTGTTTCTGTTCAGACCAACACTAAGGGCCCTGAAGGCAAAGCAGGTTGGGTTGCAAGAAAGGTCTCCTTGGACTCATGACCTCAGATTCTCACCCTTGGCTGCATTTCAGATAGGTCCTCTTGAAGAAGTTAGTAACTCCCTTCTCTTCTGCCTCTTTATTTCTTCAGGATGCCAATGAACCTACTGCATGCAAAATGAGAGTACTTCCCTTGTTTGAATCTGTGCTTACAATTCCTAATTAAATAATAACTTGCACAGCACTCTGCTGCTCTAAGCCTAAGCAGCATTTCCATTACGTCTTCTCTGAAGTCAAAATTACAGGCCTGTCATTTCCTGGATTTTCTCATAAATGCAAGCATTAAATTAGACCTACACTCACCCATTAGTAACTTCTCTTTGTAGTGGGTGTTTAAATGTGTTATAATGACTCTACTCTCTCTTCAACTTTCTGTTCCTCTTAGAATATTAATGAGTTCCACCTTGTTCTAGAGTTCTTGTCCACTTTGTCTTCTAATTTCTTGATATAACATGAATGTGATTTTATTAAAGCTCTTTTTTTCCTTCTCTTGGGAAGGGAAAAGAGAAACATCTTTCTTAGGCAGTTTCTTTGAAGGGTGAGAATCTGATAAAAGACGAATCACCTTTTTAGGTTTCAAATTTTTCTTTGAGCAGAAGTGCAGACGGTCTGGGTCCAGTTGCAAAAAGACTGATTGAGTCCCTCTCTCTCTCAAAATAATTTTTTGCCATTTGATCACACTTTGATGACAAAATTTATGTTCTGGATGCTTTATATGTATTGATTTTCTTCATCTTCACGTTAACATTACAATGTAAGTTCTCTTTTTGTTACCATTTTACAACTGTGGAAACTGAGACAAAGAGGTCAACAAACTTTCTCAAGATGACAGAGCAAGTCTCAGATGCAGATTAACCCAAGCAGTCCAGAGCCAGAGTCCACATAACTGTCAGGAATTTTTGACTTACAAGTGACAGAAGCTCAACTCAAATTGGCTAGGCAAAAAGGCACGGTTTATTTCCTCATATGAATCAATCCTTGAAAATAATAGGAAGAAAACTGCTCTCTGAGACAACAGAGACTGGGGACCTGGCTGCCCTCAGGATTCTCTCTCTGATCTCTGGTATTTGCATAATTGCCTAAGGCTAGAGTCTTAGTAAGGGCCACCAAAGATTTCTTAGCTGATACCCTCCTACCTTCACAGTGAAAATAAGGCTCTTTCACCCAAGATCCAATGAAAGAGAGAGAGAGAGAGAGAGAAGATACTAATTGGCCAACTTGGGTCATATGACCAGGCCCTGGACCAATCACTGTGGCCAGGAGGGTGAGTAACTAGAATCATTTCAGCCTGGGCTAGGTGCCCATTCTTGGAAAAGTTTTGGAGAAGATAACTGTGCAATTATTATGCAGTTATTGTGCAGCTCCAGAAGTAACTTCTGGTAAATCACATTTTAGAGTCATGGAATAAGAGAAAAACAAAACAATTCCCTAGAAGAAGGGGTGTGGGAAGGAAGTGGCACAGTTTTGCCACTGGAGTGTTACTGCAAGCTGAACAGCAGCCCCCAAAGAAACATAAAAATCAGAGAAATAGAAAGGGTAAGTAAGATAATTGCTCCTAAAACAGATGAAATGGATCTGCAGATCTGGCAACACCAGATTTGCAGGTCAACAGTTAGCTAGAGGTCAGGACAATGTTCCCCTTTTTGGTAGGATGAGGACAGTCTACTTTGCCAAAGCTACCATCAGGCCTGCTATGTTCATTTATGTTACCTGCCCAGCTCCTGTAGGCAGTTGAGTTTGAGGTCTGTGGCTTATGTATTGCCAAACAGCACATTCCATCTTTGGGATGACCAACTAGAACATCCATTTCTTCCATCATATTTGGTCAACAGCCCAAGAAGAAGGTTAATGCTTTGAAGAAGAAAGAGACAAGGCAAAGGATCTGGCAGTTAAAAACTAGAGATTTCTTGACAGAATGGCTTATGGCATTTGACAAAAATTTTCAAGGCACAGAAAAACAAGTTTGACAGCATGTGTTTTAAGCAGAGATGTGTATATGACACTTCCAAAGTCAATCATTGCCAGCCTTTGTGTGGGGTGGGAGTAGGGAGGGAGGGGGACTTTTTCTCTCTCTTTACTTCTTCTTTGCACCCAGAGCCTCAGTCTGCCCTCTATAGATGGTTGTAGGAAATAGGCAAACTTATTTCTTTCTTGTTCCCTCTAATTTCCAGGTCAATTTCTGTGCCCTGGCATTCCCTTTTTGAAAATGCCCGAGGCTCCAGGAAAAGCCATGAGCCTCAGGGCATTGTACAACACTGAGCTTTTCAAGCTGTGGCCCTGGAGATTCTTTGCTGTGTAAGCCAGGAGGTGTTTTCTGGCCACATGCCTGCCAAAATCCTTCTAGAACTTAGAGAAAAGATTTTGTTTTCCCTGATAGGCTGGGGCAGAATAGGCTAGTAATGGAAATACATAATAAAGTTTTATGTTTCACATTCAGTCTTCATTCTTCTCTACATCCAGATCTGCAAAAATATAAAGTGACCCTGCTGGGGGGGGGGGGGGGAGGCAAGGGCAGTGATCCTGAGGTGGGAAGTGGAAAGTGAGTAGGAGTTGATCATTTAGAAAAAAGCATGATTCTCATTCTGGTCTAACAACAATGGACTTTTCTAGTCTCCTCTCACTGAATGTCCATGAGAGGATGTTGCTTCCTCCTACGAGATTATTGATGCCATTATCATATTTGAGGTGGAGAGCAAACTTGGCTGCCAGGGACTGTCTCCTTCTGCTGCCCCTTTTGGAATAAAACCCATCTTTGTGTGGCAGATCCAGTTTTCCTGACTGCTTTTCTACACCTCTGGGCACTATTGTCCTCCCTGTAACTTCTGTAATCACCCTGCTATGTTCCTAAATGATTTTGGTGTTCATTTGTATGTTTTCCTCTCATTTCACTGAGAGAGAAGAAACAGTTTATTGCTCCCTACAGCATCTCTACAACTCAGCTTCAGCTTAGTATTAGACTTAGATCATCGTCCAACCCCCTATTTTGCTGAGTTTTTTTAAAGACAAGAAATTCTGCCTTTATCAAATTTAATTATTGGCCAGAAGTAAATAAGAATATATTTTAACTCCTTTTTTTTCCTTCAAATTTATAACCTGTGCTCAAGGTCATCCTTAATCTAACAAGTAATTATCTCTCATACCAGATTTATCATTCATCTATCCATCTTTCCATCCAACCAACCATCTATCCAATCACCCGCCTTTCTATCCATCCATCAAGCTCCCCATTCATCCATCCATCCAACCATCCACCCATCCAATAATAATATTTATTCAGATAAAAAAAATAAGATTAAAAAAATCTCTTTGATATATTTATTCATCCCAATGACCATATGGAATCGGGTGCATCACAAAACATAGCCATTATGCAGAAATTGGTTTTTAAAACAACAAAACAAACAATTTGACTAGGCACTTATTAAATGTACAACTAGACTTTTCTGGAAAATATTACTCCCAAATCTTTAAAAGTAACGTTTAGTTGTGAAAGTAAAGTATGACTGTATTTCTCAAAACGATAAACAAAAGGAAGGAAAAGAAAGAGAGGAAGAGAAGAGAGAAGAGAGATGTGAGAACATCACAGACGCCCCGTGGCTAAGGTTTCTGCTCCCCATGCCCAAACTTGGTCTCCTCCCTTCCCCCTAAAGGCCACCATTGTTGAGATGAGATTTGCAGGCCTTTTTAGATCCATTTATATAAATATACAATATGATACAGTTTATATTAAAATAACACACAAAAGAAAGCCACATATTTCTCCATGAGTAAAAATATATGTGTGTATTGCCTGATTTTTTTATAGCAAGCAATTTCAGTGATTTCCCACAGTTTCAGTAGAAAGGTACTTGGGTCATTTATTCCTTGCTTTTTGGTAAAATTTGGAGGGGCTTGGGTAAAATCAATGCTTTGGGTGGCAGCAATATCTGAGCTTGGGTCAAAATGTTGGCAAAAATTTGGAGAAAGGTAATTTGCCCAGATCAATTCTAATTTAAATCCACCCACTCTTACAGAGGGCACTATTATCCACTCTCCTCAGGGCTTTTCCTTAGTAGGGGCTAGAGATTAGGAAAAACAGCCTATCCTCACCCTGATTTCCACTGGCTAGGCTTCTCCCAGCAACACACTTGCTCTTAGCTCACTCTCCCTGAATTGAGAGCAGAAAAATTGCCACCCAGGGAAAAATAACTTGAACAGGAGGGATTCTTAAAGCATGGGACTGTCTCTATATCAAGCCAAAACTGAAGGTGGTGGAGGCATAAAAAGAGGGCCTTAAGTCACAATGTTAAGCTTGCTGTCACTCTTACAGGAGTCTTTCTTTTCAGCTCTTCCTTCACACCATTAATTCATTGTATATTCACTTTTTGCTTTGCTCTGGTAGTACTGATCATAATAAATTCATTTGCCTTTAGAATAGGAGCTCGTTCTTTACTCCCTATCCCAAGTTTATCTCCAGCTGTGCACCCCAAAATGGATTAAGAAAGCAAGGGTGTCACACTTCAACAATGGCATAGTCATATATTAACATACAGAAAAATGTCCAAATTGGAAGGCTTTAAGCTTAATAAATATGTATCTGAGCTATAAATTAGGGAGATTTAAAGATACACTGAGTCTATGTAAACATGAGTAACCATGTATGCTATATCCTAAGAATTTAATCTTAAATTTTTCATCTATACAGCAGATTTTTTCAATGAACCCAGAGTCCTTTCCTTTAAGATGCTTTTCTTGAGAGTAATGATTCATTTGGCTTAAAAAAAATAGCTGTGTTTATTCTAAAGATTTTAAGCAATGCCAAATCTACAAAGAAGAAAGTAAAAGAATTATACCAAATATAACCCCTAGAAATAGATATAATTAAAATAATATGAATATTTTTAAAATTATAAGATTATCATTCCAAATGCCTCTTTTTCTTTTGCATGTATACTGATGGGAAGACAGATAAATCAAGTAAAATACATTTTTATGAAGTGAATGATAACATATATGCTATTTTTTAAATTTATTTTATTTTATTTAAATCCAAGTTAGTTAACATATAGTGTAATAATGGCTTCAGGAATAGAATTTAGTGATTCATCACTTACATATAACACCCAGTGCTTATCCCAACAACTACCCTACATAATGTCCATCACCCATCTAACCCATTCCCCCACCCAACACCCCACCAGCAACCCTGTTTGTTCTTTGTATTTAAGAGTCACTTATGGTTTGCCTCCCTCTCTGTTTTTATATTATCTTTCCTTCCCTTCCTTTATGTTCATCCTGTTTCTTAAATTCCACATATGCATGAAATCATATGGTATTTGTCTTTCTCTGACTGACTTACTTCGCTTAGCATAATATATTCTAGTTCCACTCATGTTGTTGCAAATAGCAACATTTCATTCCTTTTGATTGCCGAGTATATATGTGTGTGTATATATATATATATATATACCACATATTCTTTAACCAATCATCGTCGATGGACATTTGGGCTCTTTCCATACCTTGGCTATTGTTGACAGTGCTTCTATAAACATTGGGTGCATGTGCCCCTTCGAATTAGCATTTTTGTGTCCTTTGGATAAATACCTAGTACTGCAACTGCTGGGTCATAGGGTAGTTCTATTTTTAATTTTTTGAGGAACTTCCATACTGTTCTCCAGAGTGGCTGCACCAGTTTGCATTCCCACCAACAGGGCAAAAGGGTTTCCCTTTTTCTGCATCCTCACCAACATCCGTCATTTCCTGAGCTGTTAATTTGAGCCATTCTGAGAGATGTGAGGTAGTATCTCATTGTGGTTTTGATTTTTATTTCCCTGATAATGAGTAATGTTGAGCATCTCTTCATGTGTCTGTTAACCATCTAGATGTCTTCTTTGGAAAAGTGTTTGTTCATGTCTTTTGCCCATTCCTTCACTGGATTGTTTGGTTTTGGGGTGTTGAGTTTGGTAAGTTCTTTATAGATTTTGGATACTAATGCTTCATCCAATATGTAATTTGTAAATATTTTCTCCCACTCCATCAGTTGCCTTTTAGTTTTGTTGATTGTTTCCTTCATTGTGCAGAAGCATTTTATCTTGATGAGGTCCCAATAGTTCATTTTTGCTTTTGTTTCCCTTGCCTCCAGAGACGTGTGTAGTAAGAAGTTGCTGCAGCCAAGGTCAAAGAGGTTGTTGCCTGTTTTCTCCTCTAGGGTTTTGATGGTTTCCTGTCTTACATTTAGGTCTTTCATCCATTTTGAGTTTATTTTTGTATATGGTATAAGAAAAAGGGTCTATGTTCATTCCTCTGTGTGTCACTGTCCACTTTTCCCAACACGATTTGTTGAAGAGACTGTCTTTATTCCATTGGATATTCAAAGATTAGTTAGCCTTACATTTGTGGGCCCATTTCTGGGTTCTCTATTCTGTTCCATTGATCTATGTGTCTGTTTTTTGTGCCAGTACCGTACTGTCTTGATGATTACAACTTTGTAATACAGCTTGAAGTCTGGAATTGTGATGCTTCCAGCTTTGGTTTTCTTTTTCAACATTACTTTGACTATTTGGGGTCTTTTTGGGTTTCATACAAATTTCAGAAATGTTTGTTCTAGGTCTGTGAAAAATACTGATGTTATTTTGATAGGAATTGCATTGAATGTGTAGATTGCTTTGGGTAGTATAGACATTTTAACAATATTTGTTCTCCCAGTCCATGAACATGGAATGTTTTTCCATTTCTTTGTGTCTTCTTCAATTTATTTCATAAGCTTTCTATCGTTTTCAGCATACAGATATTTAACCTCACACATACTATTTCTTTTTCTTTATTGTTATTTAAATACAAGTGAGTGTAATAATTGTTTCAGGAGTAGAATTTAGTGATTCATCACTTACATATAACACCCAGTGCTCATCCCAACAAGTGCCCTCCTTGTACTCAAATTTAGAGGGGAAAATGACATAAAACTAAAAGAATTTATAAATTTCAAGTAAAAGTTACTGTACCTTCAGGGATATTAATTCCTAAAGGAGCCCCTTCGATTATAATAAAATGATAATTAAAACTAGAAAAATGCCTAAGTTTTTTTAGCTATCTATATCAAAATTTAGGTGTTGTTTATATATATCGATTTCAAATAATATTTACTTACTCCATTCTATGGAATATATGGAAATCAGCACTGCCTACCCCTTATTTTTGTCAGTTTTTTTCTTAATTTTCAAGGTTTATGACATTTGTAGTCTATTTTATAATTATAATTCATAATTTATTTAGTTCTGGTTCACATTTAAGTGACTTTATTGTTTAGAACCTGCCCCTTTCTATGGCATCTCCACCCCTACTTCTTTATTTTGACTTCTCTTTTAATTGGCTGTATTTTGTTGGGTGTTCTTTTTAAGAACACTCATGATGTTGTTTTTCTGTGGTTCTTTTCAATGAGAATTTCAGCCTACAACTGTTATAGCCAAATGACATCTTATGGGAGTAGAACAGATTAAGAAGCTGTGTTATACCAAGACCCCAAACACCTGACAGGGATCCTGACAGTATCTTACCCAGCCTGTTGGGTCCCAGTGGTCCCAATGCAGTAACACTTAGAAGAAAAAGAAAAAGGAAGAAGAAGTGGAGGAAGAGGAAAATGTGTTGGGGCAGGAGATTGGGAATAATTCTGTGGAGCCTGGATGAGAAAAAGGTACTCTGGTCCTTTTTGGGTGCTCAGGAAAGGCTGCCCCTTGAAGAGTGAGCTCCATACTTGTTCTAGCACTTCCTAGGCTGCAGGTGAAACCCAAAGGAGGAGCGCAAACACCCTCATGAAATCACAGAGGCAGAGATGTGAGCAAAAACCAGCCTGCCAGGGAACGAAGGAGGAAATTCTGCCACCTGAAAGCCAAACCCTCAGAGGAATAAAGCAGAGTAAAACTAACCAACTAAATAAATCAGAGCAAACGCAAATTAAAAGGGGGCAGTGAGGACAGGAGGGAATGAAAAGCTGGTGATCAGGCACAGCTGGCCTATTCAGAGCAAGCTTAATATCTCTTAATTACAGGATGAGCTCTGCTCTTCAAAAACATTTACACTCATTTCCTCATTCAGTTCACAGCAACACTGCAAAGCTGACAAGACTAGCCCCATTTTACAGACAAAGTCACTAAGCTGGGACATTGTGGGGCTGGGACCAGGTCCCTACATGCTAATCCAGATGGGGGTTCATATGTGATGCCTCTGATATATTCAAAAGACAAAGATGATAAAACTAGAAGAGGTTTAGACATCTTCCTCTGGATTTTCTTTTGGTTGTCTTTTGCAAGATGGACACTGGACCAGCTGTGTCATGGATATCCATCAGCTTTGGCTACCTGCCACCCATTCCTTTCCTTAATGGCCCACCACTTTCCCATTGGGAAATTACTTCCTTTCCTCCCCATTGGGGTTCGTCTTGGTGAAAAACAATTCCAGATGGTCACCTTTCACTATAAAACTAAGCCAAGGGAGCCAAATCCACCTCAGAATAGCTAGATCAAGAGCTCTCTCTTCAGAACTTGAGTCTTGAAAAAGTGGTGAAAGGAAAAGTAAAACAATTTAAAAGTAAATGATCCATGATGAGGCCATTTATCATGGCAATGGTGGAAGTAGTAGTGGACTTGGCAACCATACTTGAGACAGAACAACTCTGACCTGTTATATCTTTCCCATTTGCTTTCTGTTGTATGCATCCCTGAACCCTAACTGACGCAAAGGAGTTAGCAGGGCTTATAATCTTTTCAAAGCTCCAGTCCCCTACTTGGTCATTGAGACCCTGGATGGACAGTCAAGAAATTGGGAAGAGAGCAAAGAGGACTAGGTCTTTCTTGGGCCATGCAACTCCGGATGAGCAGATACTGAGTATGGCAGATGCCCAGCAGTCCTTGTCTAATCAGTGAGAAGCTCCTGGAGCCTCCAGAATGGTGGATTCGTGGCCAGAGGCGCTTCTGGGAGACTTTAGGACTGACATCTGCATTCAGCTGGAGTTACCTGAGAGAAAAGACACAGGCTTTGTACAGGAACATTCTGGAAATGCCTCTCCATCACCAAGCTTGTTTAAGGTGTCGTTTCCTCTTGCAAATGATTCTCTGCACCAGCAGAATGGCAGGCATCCTGTAGAAAGGCCATCCTCTGTTTCTCACTGTTTGCAGCAGAGATGGTTGAAAGAACCTTCCTGGGAAATGTCAGTGAGTCAGCTCTTAAGCACTCACCCCCGGACCTGCACCAGGGCAGCCTGTAAACATGCATTTTCCATTTTATGGCAGAGCTTTGTTTCCAGAGTGCCCAGTGGAGTGGCCTGGCAAGCAAGCCTCTGTAAATCACACCTTAGAGCCCACTTCATGGACTCTTTCCTGCTGCCCAAGAAGTGAAAGATTACTGCTTCCCTAATGCTGCAGGTTTCTGCTTCTCTCCTCTTTCCCTCTTCTTGTTTCATGGGAAAGGCAACGTAGTCTCGTGGTGGGAGTCAGTGTTAAATGAAAGAGTCAGTTTGGCAAAAAAACAAAGGGCTTCTATTTTACTTTATTCATTTTAAATAAAGACAAGGTGCAGTCTTAAGAAGTCTGCTTGCAAAACAGACATGAAAAACTGAGAGGGCTATAGTGATAGAAAAAGCAAATCCTTCTCTCCTGACTCTCCTCCTGTTGCCTTTCCAGCAGCACTCTGCCTGAGCTGCAGTAAGTGGGCCAGAGCTACTAGACAAGAGGCTCATTTATGGGCCCTCTCTCATTGGTCTCCCTCTTGGGATGGAAGATTCATGAGGGCAGAGACTGTTTGCTCTAGTCACTGCTACCTCTCCAGGGCTTGGGAATGTGCTGGCACTGAGGGAGGGATGTGCTCAACAAATATGGTGGATAGGAAGTGGTGCTCACCAAGTGATGCAATGTGGCAGAGTGTCTCTTTTTCTGTTTTTTTGTAGTATCTGAAAAAAAATGTATAACGTGAAGGGACCTTAGTGATGTATTCCAATAAGCACATTTGAGGATGAAGATGCCCAGAGAAATAAAAAAATTTGCCCCTGAGTCACACAGCTAATTAGTGGTAAGTATGGAACTCATACTGAAGATTCCAGACAATTCTATACAGACTACAGAAGTCCCCCTAAATTATTAATTTTTCAGCCTATACTGGAAATATGTGATTTTTAAGTTTAATTTTATGGTGGCAAGAACACTCAACATGAAATCTATACTCTTAACAAATTTTTAAGTATAAATACAGTATTGCTAATGACAAATACCATGTTGTACAGCAGATCTCTAGAACTTCTTTATCTTTCTTAACTGAAACTTTGTACTTGTTGATTAGTAACTTCGCATTTCCCTTTTCCCCCCAACCCTGGGAAACCAGCATGCCACTATGAATCTATGGATTTAACTATCTGAGATGCTTCATGTAAGTGGAACCATGCTGTGTTTGTCCTTCTGTGATTGTCTTTATTTCTCTCAGCATAATATCCTCAAGGTTCATGTCTGTCATTGTGTATTGTAGAACTTCCCTCTTTTCTAAGGTTCCATTTTCTAACATTTTCACATTTTCTTATCCATGAATCCGCTAATAGCTATTGCGGTTGTTTCCACATCTCGGCTACTGTGAATAATGCTGAAATGAACATGGGAGTGCAGGTATCTCTTCAAGATCCTGATTTCAGTTATTTTAGATAAATACCCTGAAGTGGGATTGCTGGATCATAGGGTTAAAAAAAAGAAGGAAAAAAGAAATATATGATATTTTTATGTGTCAGATTTTAAGAGAGATTCAATAAATATTTTTTGATGAACTGATGCCAAAAGAATTACTTTGACACCTGAGATGAACTGAAGAAGAATGACAACAAGGTCAGAAAGCCATATCCTCTGAGAACCAGCTGAATACATCAGGAGTCTGGAGAAGGAAGGGCAATGGGGTGCAGAACCGCTCTCTTCATATACATTTCTTTCCTCCCCCCACAAACACTTAGCACAGAGTTGGCAGACCATAAATATTTGTTGGGTGAGTCAATTAAGTGCTTTGCTTGAAGAAGAGGGGGCTGACATACTACATGCTGCTTCAGAAAGCTCATGCTTCAGAAAGCTCATGATGGCTAATGAGTAGAAAAGTTTTGAAGAGCTGGCTCTCTTCCAGGGAAGTGGGTGGCAACTGTCAGAGCTGAAGAAGAACAATGCTTCACAAACTTTAGTTGTTGGTGAGTCACCTGGAAGTCTTGTTAAAATGCAGATTCTGGTTGATTAGGTCTGAGTTGCAGCCAAGATTCTGCATTGTCAGTGAGCTTCCAGGTGATGCTGGTGCTTGCTGTTCCTGGACCACCCTTTGGACAGGAAGGATATAGATGAAACTCCTCAGACAGGTTAGTGTCAATAATCATTTTAGGTCACTTCCATCTCTAAGAGTCCCCGAGTGCTGAGCTTTCAACAAAGAAGACAAAGTTGAGAAATCTGGTAGGGTGTGATTTCCAGACATAGAAATTAATCTTTCTATTTATGTAAATACAGAGATCTCTGTGCTGGGAACTGTGATCAAAGGAAAGAGGAGATATTTGTCTTTGTATTTTCACACCAGAAGAAAAGCATTCCTGGTGGCTATGATTCTACTAAAATGCTCAGCATATGTGTGCTGCATTTCACAACAAATCTGCTCAGTTTGATGCATTTAAAAACCTGTCAAATGCTTTACAAGCAGAAAATACATAACTCATGCAGAACCTGTAGACACTTAAAGCCCCTTGCTGTTACTCTCAGCAAAATGAGGTCTCTTGTCCTCCAACAGCCTCTCCATTAGGTATGTTTTTGACTTACCAGTTTTCCATCCAGGTGGAGACCTGGATGCTGCTCCTCTATTTGGCCCTGGAGAGCCTGAGGAAATTGTCCTCCCCTCTTGAGCTGACTACACTGGACATTCCTGAAACATAAGATAAAAAGCCAGTTCTTCCTCACCAGAAATCCCTGGATTGACAACTTGTGGTTGATGCAGGGGAGCAAGTCCACAGGGAAGGGAGAAGAAGAGGGAATGATATTTGCAAGCACCTACTACGTGCAAGACAATGGACCAGACTCATTCCACACATTTTCCCATGTGCTCATCATATACCCTTACAAAGCAATAAAGGGTTAAGAAGTTTCCAGATATTCATGGGTTTTGGGAGTGAGCACACATTTCCCAGACTGGTCCCCTGTTCCTCTACACACAGGTCCTGACTCTATGTCCAGAGATCTCCCACTGTGTCTGGAGGGCCAGGACAGACACCAAAGCATGCCTGGATGGTGGCTGCCTGGCTGCATGAGGAGACTCTAGTGCAGATGGCTGTAGGCTGTCATTGTTTCTCTCCAGTGCTGTCTGCTCCTAGCGGAGGGCTGCAGAGAGCAAATGTGGAAGTCCTGCCTGGATTCTGCCCTCACAAAAATCCTTTTCTGGGGCCTGAATTGCCAAACCATATGAGTGCTTAAGCCCAGATCAAAACGCTGCAGCATGAAGACCCCATTATTAATGCTGCCAATTTCAGGTCTATTTCCAATAAGGGAGGAATGGGTTTTTATTTTGTCTTGTTTTGTTTTGAGGCTAAATTGACAAGTAACAATGCAAGTTCTTTGCAGACAATTGCTCACACTGGCAAAAAAAAATGTCCAAGATAAGAATAACATGAACAATAACAACAATAATAATAAAACAATGCCACCATGACCTTTTAGCAATATGGAGGATATCATCCTTCAGGAGGGATTCATTTTTCCAGCTTTCATGATTTTTAGCCATAAGAAATAAAGAAAGCATATACCCTACCCTTTAATTCACTGCTTCCCCCTTCTAGTTTCTGTTTCCTGGTAAATTAAATAAATACAATTCACAGGTTTTCTTTACTTTCCTTGCTCCTATAAGCTGTCTTCAAAAGCCTCTCAAACTCTTCCCCTACCCCACTTTACAAATTTCTAACTTGGCTCTTCCAGAGGGCTTAAATAAATGCTGTTGAACTAGAGTAAGGTATCCTGCACATAGTAGGTGCCCAGTAAATGCCATGCAGGATTAAATTGAAGCACTGACAGCTCCTTATCTTGGTGTTAGCCCTGTGGAGAACTACAGAATCTGGGGAGATGGGCTGATCACACCCTGCCTCCCAATCTAGTTTGCTGTCTTCCATATTTATCACCCGGCTTATAATGGAAAATTCAGCTCCACTCTGTGTCTTCAGAAGAGCTTTTCCTCTCTAGGTACTCTGCTGGATGAAGCATGGAGTCCAGCCCAGCCTGCATCAGCCATTGCAGCCTGCACCTGTCAACACAAGGCCTGCAGATCAAACGGAGGGGACCTTCTAATGGGGCCGTCCAGGCAGGGCCACTCTGTAAGAAAGGAGTCACATACTTGCAAAATGCGGGCAGAGGGCAAGCACACCACCCCAGTCACAAAAATATTCACGAACTGAAATAATCATTGCTTTGTCTTTTTTCTCTTTTTCCCTTTGTAAACAGCTCTCGGTTCTTGTTTCTACTCCCTGACCACAGCAGCCCCTAGTGGCAGCAAGCTGGAACACACAGGACTGCAAAAGGATCCCCAAAAGAAGGACAATTTCTATTGTTCTAAATTCTAAATATGTCTCCAGACGTTAGTAGGAGACTGAAATATCCTCACCCCACCCTCCCTGCTCACCTTCATTAATTTTATTTCTTAGGGCCTAGGTTAGTCCTAGATTCACACTGACACTGTGTGGGGCCCAGGGGAGGGGGCAGGAGGCATCCTAGTCAACCAGCCCCTGGAGTGAGGGTGCAGAACTGGACATCGGTGAAGACAGGGAGTGACTCTCAGTAAATCCCCATGTTCACTGGCCCAGTGTGACTTGTGGAGTGGGGGCCCAGCTCTGACTTGATTTTTGTCCAGAAGAATCAGATGTCTAAGAATGAGGGGTAGGCGGGCCAGGCCTCACCCAGGAGCTCACAATCTCCACTTTTATCCTCACACCCATATAAGCAACCACCACCAGCCAGGGTGAGAAGAGTATAATGGCACCCTTGAGAGAGGGCCTTGCCTTAGCAGCAGAAGGTCTTCTTTCTTCCCAGGGAATGACTTAACAAAACCTGAAACTCCTAGCTTGGATGACAGCTTAAACAACTTTTCTTAAGCAAAACCTAAATGCAAAAGCTTATTTGAAGCAGCATACCAAGGGCATCCTTGGATGCCTAACCCCAGGTAATGAATTAATGCAAAGACTACTTTCCCTGAAGGGAGGCTAACTAGTCAAAGCTCTCTGAAATTCCCCTTCCTAAGATCAAAGGCCAGTGGGAAGCACCAGCCTCATCCCAGGCCCACTTTGGAAGGGGGAAATGGATTTGTGAATGCCTACTGAGTCCTGAGACCCTGCTGGATGCTTCTTTCACTAGCCTTAGTTCACTTCAGACTCACACAGAGGAAACCAGCATGTGAAGAATTCCTCCGGAGGGAATCTGCCTTCAGTGGACTCTGCAAATGTTTGAATTGATTTAAATACAAATGAAACTAAGTTGTTTTTTTTTTAATTTATTATTGAAGTATAGTTGACATGCAATGTTATATTAGTTTCAAGTGTGCAACATAGTGATTCAATAATTCTATACATTACTCATTGCTTACCATGGTAAGTGTGGTCACCATCTGTCACCGTGCAACATTATTACAATATTATTGAGTATATTCCCTCTGCTGTACTTTTCATCTCTGTGACTTATTTATTTTGTAACTGGAAGTTTGTACCTCTGAGATGGGTGATTTTGACATTGATTAATAGACTCCAATAAAATTAGCAGGAGGGATCTTTGAATTAAACTCAAGAAAAAAAGAAGAAAGACCAGCCTTTATAGTTCCTGCTTTAAATTTTCACACTGTATAAAGGGCAACTCTCCCAGGGCTTATTACAAAGACTCAGAAGATGTTAAACCCACAGGGAAAAGCCTAGAGCTCTGGATCTTGGAGGAAAAATGTGAGCTAGTCAGTAAAGGGACAGTAGATCATTTTAACTGTGTGTGATATTGGACTTGTGTGGCATGCTTCCCAGCTGTTTGAAGGATGGATATCAGAGCAGACAGGCTGGGTTCTCAGAAGTTTGCTTCCAAGCCATGATCAGGAGAGAAGATCTTCCCCAGGGACCCAGGCATTTTAAGAACTCCACCCTCCCCTCCTATCAACCTAAACATGAAAAATTGTCCCCTTCCCACATGACCCTTCATTGCTCAGCATCTGTTCCTATCAAGTCCCCAAACCTGAACTGTTTCCACCTCTTCAACCCATCCTTCACCATGCTGCATCCACTGACCTGGCTTTGAGGAAGCTCAGCATGTTGAGGGCCCTCTTACTATTCAGACCCAGGAGTTTCCTCTCCCCTTCCTGCAGGTGGCCTGATTCTCTGAGCTGTTCAGCTCCAGAGACATGGCTCCTGCTCCAATGCTTTTCCTCTGTTCTCCCTCCTGTCCCTCAAGTTGACCCCCCTTAAGTTTTGGTGCTCTCTGTGGTTTGGTACCAGATATCCAATCTTTATTTGAACCCAGCATCCACTTCCCTTTTCATTCCACAAATACTTATTAAGTACCTACCATCTATTAGGCATTCTGCCAGCACTGGGCATACAGCAGTACATTTGACAGACAATGTTCCAGTTCTTATGGACTTAGGTTCTAGTGCAGGGGTTGGCAAACTTTTATGTAAAGGACCAATATATCCTTCAAATTTTAACAGTGTATACAGGACAATTCCCCCAGGGCTTATTACAAAGACTCAGAAGATGTTAAACCCACAGAGAGAAGCTCAGAGCTCTAGATAGTGGAGGAAAATGTGAGTAAGTCTGTAAGGGGACAGGACAGTAGGGTAGTATATATTCTAGACTTTGCAGGACAGATGGTCTCAGTAGTAATGATGCAGCTCTGTTGCTGTAGCTCAAAAGCTGCCGTAGACAATGAATAAACATGTGGATGTGTCTGTGTTCCAAATAAACTTTATTTATAACAATGGACTGTAGGAGGGAGGATTTGACCTGTGGACTTCTGTTCTAGTGGATTAACAGCATCTCCAACTTTCCTTTGTGCAGACACACCTTTTCTACTCTCAGTTCATGTTGTTTTGGTGGCCCTGAGCCCACTCCTCAAGCCCGAGGTGGTCATGTGACCCAGACTCAGATAAAGGCAGGGGGATTGTCTCAGGAATCCCCTGCTCTTGCTCACAAGAGCAATGAGCCAATGAGAATCAGTCTTGTCTTCTTTGCTGGAACTGCTGGGAAAGACATGCCCTTTTACTGTTGGTATTTCTAAGATATAAAGCCTTGGGGCCATTTTTGCCCTAACACAGGAAAAACAAATTTGAGAATGACGCCATCCAGGAGAGCAGAAGAGAGAACCCTCATGACACCCATGACATCTTCCAAGCACCTGCATTAGACATGCAGCCATTTGTGAACCTCCTCCTATAACTTCAGTAACTAGAGTTGATAAATTTCTCTCTTCTCCATTTTTTTCCTTGAACCATTTGAGTTAGGGTTCTGTCAGTTGTAACGAGAATCCTGACTGATATAAAACCCAAACCCACTCTTTAACTCCCTTTCTGTGTATACTTTCCCTGGGAAATCTCATTCACCTCCATGAATTTCTGCTGTCATCTCTAAGTAGATGACCCTCCTATCTTTATTTCAGGCCCTGCCTTTAGCACCAGGTCCATATTGCATACTGCCTGTTGGACTTTTCTGCTGAGCTTTCCTGCAAGTATAATATGTCTAAAGCTTAACTCAATGGGAAGGTCCACTTATCCTAACATCTTCCCCTGTGTTCAGTAATGATACTAAAAATAATAACACCAACTGCGTTACTACTCTGTGCAAGGCCCTATGTTAGGCATTACATATACATTATTTTTAATCTTACCAGCTAACATGAAGGCAGATATTGTAAACCCTCTATACAGATAAGGAAACTAAAACTCACAGTCTAAGGTCATTTGTTCAGTAAGTGACTGAGCTGCAGTTGAACTTCAGGCCAGCTGTCCCAAAAAGCTTGAGCCTCTACTACACCAGGCTGACTGACTTCCTGTTTGGTTAATAGCACACCACCCAATCAGTTGCCCAAACCAGGGACTCTAATATCCCACTGGTCACTAGGACTCAGTGACTCTTCTTCCAGAGCTGCTTCTCTAGTTTTCTGTCTATATATAGACTTTGTCTTGGTCAAATTTCTCATTCCTGAGATAATAGAATAGGTTTGCAGGTCCTTCTGTTCCACTCCAGTCCATACTACATTTCATTACATTATTAATGCAAACCCCCAATGAAGAAAAATTTAAAATCTCTGTGTCTTGAACTCCCCTACTCAGAAATCAATAATTCCTCCATTACCCAAGCACCTTATCTTAAAGTCAAGGCCATTTTCTGTCTTTCTCTTTTCAAAAACAACTTTATTGGGACTTCTGGATGGCTTAGTCAGTTGAACATCTGACTCTTGGTTTCAGCTCAGGTCATGATCTCACAGTTCATGAGTTCAAGCCCTGCTTTGGGCTCTATGCTGACAATGCAGAGCCTGCTTGGGATTTTCTCTCCCCTGCTCTTTGTCTGCTCCTCCTGCATGCTCTGTCTCTCAAAAATAAATAAACTTTTTTTTTTAAAAACAGCCTTATTGTGGTATAATTGATATATAAAAATGCACTATAGAATATGTATAATTTGATGAGTTTGGACATATGCATACTCACAAGAAACCATCACCACAATCAAGGTAATAGATGTACCCATCACTTCTAAATATTTCCTTGTGCCCTTCTTTTGTGTATGGTAAAAATGTTTAACATGAGATCTATCTTCTTAACATTTTTAAGTGCACATACAGTATTGTTAACTGTTGGCACTATGTTCAATTCATACAAAATGTCAGTTATGCATGATGACGAAGTTCTAGAAATCTGTTGTGCAACATAGTCAAGGCCATCCTGCTGGTGACCTACCTTTTTAATCTTCTCTTGTAGTAAGTCGCCATTTAATGTATTCTTGATCTAGCCACTGCTTCCAGAATTTAACACGTTTAATCTCCTTTTCTAGGACTATTGGGCCACTTCAGCTTGGAATAATCCAACTGATATCTGACTGTCCCTTCTCAATTTTCAATTCTTCCAAAAAGCTCTCACAAATTCTCAAAACCACTCTTCCCTCCACACTTTCCTAACTTCTTTGTCCCTTTGAGTTGTTGTCTTATTTCATTCGTTAACACATACGTTATATTTAACTGCATACATTTCCCTAACTAGGCAGTAAGTACCCAGAGGTCAGGTGTTCTGTTTTGTTTGTTTGTTTGGTTTTATCTTTTTATAGTTCTCAGCACATTTCTTCTCAGCTTTAGTTGCACATTAGAGTCTCCAGTGGTGCTTTTTAAAAAAAATACAGGGGTGCCTGGGTGGCTCAGTTGGTTGAGCATCCAACTCTTAATTTCAGCTCAGGTCATGATCTCATGGTTCATGAGTTCAAGCTCTGCATCAGGACTGCCCTGTTAATGCAGAGCCTGTTTGGGATTTTCTCTCTCTCTCTCTCTTTCTCTCTCAAAATAAATAAATAAACATTAAAAAAATACAAATGCCAGCTCCCACAACTAGAGATTTAGATTTAATTGGTCTGATGTGAGGCCCAGGTGCAGGTAATTCTAATGTGCAGCCAGGCTGGGGAACTAGTGGTTCTGCACATCACTGATATTAGGAAAATGCTTGACGGATATTTGATTGATTGGCCTGAGTGTAGATGTGGACCTAAATTTCATAATTACCCCAAGTTTATTTGGCTGCAGTAATAATCAACTTGATAAGTATCGTTTGGGGTTGAGGATGATAATGTCATTGATGGGGGCAATGATGACAATGATGATGATACAAACCTGAAACATATTTCCTCTTACATTCTACTTGCGGCACCAGGCAAACAGCTCCCCAATAAGAAACCAGGTCAGCCCCAGTTCGATCTCTGAAAATTCTTTTCTCCCTTAATAGGTACCTTGTTCCTTCTCAGTCACTCCATTCAAGGGCTCTTTGCAAGACAACAGGCTTCCTGAATCAGTGGAGCAGACTCTCTGGGAATAACCCAGTTCCTCCTCATCCCCAAGGCCACGGTTTATAAAAAGCTTAGTTAATTTGTCATTCTGAGGAAATTTTGGACACAACAAAGTTCTTTTCTTAATGAGGCCGGCTCCCAGGGAATGGGTAGGGGCACAGCCTTTTAGCGTATGGCCTGAAACACTCTTGGAAGAAAAAGGAGTTTGCGTCAATGGCTGTCACCAGTTGTTTAGAGACATTTGTTAATGAGGCTGGTGTCATGGCTCCACCCCCTCATAATGAGCTTTGTCCATTCTGTGAATGGAGACTACCCCTAACCTCACTCAGCATCTTGCAAATGCCCTCAGACATTCCTATAGATGGTAAGAGAGTGTGGAGGATGGCTGGTTACTGCTGGATTGGACAAAGTGTGGGTATCTATGAAGCAGTCCCCTCAATTACAGCCTAAGCATCAGGACCTAGGGGCTGTTTCTGCCATTTTATGGCAGAGTTGATTAGGGACTTATCTTGGTCAGAAGTCAAATGAGAGCTAAGATGCAAAAATCAGACATATTTTTATTTCTTCTTTAGCCCAACTTTCATTTAAAGCCAAAAGAAACCAAGACAGGTCTGAGAAGATCAGAAACAGAGGGCCTTGGGCAGTGCTTATTTTGGGGACCATGTGGAGAATATGTCAGAGCATCAGAGTAGGGGTCAGGAGTATAAGCTCTGGATTCAGACTGCCTGTGTTCAAACCCCACACTGACCTTTCATGTTAGCCTTCAATTTCCACTTCTGTAAACTAGGATAGTAATAATAAATAATGGTAACTATACCAGAATGTTCTGAGTCAGGGCAGAGGGAACAAATTGTGGGAACTACAGCATCAAGGGGCCTCTATGACTATTATGTGATAATAATGTTGACCCAAATCCTTGTTCCCTGTAGCCTGGCTTGTTTAGCACACTCCTCAATTAAGAGAATCATCTCATCTCATTGGCCAATGGAGGGTAACAGGGACTTTTCTGTCCCCCACCCACAGCACATAGTAATGAGGGTCCAGTCAGAAAAGCAAAAGTCAGTCCAGGTCTTCCAAAGCAGAAGCAATTTGATATGGGGAAACTGTGACAGATAATGCCAGAACCAAAATGCCTAGCAGAAGACAGTACGGTGAGCCAGAAATTAGCAACAGTGTCAAGTCACCATCACCTGAGGGCTGGAAGGACACTGGGAAGAGATGGGTCTACAAAGTCCGGAAGCCAGGCCTCCTGGCAGGAGTTAAAACCTTGACAGGAGCTGCTGGGAAGTATCTGGGAAGGACTACCTGGTGGAAGCTGAAACAGTGGAGAAGACAGCCACTACCAGAGACACCAAAATAAGCAGAGGGAGATGGGAAGAAATACCCTGGCTTTTCTTCTTCTGTCACCCCACCTAGGGAGCAAGGGAGTCTGGGAAATGTAGTTCCCAGTGACACCAAGTGGGATAGAATGCAGGAAGTGGATCTGGGAGCAAACAGGTAGTTGACAAGCATAGCCTCCTTCTCCACTTCCTAATGCACTTGTTTCCCCTGGAGCCAGCACAGAACTTTGTCTCATTGGGTAAATTAAAATATAAAAGGACATCTCTTACTTGGGAAGTGTCAGAAGGCACTGGGTAAACTGAATTAGAAGGGTCCTGGAAACACACTGCATGTCGGGGACTGCTCTGTTAGAATACAGAATACTACAGAGAGCAGAAAGGCAATCACTCCTGGGATTTGGGGAATTAGATTTTCTTGTTTTCTTTAATTTTTTTTCTGAAAAATGCCTCAGCTCTTTTTTATTATGAATCTGGGATTTTTATTTCATGTTCCCATACATCTTTGGAAGATTAATTTAAACCAAATCTGTACGTTCCCAAGGGGCTAATCCATTTTTCTGACTCTTTGAACAAAGGACAACTATTATTTCTTATCAACAGAAAAGCACAACTTTCTGAGTGAAGAGTGCAAAAAGTTCCCTGCCTCCTCAGCAATCTGGAGGCTTGAGACGTGGTTAAGGATCTCAGCACAGGCTGGGTTACTTGTGGTACTTCTAACATGGTGGTAAGGGAAGAGAGATAATGGCCTTTGCCACTGCAGGCCATGACTTTAGGACCTCAGGCCATTACCCTCCCCTCCCATCCTAGTTCTGTGAAAAGGGCAGATTTCTCCTCAGACAATGGGTATATGTGTAATGTGGAGCAGAGGGACGCTAAGTGACACGGCCCAAGGGACACTGAGTGACACGGCTAATGCTAAGGATGCCAAAGTAAGCAAAGACACAGGGGATAAATGCCCTGGCTTTTTTTTCTCTTCTTGCCCTCCCATACTGGAGGAAGAATCAAAATGAAGACTTTAAAACAACACAAACTCAAAAGCCTGAATGTCTGGCCGTCTAAAAAATATCCCCACACTTGATATCCCTTCTCCCCCACCACACACACACAGAGAATTCTTATATTGTTAGACTATGTCCAGCACTGGGAAGTTCACTGTCCCTCCATCCCTTTGGTGGCTGGTCCAACAACTACATTTTTTCCTTTCACTGAGCCAAATTTGTCCACTGGCTTCCAAAACAGAAGGGGTTCCAAAGATGTATGGAGAACATGAAAGAAAAATCCAAGATTAATAATAAAAAAGAGCTGAGGCACTTGTCAGAAAAAAAAAGACCTACTTCTACCTCTCCAGTATCTTCTTTTCCCCTGGTTGAAAATCCTGTTATCCTCATAACAGAAGCACCACATTCAGCTCTGGTTTTATATGTCTACCTGTTAAGTGTTTGAGCTAGGTTTATCCAAAATTTGTCACAGTGTATGAATTGATGACCTTTGGCAGACACCATCAGCATCTGCCCATATCCTTCCCTCTCCTTCCATCAGTGCACATCAGCCCTACTTCCATAGTCAGCATACACATATCTGTTCCTGAGGGCCTTGTTTAATCCTTGGAGCCCACTTTCCTCATCCAAAGCAAGTAAGAAATGCCAAGGAATGAACACTCCTGAGGAGGAGCCCTCAAACAAAGAGGGGTGGAGGTGGTGTGAAGCCACCCCAGCTCTCCCACACCACCCTCAGGTGAGATGACAGGTCCGAGTTTTGTCTGGCTGCAAAGGTCCCCAGAGGAATTAAGCTTCAGTTCACAGTGGTAGCTGGCCCTCTAACTCACTCTTACTGGCTGCTTTTCCTTTCCTGTCTCACTTCCCCTGTTCTACATGTTCCAGGAATCAGGAATCTTTACCTCAGTAAATATTCTTGGGGAGCTCAAACTAAGACACAGTCAACTTGCACTGTAAATGTCCATAGTCTGAGGCCTTTCTCAAATGTATTTAATCAAGGAACCTTTCCTCACAGTTCATCTTAGAGACCAGGATTCCAGAGAACACTCTTTGGGAAGCCCTGTTCTAATTCTTGGGCAGCACACACACCTGTCACAGTGTTGTTGCAAGGAGAAAAGTTGAGATAAAAGCATGAGACAGGAAAGATGCTGGCTAAGAAATAATTTTTGACCACCTAGAAATACCTGAGATTAGGACTCCTCAGAGACAGAGCCCTCTCAAAGGTCCAGTCTGCTGGAAAGTGGCTGACATGGTTTATCATTAAACTGGTTCATCTGTTGTCACAGGACCTTCTTTGAATTCCTGTTCTCATACTTCAAGTGCAGTGTGTGGATTAGGCTAATTCCTAGAAAATTCACACTTCATGAAAAATTATATTTCACTGTCTGCTAGGGAACTAATGCTCCTGCTCTACTTCTATATGTAAGGAAATTGTACCAATCTCCTCCAGCTGTGAGACGAAGAGGCAGAGATACCCCAGGATTGGACAATTATGTCAGGAAATTCAATGTTTGAGATGAATGGAAAATGGCTGGGGAGTTTTTTTTTTTTTTTTTCAACAACTTGGCTTGAGCAGGATTGATTCCAGGACTGAGAAGCATTCAAGCAATGTGGTGCCTGCAGTGTTATAAAATAGGATCATTTTATAGTTGGAAAATCTAAGGTGTGCCCTGCCATCAAAGCACAGGCATTTAATAATGTTGGTTGAGAATGTGGAAGCAATGAGGGGGGAAATCAACCATGAAATGCTGGGTCAAACCTATATCTAGAGTCTGGACCACCACAGAGGCACAGGGAGACATCCTCTAAATTTTAGCATGAACTGGGAGATTTAATTTTGCCCTAGCAGGACTGGAATGTTCTCTCTGGGACATTTCACAGTGCTCTCCCAGGAAATCTCCACGATGTTTCACAGCAGACTCAGGAATGCTGTCTGAACCTGCACACAGATCCTTAGGCCTCCACCAGGCATTGCTTCACATTTGGCATTTGGTGGTCTGTTATGTATGTGATGGGATATAACATTTAAAAGATGAATGTTCCCAGTCTTTCCTGACCCCCTACCTACTAATGAGCATTCTGGCTGAGGCTGCTCTCTATTCTCTGAGAAGGGCACCTCTCAGCAGGCCAGCTCTTTAGACTCAGTAGTGCAGAGTCTGGAGAAAGGGAGAAGAAAGGAAATACAAGAGGTCTTGGGGAGGCAGGATTGAGAGACTGAAGATTTTCAGAGTGGTTTAGAAAATAATAAGTTTGGAGTGCTATAGCACATGAGCAAAGAGGATGAGAGAAAAAAACAGAAATGTGTTAAAGGTCAACAATGCCCTCCTTTACATCTGAAAAATATAAATCAAGAATAGGAATTCTTGCTTTGAAATTACTCTTTTTTATTTTAATTTTAATTGGGGGGGGGGGGAGAGAAAGAGAGAGAGCCTGAGCAGGGGACGAAGGGCAGAAAGAGAGAGAAAAAAAATTTAAGCAGGCTACACACTCAGAGCAGAGCCTGATGTGGGACTCAATCCCATGACCCTGGGACCATGACCTGAGATGAAATCAAGAGTCAGACGCCCAACCAACTGAACCACGCAGGTGTCCCTCAAATTATTCTTGATTGTGGTTTCTCCTGACCTCTAACTTACCCTGGGACTGGGTTTTGTGTGACATGGCTTAAAGCATTACATAGATGTACATCCAGATACTGAGTCTACAAATAAATCCATCTACCCACAAAAGTTATGGCTAAAGACCAATAAAAATGGACATTGGGACCTCCAGCCTAGTTTACAGCTAAGTGTCTTGGATCTTCTTTCTCCTCCCATCTTGTTCGTCTAGTCTTTAACTGTTTAGTCTTTTCTTGACTTCTGACTTTCAATAATTCTTCCATTTTTGGCCTTGCCTTTCTTCCTTGAACTTGAGCACAGAAGTTGCCTTCCTTGGTATTGATTATTGCTGTCCATAGGAAACAGCTTTTTTCCCCTCCAGGCTTTCTCCTATCCTAAGCCTCCAGCGTGAGCACCAGCCCAGCCTGGCTCTAGTCCCTGGACCTTTATGATGCCTGGTGTTACCTGTGGTTGCTCTGCAACCCCAGGGGTCAATTGATAGGGTAGAAAATTCTGTTTCTCAAGCATACTGTAACTACTCAAGAACTCAGATAGGTCCAATCTATCATGGTGTACTCCCCACTCCTATCCCTGCACCTCATCCAGAGCAAGAGCTTATCAAATATCTGTTGATTTCCAGATGCAGGATCGTCTTTAGATCTCAGCCTGCCAGTAAAAACTGTGACACTTGGAATTTACCATTGAGATGCATACATGTGTTAACAGAAATTCCAGAAAGCCAGAGAGGCCCCTGGAGAGATTAGAAATCATAGGAAAGAGAGATGCTATTTTCTGGTCAACAGTCAATGCACACTAATGACTGAACAAAGTCTATAGCTCATGACACCTTCATGACCTCACCTCCCTGAATTGCTGCCCCCACCTTTTGCTTTTAAAGGTCAGCCCTTTCCCGGCCCAGCTGATTTTTCCCAGCTGGACCTCACTTTCTCCAGGTCCCTAGACCCCTGCCTTGTTCAGCCCCTCACCTCCAATCTCCTCCTCATTACACCTAGACTTGGAGCCAGAGAGAAGCCAGATTTCCTTAGGCCTGTGATGAAATCTTGAGTTGTTTCTAATTGGATTGTTCACTTTTCCTGGTTTTATTTACTTTAAAAAGAACTTTTTTTTAAAGTAGGAATACAGTGACTCTAGGAATACAGTGACAGACCCTGACATCAAGGTTCCAACACACTGGGGAAGACAGACAAGGTGGTGGAGAATTACAAAATGCTGTTTTGATGGGGCTGGAGTGTTACTGAAGCAGAGAGAAGGGCTATGCAACCTAGCCCTATCCCTAGAGTTGATGTTCTGTGTGTGGTGGTGGATGATGAAGGAGGGGGAGCAGAGGTGAGAAAGGCTGTCAAGAAGGAGCAATGCCTGAAAAGATTTTAAAGGATACATAGCAGGTAAGTTGGTCCAATAGAGAAGCAAAAGGAATGTGTTCTAATCTTCCTGAAGTCTTTGACTTGAGTGCTCTATGAGCATTCTTTACCTGATACATCCATATACCTCCTCCAAAGCCCAGTTCATACACTACCTCTATAGGGTCTTCCTGAACCCCTGACCCCCACCTCAGCTTCTGGGACTCCACTCTGTGGTTTCCTCATGGTACTTTTGACCCAATGCAGTAAAACTTCTCTCACTACATCATAATTATGTGCCCATGAATTTGTCTCCCCAGGCAAATGGAAAAACCCTGGGTCTTACTCATCTCAGTAGCCACAGGGCCTACCACAATGCCTGGAACTTAGTAGGTACTCAATGAATGCTTGTCGAATTGAAATAATAGAATCTTAAGACAGCTTACTGATGTCACAGTGTTTTGGCAAGTATCAATTTGGATAGTGGTTGGTGCCCAGTAGGTAGTGTATTAGAGTATGCTAGGCCATGATACTGTAACAAAATCTCAAGCCAACAAAGGTTTATCTTTTACTTAACATTGCAGAAATTTATTGCTCACTAATACCACCTGATCTACTCAGCTCAGCCTGTGGTAGGAAAGGACGAGAAGGGGGAAATTCTTCTTCACATACTTATTCAGGGACCCAGGATGGCGGAGCCTTCACCATCTAGAATGCCTTCTTGAATGTGCCAAAAACAGTGGAAGAGATATCTAGAGGGTTTTTGCACTTTTCTATGTATCAGTTTATGTTGACATGTGTCACTTCCATTTAAGCCTGTTAACCAAAATTGTAAGACAATTGCCAAAACCTCTCCCAGATAGCAAGGGGGCCAGGAATGGAATGGGTAGGGAGGCATGATAGAATGTTTAGTGAGACCACTGACTCTGCTACAGGTAGAAACTAAAATCCCCACTATCTTTTTTTCTTCACCAGATGAAGAAAATAGGCACCATTGGGGGAAAATCACCAACCCAGACTGCCCAGCCCGAGATTCCATTGCCATGGCTCCAATTAATTCACAGGAAATTGTGAGGCCTGAGGCCTTAGGAAATGCTCATGTTATTTCCATCTTTCCTTGGAAATGCTAACCACTGCTCAGATATGACTAGTCCCTGACCTTCTCCGTACAGTCACCATCCCTATTAGAAGAGCTCTATCCTAATGCAGGTGCCAGAGGCTTAAAGAGCAGTGCTTCTCTGTCACTGCATCCATCAATGTCCATTGGAACTCTGCCCCCATGGACTACACTTTGCATACAATTGCAGATGTACTTTTGTGGAGTAATGCTCTTTACTTTCTTGATTTTCAAATTTTCCTCTGCTCATCCTCATTCTCTCTGGTGCCAATACCTTGAATACTGCCATGTTTTCATGTTTCAGCTTAACAGACAGTTCATCTCTTGAGTTGCTGTCACTAAGGGCTTCAAATAAATAACTTTGGTAATCATTTTCAAAGTCTTCCCACCACTCCCTGAGACTCCTCTGCTACCTTCTACTGTTCTCTACATCTTATTTCTGTTCCTAGCTTGGACTCATTTATGAAAGCCATTTAAATCTGTTTTCTGCTTGGGTCTATTAATATAATGCATTTCCATGCCATTGCCTTCATTAATTCTACTTGTGCTGCCAACTTTGACTTAGGAGATATCCATCAATCCACACATATTAGCTTTTTGGAAGGGAAAGGGAAGAGGCTAGACCAGCAGTGGGAGTTTGCTGTTTGCTTTGCCTCTGCTGATCTGCTTTCTTCATTATCTCTCAAGTGCAGTTGATAGTTTTCATTTGTGTGGGCTTTTCTTTCTGACTATGGACTCCCCTTGGCTGTTTCCCTCATGTCTTCTCTGGGTTGTGATAGCACACAGGGCCTGCTGGCTGTGGCTGCACCACTCCCACCCTCCTCCTGCTTGGCTCTCCAAGACCAGACACTCTGTGGGAGAAGAAGACCAGAGTCTCTTAGCAGCCATGTCACACAGGAGCCCTGACTATCCCTAAACGATGTTGGTCCCATCATCATATACTTACCTCCCCCCTCAAATTATTTTCCCCCTAAAAATTGAGAGAAACTTGGAAATCCCTTGGACACTGAGGACACTTCCTGAGGAAAATAAAGCCATTTGGGTTTGAGTGGAAATATCGACTAGCTTATCAGAAGGACCAGGACTAGCACAGACCCTCTGCTCCTTCTGAATTTAGAGGGAGGATATTCTGGATAGGGGATGGGAGGTTTGGGCAGAAAGGAGTATTTTCTGAGAGGGTGAGTTGGTGCAGTGTTTGTGTGTATGTGTGAAAAAGAGAGACACACAGACAGAGAGATAGAGAGATGCAGAGACAAAGACACACACAAAGAGAGAGAGAGAGAGAGAGAGAGAATCACACACTCTCCAAGGAGCAGAGTATAATACCAGAACTGGGAGATTGAGAGTCCAGACCCCAACTTGGATTTAGGCAAACCTCTACTTTGAGCCTCTGTCTCCCCTCCATTAGACGAGCAGTCAGAATTGGGTGTCCTTCGTAGTCTCTGCCAACCCTGAGCTTCTGGGGTTTTGTGAATGAACTCTGAATTAGGACTCATAGTTTGACCTTCAGCAATTTATCTGAATTTTTTATGCTTTGTAAAAAAAATTCAAGGGGTGCTTGGGTGGCTCAGTCAGTTGGATGTCTGGCTCTTGATTTTGAGTCAGATCATGAGCCCAGGGTCATGGGAGCCCCACATCTAAATATAATAATAATAATAATTCATTGAGCCCCACATCTAAAATAATAAAATTAATAATAATAATTCTAAATGAGGGATAATAATTCTAATTCAGGAAACTGTTGTGATAATAAAAATAGATTAAAGATGTAAAATCATTTTAAAAACTTAATGGTACTTAAAAAATGCAAGATTCTTGGGCAAGTAATTAAGCCTACCTGTGACTCAGCAAATTGTGGATAACAAGCACATGTGCTCATTGAGCTCTTATGAGAAGTAAATGAGGTCATCAGGCAAAACTCATGAAACAGTGTCTGGCGCATGGAAAGTACTAAATAAGTGTCTTATTATTTGTTTTAAGATGCTTATAGGACAGTGTAGCAGAAGGACCTCCCTGGGTGGAAGCCATGATTCAGGGACTGATCTGCAGGAGGAGATGTGTGCAGGGGAGGCCTGGGTCTGGAAGAGCATCTAGTTCCCAGCCTTGCCCCATAGGCTGGGTGGGGCCATCTGGTGAGGGCCTTCTTCCCATTTAGGGCACAACACAGCATGGCTCTGACATAGGGTGGGGGGCATTTGGGTACTCTGGGGGTTAGGAAGCTCTGGGGTCAGCACCCCAGGCAGACCATCAGTGGCAAGTCTACCAAGAGGGATCGTGTTACCTCACAGGAGATAATAAATGCTCAGGGCACATGGTAACATCTTCTCCATATGTCAGCTCTGCTTTCTTCTGTGTTGGCTTCATTCTCAGGCAGGCACTCTCCTTGTAATACCAAAATGGCATTTGGAAGCTCGAAGCTAAATAGGTCTTGTCCAAGAAATAGAACTCCTCATTTTCCCCTTAGTTCCAGGGTTTGATATGTGCCCACTCCAAACCTCTCAGGGTACCATGGAGATGTGATTGATATCACCCTGGCCTGGGTCCCAGCCTCACTCTAGAGGCAATTTGGGGTGTCAGCCTCATCTGAACTGCCTAGGTCCTGGGCTAAGACTAACGTGGATGGTGGTCTCCCAAAGGTCCTGGAGACTTGAAATGATGGGTTTGCTTCTAGGGTTTTCTGGTTTTGCCCATGTGTGTCTCCAGTAGCCCAAGGCAGTCCTGAGAAGAAGAGTTTAAGGTATATACCAAAAGCATGCTCAAACAAGCAACAAGAGGGAGCTGGGCAGGGTACTGACAGCATTTCCCAGCCTTGTTTCTCTGTACCACAAGCCCCTGTCCTCAGTTTTTCAATTCAGAGGTTAACATGTTGCCTTTGCTTAGAATGAAGACACTTGGCTCTAAAATCCCCACGTCAGAGAAAACTGAGGAATTTGATTAGTGTTGTAGTGCCATTATGACCACTTCCCAAAGAATCCTTTAGGTTGCCAGCCAAATGTGCTCTCTGCACAGAGTGGCCTCATCATTTCCTAAATGATCCTGCTATGCAGATGATCTCTGATTTACCAATTGCAGAAGCAAAGAGGCACAGAGTTGATGGATGCAGCAGAGGATCTTGGCTTTCCTATCTCTTTCACTGCGTGCCTGGAAGAGAGCATCCTGCTGATGGGGGCAGGGTACATGTGACCAACTGGCAAATATGACCCTTGTGTGCCACTGGCAATTTCTTCTTGAGTTTACCATCCTGCCCTGGGGAAGGGAGTGATGTGTCGGAACCAACCCATTTCTGTCCCCCATAGCTTATTGGCTCTGTTGCATTGGGATTGTGGAAGGCCTGCTTTTCCTTGGCCAGACTCCCATGATTGCTAACAGCCTCTTCCCAGTGCTGCCCTAATTGTTTCTACAACAAATTGTTCTCCCATCACCAATTGTATCCAAGCCATTGGTGGTCTCCAACTGTGTTTGGAGATGCAGACAGTGAAGTACCTGACAATTTTCCAAACAGTTGTCAGCCTTAGTTAGACAGTTGCCTACTATCTCCTTCAATCAGGCTTATCCTTATCTCTAGGTCTCTGAATGATTTCCCCAACCAGGAACACTGTCCCCAGTCCATCACTTTCACGGCCCCATCACCTTCACGGCCTACAAGGGCCATTGGTGGTTTCCACAATCATCTTCATTTCTGCCAACCTTCATTCACCTCTCACTTTTTTAGATAGAAGGATGAATCAAAAGAGTGAAGAATCAGGTAAATGAATGAATGAATGAAAGGATTAATGAATGAGCTCACATCTAACTTTACACTCCATCCTGCTGCCTTTTATAGTATTCTCTTTGGCACTTTTAAGTCATCTCCCCAGTAATATTATAAGCTCCCTGGAGAAAAGTACTGTTATTTTCTATTTCTTTTATGACTCGGGTCACAGAACTGGGCCACTGTTGGCCTTTTCGAAAACAGTCTGTGCATCAATCAATGCAGTGCTGTGGGCATGGCACTAAGTTGAAATTCAGGATACTAATCCTTCCCTGCCACTCTCTGGATGATGTTAGACCAGTTTTAGGCCTTGTGGGCCTCAGTTTCCTAACCTGTGAAGGGTTTGGACTAAAAGAGTAGGCTCTGGGCTCTCCTCTACCTACCATCTGGGTAAGCTTGGGCAGGTTGCATGATTTCCCTGAGCAAACAGGAAGAACCATTTCTACCTCATGAGTTGTTTTAATGACATAATGATATGACATATATCAGGTGCTTAGCCCACAGTTAATAATTATATTCTCGGAGTTCCTGTCCAGATTCTGAAAAAGTTAGAATTTCCATTCAAGACTCTGTATTCGAGAAGGAACTTTGCAAGATGGTAGAATACTATGTCTTCTGTTAGAGTTTTACATGCTATGATAATAGATAATAAGCACATGAAAAGATGTTCTGTGTCACTAAACATTAGGGACAATCAAAACCACAAAAAGTTAAAAGAGATACAACTTTGCACTTACTAGGATGGCCTTAAAAAGGAATGAACATCTGACATATGCCTTTGAGGACATTATGCTAAAAGAAATCATCCAGTGACAAAAAAGACAAATACTATAGGATTGCACTCATATAACACACCTAGAGTAGTCAAATTCACAGAGACAGAAAGTAAAATGGTGGTTGCCAGAGGCTTGGGGGAAGATGGAATAGGAAGTTATTGCTCAATGGGCAGTTTCAGTTTGGGGAGATAAAAAAGTCCTGGAGATGGCAGGTGCTGAAGGCTGCACAGCATTGTGAGTGTGCTTAATGCCACTGAGTCTTACACTTGAAACTGGTTAAAATGGTAAATTTTATATGTATTTTAACATCATTTAAAAAATGTTTTAAAGAAATGTAAATACAAATTTAGGTTTCTTTGGGTATAATTTTTGCTAGGTGAAGGGGGCCTAGAGTTCCAGGGGCTTTTGGAGCTGAGGGTAAAAATCAGCCTGTTTGCCACCATGCTTCATGCAAAAACCCTGGAAGGAGACTCAGCCTGGCCCTTTAATGCTGGTCCCACTAGAGGGAAAGCTTTTCAGCAGGAGTCATGAACATGCACATTGTAAAGCCAGGCAGACCTTCTCTATGGAAATCAGCATTTATTTGAAGGCTTTAGTGCCCGATTTAGCCTCACCCAGAGTTGACCTTCTACACGGGGCCAAAAGAAAAGTGATTTCTTTGATCGTCCATTTGACCCTAAACTGACCTCCTGAGCTTTTCAATTCATTTTAAATCATGCTGTTCTTGCCAAAGCGATTCCAATTCTTAGCAGAGAATATTTCACATTTTTACCAACAATTCTGGGCCATTTTCAGATCTGTTCACTCGAATAGCAAGAACAAAATCTGTGAGTTCTTTCGGAGTCCTTCTGATCTTAAGCAGCAGGGAGGAAAATTGAGGGAAATATTCATATATGGCATGAATCTTCAGGGGGAGATGTGAATTGGAAACTCCTCATTGCTTGGATGTGACCTAATGCTCATTTGGGCCACATCTTAAAGTAGGGGAAGACAGGTGAGAATCAGGGACTCAGATTCTCTTTCTGGTCAGAATCAGCAATGTCCCAGGAAGGAAGACATCACTTTCCCCTGCATTGTTTATGGTTTTTGGTTGCAAGTAACAGCAAGCTAACTCAAGTTGGCTTGAACAATAAGGAAAATGCATTCTCTGGCATGACAAGAGGTACAGTGAAGTTGGGGTTGGTAAACCAGCAGATTAATGTTGTATGCAAGGACTTGTCTGTATTCTGTCCATCTCTCCACTTCCTCTGTGGTCATCAGACAGCTGCCACAGCTTCAAACACCACATAGACACCAGGAAGTGGGAGAGAATGCTTTCCAGAACCTGCCGCCACACAACCTCCAGCTGACTTCCCTTTCACATCTCATTAACCTGAATTGTATCACACTGTACAAATGCCTAAACAAGAGTGATCAAAATTTTTCTGTAAATTTAGTAAATATTTTTGGCTTGGGAGACATGCATTTAGTTGCAAATACTCAGCTCTACCTTCGGAATGTGAAAGCAGCCATAGGTAATGCATTAACCAATGAGAATAAATAAACTTTATTTATAAAGACAGGTGGCAGGCTGGATTGGCTTATGGGCTATTGTTTGTCCACCCCTGTTCCAGATCAGCCATTTCACAATAGGCTTCAGGACACAACTGACTGTGAAACATGTCACAGGCAATTTGTTATTAATTTATAATAATGTTTGTAAGTGGTTTTTCTCTCTGCTGGCATCTAAGAAAAATATTCAAGAGATTATAATTCATAGAAGATCGCTCAATAGGCAGACAGATAGAACTGGTCCACCAAAATAAAATGAGAATAAAATTTCAAAGAAGTTCTTATGTCCAAAGAGCATCAAAGGAGGCACTAAGGAAGACTCAGAACTTGGTTAAACTTTGTTCAACTTACAAATATAACCTTTACCAAAAATGTTTACTTACAGCTAGGGTTCACTATAATTCCCCTGAAAGTCTAAATTCTACTCTTTAGGAAGTCTTTTCATTGCCACCTTTTTTTCCCTCCTGTAGTTAAAGTCAGGACTGAAAAGAACCTTAGCACTCAGTCTAAACCCCAAATTTAGCAGATGAGAGAATGGAGGCTCAGAGAGGGCAGCAGCAAAAGCAAGACTCATACTCAGGCTGCACTAGGTTGTAGTGTTATTCACAATATTTTTTACCCCTCCCAAGAGATGGATGATACAACTTCCTGCAGGGACAAATTCCACTATGTGCTCATGACGTCTCTCCCCACAGGCAGAGTATATACACCCCCTCACTGCTGAACTCAGGAGCGGCCATGTGACTTGCTTATGGAACATGAGTGAAGTGGCTTGTGTCACATTTGATTGTCATGTCTCTCTGCCCTCCACTGAAAGACTGGTGATGTGCTAGGCAGAGACTGCTCTGCCAGCCTGAGCTACAGAGTAAAGAGGATAAAAAGTTGACTTGTGATGGATATGTCACACGAATAGGAAATAAACCACTGAGATCTGGGGCTGTTTGTTACACAGTGTAACTGAGTCAATGCTGACCAATACCCAGGTTTTACAACACTAAATACTGAGGTCCTTCTCACCTGGAGGATTTCAGGTTTCCAGCAGTATTATGTAGAACTGAAGAACCCACATTTTAGAGTCAGCCTGCCTGGGTTGAGTTGGTCATGCTACTCTCTCAGAGTCTCAGTTTCCTCATCAGTAGTATAACACTAGTATCTACCCCATAGGGATACAGCAAAGATTCAGTAACTAAGCCTGTGTTTTGAGGACTACTTGCTAAATGTTGGTTACTATTGTTCAACATAGTCTTTCCCTGGTGACAGTTCAGCTATGGTAAGGTGTGGATGGTGGAGGGCTTGCTAAGACTGTTCCATGTCATTACACATGCAAATAACAGCCATCTTTCCAGAAGTCACTCTCCCCTGTGTGTAACGCTGACAATCATCATTGCCCCTGCTATAGGCCCCTCTTGCAGGGGGATTAGAAGCAGTGCCCCTAGGATCAACCTGGTTAGGGTTCAAATACAATCTCTGTCCCTCCTTTTTGTAGCTAAGTAATTAACTTCATGCACTCATGCGACTCATTCTTGAGTGCTCATATATGCCAGGCACTGTGCCTTCTTCCATGTTTGGAAAGATGGGGGAAAGTATGTGACCAAGACTAAGAAGAGGAGGCAAGTGGGAGGTGTCAAGTAGGAGCTTTGCTGGTCACCACTGCCGTATGCCACATCTAAAGCTCAGCCTGGGAGCTGGGAGGTGAATCCAGAAAACCTCACTAAAACACCATTGGGGCCTTCAGTCTTAAAGAAAGAGAAACAGTCAGGTTGTGGGTGTGCCTTTGGCAAACAAGAGCCCTTTGGAATTTCTTTTTTTTCTTTCACTCTTACCATGAATTAACAGCACTCACTTTCCTGGGCTACTGGGAACATATCTTTCCTGACTCTGACATAGTAAACCTTGAGGTTGGAAAGCAAGCCTTTTATTTGGGAGATGCTGTGGGGGTTTATCACTGAGTCAATGGAGAAAGCAACGAGGGCCTGTGAGAGGAAACAGTACAGAAAATGGAAGATCTTCAGTATAATAATTGCAAGGCAACATTTCAGGGAGTTTAATTTCCTACTGCGTTTTAATGACAAAAATATAGAAGATATAAACATGTCATTTATAGAGAAACTCCGACCTTTTGTTTTCCTTGTTATTCTAATAGATCAAATGGAACATATAATATGATTTAAAAAAATTTTTTTGCCAAACACTGTAATCAATCTTGCATGCTACAGATCTTGAGTTATGGCTTGTCACATACTCAAAGTAGATGTGAAGAGGAGTTCAATGGGGAGAAAACCCTGCTCTTTTCCCTTCTGACAACAAGGCAAGAAACCTTTTACAAGTTCCATCCTTAGGCATTTTCCCATTCTGTTTGAGCAGATTTAACTGAAAGTTACACTGTTTCCATTCTCAGGCACTGAGACATTCATTGATGGGGACCTTGGTGTTTGAGGAGGTGGGGGGAGTTTTTTAATCCATTAGCTTCTTCTTCCTCTGTTAACCACCCAGAAACAGCTCCAAGCCCACCCGGTGAGGTTGGGAGGCATGGGCTGGGTAGGGCAGGAAACCACCCTCTGCTCCAGCTCAGCCTGTGTGTCAGGGGTGGGAGGGACAAGGGGCCGGAGCTGCCTGCGGAGATGGCAGGCCCTCCTCCTGCAGGCTCACCCAACTCATCTGAAGCATCCTCCTCCTCCTCCTCTAAAATCAGCTGATATGGCCCCCTCAGGGACTTTTATAATCGGACTTTATTTTCTGCTGCTAGTAACATTGCAAAAGCAGAATCTGGCTTCTCGGCAAGGACTTCAGGCTTGTCAAATTCAACCACCTGAAAGTCAAAGAAAAAGAGCTGAAATTGGCAGAAAATATCCACTCACCTGGAGCCCAAACCACTGAAGCCTCTGAGGAAGTGAACCCAACAACTTCCCGCACCTTCCCATTTTCCATGACCAGGACGAGGTCGCAGTTGAGAACTGTGTTGAGGCGGTGGGCAATGGTCAATACTGTGCAGCCTTTGAAGGCGTCTTTGATGGTGCTCTGAACAAGGGTGTCAGTCTTGGAGTCCATGGAGGCGGTGGCTTCATCAAGGAGAATGATCTATTGAAGAAGGCACATGGTAAAAGTCACACTAGGCCAAAGCTGCACCTGAGGGAAACACAGTTTTAGCTCTATTTATTTTAAAAGGAGGAGGAGGAAGAGGAGGAGGAGGCAGAAGAAGAGCTGAAAAGTCATAAGCTAAGAGCCCATCTCAAAAGGTTAGAACAACAACAGCAAAATAAAAGTCAGTTCACATCACTTCCACCTCCTTTAGAGGGACTGGCTGAAAGAGTAAGATGGTATGTTCTTTACTTCTCTTTTTTAAGTTGTTTATTCTAATCCTGCAAAGTGGTAGGAGGTTTTCTCTACCATACTAACAGGAGTCAGTGTGAGCTATAATAACAGCGATTGTACTAGTTTCCTATCATTGCTATAACAAATCAGCACAAACTCAGAGGCTTAATACAACACAAATTTATTGCCTTGCTTTTCTGGAAGCCAGAGGTCCTAAATTCAAGATATTGCCAGGGTCATATCCCTTTTGCCGGCTCTAGGGAGGAACTGTTCCCTTGCCTGTTGCACCTGCTTGGGGCTGCCTGTGTTCCTTGGCTCATGCCTCCTTCCTGGTATTGCTCTAATGGCTACTCCCACTGTCACATCACTTCTCTTTCTGACTCTCCTGCCTCTCTCTTATACAGACTTGCATGATTACACTGGGCCCACCCATGTAAACCAGGATAATCTCCCCATCTCAAAATCCTTGACTTAATCACATCTGCAAAGCCCCTTTTCCCCAGGTATGGTGGTATATTTGCCCATTCCAGCTATCAGGACTAAGATATCTTTGGAGGGGGAGAGCATTATTCTGCCTACCACAGTGCTGGTTTGGAAGTCAGAGGGCTTGAGCTCAGCTCTAACTCCACTTCACCTTGACTAAATTACTTGAGACCCCCCACCCCCACCGAAGGCTCTGTGTCCCTCTCTATAAAAGGGAGTTATACCTTCTTCTGAGCATGAAATGTAAAGATAACCCACAAACCCCTGAGCAGTGTATAGGGCCTCAGTCAGCACGGAATGTATGTTGGTGCCAGCTCCCTCTCCTGCCATTACCATGTCTACAGAACACACAGGCTGGGTTACACTTTGATCAGGGTTCAGAGAATGGGATTTCTAAAGCAACAGCAATCCCTTCCTTGAAATCAGTAACGAAGGATGACTAAGTCACTAAGAAAAATGAGTATAAACATTACAATTCTCATATCTTAGCATTCTGAAGGCCTTCTTTGGCATCCTGAGTATTGTTTATCAGGCTTCAGAATTGTTCAGGGACAAGGCAAAAAAAAAAGTCGAGAGGCAGATTTCTCATACTGAAAGCACTTAGGAGACAGAGAGAATACCTAAGCAAGGCTTCCCAGGGGGAGGCCCAGCAGAGGCAGGTGCTATTGCTGTAAATGGCTGTTATTTTTCAATTTTTACCTCTTACAACTTTGTCTTAAAAGAAACTGATCGGTTTTTAAATGGCTCAATTGTTCTCTCTTTGCCAAAAGACAAACGCGTAGCTCTACCTCCTGGATTGAGTGGCGCTGCGGGAAATATCCAAAATTTGACCAATTCATTTTTCCGTGCTGTTTCCTTACTTTTGAATTACGGAGAAGTGCTCGGGCCATACAAAGCAGCTGACGTTCCCCTACTGAGAAGTTTTCTCCATTTTCTGTGACTTCTGCCTGTAATTTTTCTGGGAGTTTCATTATCTATAAAACACAGAAAATGCCACATTTATGCTGATGATCTATAAAATTGTCCCGCATTGTCTCTATTGATTGCCCCACTCATGCATTCATCAGCTGGCTTTATTTTACTGAGGAAGAGAAAGTACAAAACAACAATCATTTCGACATCGCAAACAGGCACCAGAGAAGGACCAGGGAGTAGGCGGGCATTAATAATTTAAAATCACAGTATGATTCATAGAACCCTGTAGACACATCACAAAAATAGGACAAATGGTACACATGTGGGTCCAGAGAAACACAAATGAAGTGTAAATAGCTTCCAGGGTCCCTATTTCCATGGACAAAATACACATGGGATGGGAGTTTTCTAGTTACCAAGGAAAAGTATGACAGCATCTGATTTATCCAGTCACAGTGGTGTTGGGGCATGCTCACCTTGGTACCAAGTCTTGGGGGAGAAAATCCCCTCTGTGCTGCAGAGATGGCCATACTCACCTGCAGCTCTTCTAGGACAGGACACTGTCTCACTGAAACTGGCCATACTGGCCATTTCTGGAGTCTGCCATACCCCCTCACCTTCCTGTGGGATATGTGTTCTCATAAGCAAAGGAGGCTATCGGCAGAGCAGCGGGATGCCCCATCTGCTCTAGAGTCAGATGCACTTGGGTTCAAGTCTCCATTCTGCCACTCACTAGCTTGCACATGTTTCTTCCCTGAGTCTTAATTGCTGCACCTCTAAAAATTGGGGTAGAAGTCCCAACCTCAGAGGGTTGCAGTCAGGACAGGACCAAGTGAGGTGAGATCATACATGCAGAGCTCTTGTCTGGATCATTGCGGAGGCCTAAAAATATTATCTGTTGTTGCTTTTAACAACAAAGAGTAAATAAGGATTGTATTCTTCTGACACATGTGATACCAGCAAATAAGCTTGGCCAAATGCTGGCCTGGGGCTTGTCAAATCCAAACGTGGGCCCTGGTGCTGAGAAATGGACTCATCCTGGCCAGCCCCAGAGACCTACTGTGTCTCTCATGAATGTCCTCTCCAGAACCTGCCAGAGCATCTCATCCGAGTGACTCTCAAATGGATCCAAGTTGTACCTGCAATTAAAGAAAGAGCAGAGAGCCAGATTTCTGAGAAAGACAGGACACGGGAACATGTTTTCTGCAGCATGTGGAAGTGAATTAGGGGTGGTATGTGTGATGATCTTCATGCCCCCAAAAGCAGTGCTTAGCCCAGGATAATGGTCCACAAAATAACCAATCTCAGGCCAAGAGAACAAAGCCCCATAGTTCTGTGCTGGGGCAGAGACTACCAAGGCAGGAGAGACAGCACTGGGTGAGGCACTCAGGAAGACACATTTGGTCTTCACAGTGGCCATGGGCAGAGACCTTTGACCCTATGCAAATTCTTGGCAGAGAATGTGGGGCAGGGAGGATTCACTTTGCCTTCAGAAGCAAGAGGTACAGCGGTGGCTCCCAGTACTTCACCCAGGGTTTCCCATTTGCGGGGTATAGGTCTAGTATCTCAAGACATGGAATGTATTTTTCTACAATTCTAAGTGGTGCTCAATGGGAGAAATGTCTCTCTCATCAGGGAAGCAGCTGTTGCCCTGGACTAAATTAAATGAGAAACTGGTTTTCTCCTTGTCCCTTGACATCAGATCTTGAGCCCCATAGAAGTTACAACCCTACTTTTTTTGTACTTGAGCAACTTCTGTTCATTCCTCAGTGGGAGTAAATTGGTGCACTTCCCTATGGATGGCTACATACATAGGGTAACCACTTATTTTATTTCACTAACTGGGTACTTTTGAGAGTGGCCAATGCTAAACTTTATAGGATGCTAAGACACAGGCATAAACCAGGGCTCTTCAGGGCCAACTGGGATATCTGCTCACCCTATGTGTTAGTATCTTGCTTATTGGTGATGTAGCACATGAAATACAGATAATGTTCAGGGCCCTAGTCCTTGGTTCCTCCTAAGGCTTCAGTCAGGAACAGGTACTAGAAGTGAGCACCTCAGGATGGCTGCTTCCCTTAGCCTCACTGTGGGCACTTCACAAAGTTCCTGGCTGGTCTGATTTTACTACCCCAAAAATAGGAATGCACAACGTCAAAAACAGCTACCTTACTGTACCTACAAACAGGACAGGATCCTGGGGGATCACAGTCAGCTTGGTTCTGAGGTCTTCCAAACCTATAGTGCAGATATCCACCTCATCAATGAAGATGGTACCGCCAGCTGGCTCCACCAGACGAAACAAGGCCATTCCCAAGGACGACTTTCCTGGGAATAATAAAAGCAAGAACAGCAAATCACACATCAGTTTGTACTTCCATCATATCCAAGTATCTAATCAGGGGAGTTTGTAATGTGGTTAAATGGCTCTGTGCAGATGACTGTGCAGGCAGAAAGGCCTCACTCTGCGGAGGCAATCAGCTGCCCTGACACAGTTAACCTGCCCGTCCCTGCAGGGGCTGTTAACACACGACTCATCCTCTGGGCCTCGTTTCACCAGAATAATTCTCATTTAATTAATTCAAAAACGGGTATGTGTTTGTTTCCGAGTCCACACATCCATTCAACCTGAAATCCTAATTTACAGTAAAGAGATTTGAGGGGGAAAAAAACCTAGCCAACCCACTACACATACACACCACCCTCTGGTGTGGCTCAACCAGCACACCCAGTAGAAATGCAAAGAAAACAATGCTGTCCTCACCAGAACCTGTTCTTCCAACAATTCCAACTGTCTGTCCACTTTGAATGTTCAAGTTCAGCCCGTCAAGAACAAGGGGAGTGTTGTCTCTATATCTCATCTGATAGTCTCTGAATGTTATCTCCCCATGGCTGGGCCAGCCATGGGGACAAGTCTCCACTTTGAGGGGGTGAGTGGATTCAGGAACACAGGTCTATAAAGCAGAATAACCAATGAAAGGTTAACAATCATTCACTTCTCCATTCACTTAATTAATTCATTCCCACAATTCTAGGTACTGGTGTTCGTGGTGGTGAGCTAGGTCAAGAAATACACTCAAGAAGTCACATTCCAATGGGGAAGTCAGATAAACAATAAATGAAATCAGAAATAAAGACAATAAAAAATAAAATAACAAACATAAACAAAACATTTTTTTAAAAAAACAAAACATTGGGGCACTTGGGTGGCTCAGTTGGATAAGTGTCCGACTTTGGCTCAGGTCATGATCTCACCACTCATGAGTTCGAGCTCCGTGTTGGGCTTTGTGCTGACAGCTCAGAGCCTGGAGCCTGCTTTGGATTCTGTGTCTCCCTCTCTCTCTGCCCCTTCTTGGGTTGTGCTCTGTCTCTCTCAGTCTCTCAGAAATAAATGTTAAAAAAAATTTTTTTTTTAAATGAAGACAATATGTGTAGTGAAAGGGGGTAGGCAGAGTAAAAGTAACTTAAGGGTTGAAGAAGGCATCAATGAGGATGTGCCATTCAAGCTAAAACCTGAAATGCTGATATAAGAAAATTTGAGACCAGAGCATTCCAGGCAGAGTAGACAGCTAGTGCAAAGGCCCTGAGGCTAGAACAAGCTTGGGCACTTTGAGGAATAGAAAGAAGAGTCAGGTGGCTGGAGCTTAGTTAATAGAGAGATGGACAACTATAAGGGACAGCTCATATGGGGCTTTGTGAGCCTGGGCAAGTGTCAGTAGTGTGACCTTGAAGCTGTGTGACAAATCCAGACCAAATCCTGAGATTTGCAGAATTCAATCATATACAATATCAATATCTGCAAGAGTCCAAGAAATGCAAAGTCTAAGCCAAGTTGCTCTACTCAACTCAGCTGTGTTAGAAGACCAACCCTTCCTCTAAAGTTATGAAATCCCCATGAGCCATGAGAAGTAGGGCCCCCTTGTGCCCTGTGGGGTGGCTGGCCAGCCCAAATCTGTGATAAGCAATCACAATTAGCTGAGAAAATAACTGTATTCCTACACAGTGAATATTTTTAAGCCCCAGGAGATCTAGAATTAATAACAAGAATATTTAAGAGAAGCAAAATTGTAACAGTATTTTCAGTTTAAGGAATCTGCATATTTGGTGTTTTAGTATAATAATATTAGTAACATAAGGGCTGTGATTCTAATTTAAAATATATAATCGAATAATTTATTTAGACATGATTTTAAGTTAAAAACTTACTGTTCATCCACAGCATTGGGATGGTTATGCAAATTTAAAGCTCACTATATTTATAAGTGTAATTTATTAGATTTATATAACCTCTGGACGGTTTGTTTGTTAAATCAGATAATCGAGATACTTAAGAAGGAAATGGAATGTGCTAAATTTTAAAAAGCACTTTAAAATGTTTTAAAGTGTTTAATTAAGTTTGTAAATGGGGCCAAATTCTATTCAAAGGCCCTTAAAAGTGATTGCTTGACTTGTCTAGACTTTTCAAAGAATAGCAGGATTTGTAAGTCAAACATAAAAGCTTTTAAAGAAGAGTTCAACCATTGTTTCTTTCAATTTACAATTTTAATCAAATAGTAATCTTTAAAAACTAAAGTTAGCCACTGATTTCTATTTTGGTGAGCAGAAACTGCCCTTGAGGAAAATTTTTGAAAAAGAATCTCTTCCTCAACCTCAAGGACTTTAGACTGTATGGTAAATATGGGTTTTAAGAAGATGTTTGTGGCTCAATTTCAGTTTATGTTTTATTTATTTATTTGTTTGTTTATTTATTTATTTATTTATATTAGAGAAAGCATGTGTGTGTGTCACCCAGGGAGGGGCAGAGGAAGGGAGAGAGTGAATCCCAATCAGGCTCCACACTCAGCCTCAAGCCCGATGCAGGGCTCAATCTCACAACTGTGAGTTCATAATCTAAGCCAAAATCAACAGTCTGCCACTTAACTGACTGAGGCACCCAGGCGCCCCCAACAAATTTTAGTTTTTAAAAAGATCTCTTTCATATGTCAAAATATCAATGCCTGCATAAATTCTGCTAGAGTAAACTAGCACTTCCTCTGGCATGCACTAATTTCTTACCAAAATATACTCCCTGAGCAGCTCCACGGGGGTGAATTTGGCCTGGGTCTCTGTCCCTGTTCGCACACATACTTGGAGCAGTCCACTTAGCTATTGAAGAGAAGCAAGCAGCTGAGTTAGATCCCTTTCCTCCCTTGGGTTTTGCTGTCTCACCTTTGGGGCAGGTCTTGTGAATTACCCCTCACCAGCCTCACTCAGAGCCACAAAAAAGCCTGCCTGCATTCCCAGCCAAATGCCCAGGAGTAAAGATACTGCAGTGTTTTTCCTTTAAACACTCCTCTGCATTTGGAAACAAATGGCAATGACATTTTCCCTGGCATTGCAGATGGCAAGAACCATCCCACCACAGTACCACTTGATCACTCTTGGTCTAAGCTGGAATCTCCCAGGGCCACAGAGCTGCTGGGTATCTGCCCCTTGCTGCCATCTGGCAAGGTCCTGCACTTACATGCCCTCCGTGTTTTACCCCATAGGCAGCCAAGCAGCCATTGAAATCCCATCCCCACAGATCATCAGGGGTGGAAGAAAATCATCTAGCCCGTCCGTTTGCTTCAGACATGAGAATATCTAGCCTCAGAGTGGGGAATGTGGCTTGGTAAGATCACTTATCTTAGGCCAGAATCCCCCAGAAGACAACCTTGAAATTTGAGTGTAAGCAGGTTGAATGGAGTTCCCCCCACCAAAAACAATATGTCTGCACCCAAATCCCTGAGACCTGTGAATACCTCATTTGAAAAATAAAGGAATTTTAGGTGTAAGTAAGGATCTTGAGATCATCCTGGATTACCTGAGTAGACCCTAAATCCAATGACAAGTGTCCTTATAAGAGACAGAGGAGGAAAAGACACAAAAAAGAAGAAGATGTGAAGACAGAGGCAAAGATTGGAGTGATGCAGCTACAAGCCAAGGAATGCCACGGAATGCCAACAGCCTCCAGAAGCTGGAAGAGACAAGAAGTGGCTTGTCCCCTAGAGCATGCAGAGGGAACAAGGTCCTGCCTACACCTTGATTTGGGACTTCAGACCTCCAAAACTGTAAGAGAATAAATTTCTCTGGTTTTAAGTTACTGGCTTATGGTGATTGATTACAGTAGCCCTAGGAAATTAATCCAGGAGGTGGACCCCCAAAAGTACCAGTGGAGCTGGGAGAAGTTAGGCACAGAAGAGAAAATAAGTCATGAGATGTTCAGTTGTGGGCAACCAAAACTTGATCCCACAGGAAGCTCTGGGACACTGCATGGAACACACTGGAATTGTCCTAAGGAAGGTGGGCTACAACTCCACTGACTCCCTTCAACCATTGCTGGGGCCACTCCTGGCTTGGGGAACTCCCCACACTTACAGGTTGCCCTGGACTTGGACTGAGCACCTTTCTGTAGCAGCAGGGGGCCAACCAGGCTGCCCAGGAAGGTTGGTGCACCAACAGCACCTGCTTCAGTCACAAGGTGGGCTAGTGGGCTCAAGGCAGGACCAGGTCTTCTTTCACTAGGTGAGCAGCGAGTGTGGGCCAGGCACTGTTGGGGAAGGGATGGTTCTCCAGGGCTGAATGTGATGGACAAAATCCCTGCACTCACATGGCTTATGTTCTAGCAGGCTGGCAGGATAAGACATGGGTCATGGTAAGATGCCAATAAAACAGAATGTGAAAGAATGTCCAGAATGGGGGCAGGATTGCCTCTGTTAGGGCAGTTAAGGAACTGTATGAGCAGAGGCATTTACAGAAAGAAGTCCACCAGGCAAACTCAGGATTTGGGTAGATCTGAGTACCAGCAAGTGGCCTTAACAAGGAGGCAGTGTGTTACAAGCAGGTGAATGGCAAGAGGCAGTAGGTCCACACCCTACTTGTTGCCTCCCTGATTAACACACACCACTGGCTTTCTATTTCTCTTAGAGCAATAGTTCTTGACCTGAGTGATTATGCCCTTCAGGAGACATTTAGCAATGGCTAAAGATACTTTTCGTTGTCACAACCTTAGAGGAGGGAGGTTCTATTGGGATTTCCTAGTTAGAGATCAGGGAGGCTAACATCCTAAAACATATAGGACAGCCTCTCACAAAGAGGATCATCCAGTTCAAATGTGCATAGTGCTGCAGTTAAGAATATAAGCAATCTTATATTGCCATGGCTGACAAAGCCCTACATAGTCTATCCCTGCCAACGCCTCAGATCTTATCTTCCACTCTGCTCAAGTTATATGACCTTCTGAGTTCCTCAAATGCACCCAGCCTCTATCTACCCCAAGCCTTGCCCTGGCCTCTCAGACTGAAGCTTTCTGCCTTCCATCTTCTTTGGCTGGTTCTTTGTCATTCACATATCAGCTTGGAAGTCACCTCCTGGCAGAGTTCTCCCATGACTATAGAATCTCATGTTGCTTCCTCATTAACAGTCAAATTACCCTGCTTTTATCTTCATAACACTTAAACAATTTCCAAAACCTTCTCATTTATGTACTTGTGCACTTATTTATTCCATCCCATGTTATATCTCTTTTTATCCCATAAATTCTATGAGGAAAGGGACCTGTCCTGCTTGTTCACTGCTGAATCCACAGCACCTAGCAGAATTCCTGGTTCACAGTAGGTGCTCAGTGGCTATCTGATGAATGAATGAATGAGCCTTGCCCTTGAAAAAGGGGTTATGCATGTTTTATTAAATTCAAGAGGATCAGCCCCCCAAGTCCTTGGGCAGTCCTCCACAAATTTAGAGCTCCCCCAGCAGCACAGTGCTGGCCCAGTAAGTGTTCATTCTCCTCCATGATGTTATGTGATGTCAATTTACATTCACTTTCTGCTCTGTGGGACTTCACACCAATTTCTTATCCATCTAGGGCGTCTCCTCTGTTCTCAATGGAAGCTCTGTCATTTGGATTCTGTGTTCTCCAAAGGGGGCTAATGCTCAGCAAAGGCACAAAGCCAGCTAGAGAAGTGTTCCCCTAGATCTCAGTGTGTGCAAATTCTCCAGCCTTACAGGAATATTTGAAAACAATCTCATGGAAAGCTGATGATATCCCCCAAAAAGCGTGCCCTCAGTTGAGGAAAGCTGTTTCACTTGGACCAAGTAAGGGAATCTGTTCAATATCATCTGCTTTATATCTTACTAGGCAACAACAAATAAAAACATCTATCAATAAGGGAAACACTGGCTACCCAAGAAAAATTCATTTTTTCCCACTTAAGATAAAGATCTGAGAATATATTTTTATTCCTTTCCCTTCCTAAAATGTCATTAAAATGATATCAGAGAGATTTTCAAAAAGGAATAGAACTTTAAGGGCAAGGGGGTCAGGAAGAGATATTACTAAACACAAGAGTCACAGATTTCTGGAAGACGGAAAGGGGAAGAAAAGCCTTTCAATAGAATGGAGGCAGAATGTGCTGTCGGGGCTTACAGAGCTTTCTATCAGACAGGCTCCAGGTGTAAGAAGGAGCCACAGAAAGACTGATCTGTAATCTGTCTATAGACCCATCTATTTACCTGCCCTCATCTTTCTCCCAACCAGAGGTAGCTGAAAATTTTATCCCTAGACCAACACACACACACACCCACACACACCCACACACACACACACACACACTCAAGATTCACACTCAGATGGGTATCAGACCCAGATGACCTAGGTTCAAAGTCTAGCTGTGACACATGACAAGTGTGTGATGTTGGACAAATCTTTCTCAGCCTCAGTTTTTTTCATTTATAAGATGAAGATTATGGCAGAACTTATCTCATCAGGTTGTTGATGGAATAAATGAATTAATTCACATACATGCCCTACAATAGTACCCCAAATGGCATGTATTTCCTGATTATTATGATTATGATTATTCCCTATTACTATTATTTCCCTATTACTTTTTTTTTTTTTTTTCAAAAGAAAAACACCATAGCAAACAAAAAGAGAAGTCAGTATTATTTGTCATGGACATCATGACTGCCTCTCCAGCATCCTTTTCCTGCTCTCTATTGTGGGACAGCTCTGTGATTTGGGGGTAGGATGGTGTGTGTCTCCATCCTTTGGCCTAAACCAATCATCCCAATTCTATCCAGGAACTAATTCATTCTGAGATGCCTAAACTAATCCACTAAAAGTAAAGCTCAGGGCTTTTCTCAGTGACCAGGGTAGGAAAAGCTTTCTTCCTCCTTCCTTCCTGTTGCAGCTCTCAGATAATGCCAGTCACCATTGCACAACCATGAAGGAAGTCATCACAGAATAGGACAAAGCCAGGGGCTATGATCCTGAAGCCCACACAACTGCCATGCCTTTTAAGGATGTGAGCCAGTAACCTCTCTTTATTCGTTGAAACCATTTGAGTTGGATCTTCTCTCACATCCATCCTCCCTAATAATACCCTATTCCAGAGCCTCCAGGCTAAGCCTAACCTTACACTACATGTTACCTGGATGATGTAAGACAAAGACAAGCCTTTGGATGAAGCACTAATTGAGGAGAAGCTCAGAATCACCAACAAGGCCACGATGAAGGTGACAATGTTCATGAGGACATCCATTCTTAGTGCAAACCACCTGAGAGCACAGTTAAAGTATAGGAGGTGGCTGGAATTTTCATCATTTAGCATCTTAAACCTAAAATTAAAAAATCAGACAAAACAGGAGTCAGTTGTACTTCCACAGAGTTAGGGTTAGGGATACTAGAAAATTAAGGCAAGGGGAAATTTTTTCTTTTTCTTTTTCCTTATTTGAGAGAGACAGAGAGAGAGAGAGAGAGAGAGAATCTTAAGTTGGATCCATGCTGAGCACAGAGCCTGACATGGGGTTCAATCACACAACACTGGGATCATGACCTGAGCCAGAATCAAGAGTCAGATGCTCAACTGACTGAGCCACCCAGCCTCCACAAAGAGCAATTTTTAATCAAGAGCTAATGTGCTTTTACATAGGAATCTCTTACAAAGATAAGCATATATCCATACTCTTTAAAATATGCTGCCGTAAGTATCTTTGATATGCACATATTTTGAGAAATCCGATGTGGCAGTAGAGTATTGTGTTGAGTGAGCTCTTTCTCTTTCCCAGAACTGGCAACTAGAACCCACAGATGAGAACATAAGGTGCTCAGTATCTCATGCTTTACCTTCAAAAGATCCCTATTTTGGAATCAGCCACTCCCTCAAAGGCGCTGTAGAATTGACAGTTGGCCCCTTGATCAATAAAAAGGGTAAGGGCTTATTGTGGTAGAGGCTGCCTTTAGGGAGAATCAGTGTGTGTGATGGTCAAGAAGGGAAAGAAGTGTACTTGGTTCCCCTCGTCAAATCAGAGAAAGATGATTCAAGGCAATTGCTTATAAAGCTGGGGATCTCCTCGAGAAGAAAAAACTGACAACTTGTAACCCCTGCTGTGTATCCACTGAACCAAAGAGGAAAAGGACACCAGGCAGAGGGACGGAGGGATGACACTGCTATGGATGAGGGCAAGACTTAACCCTGGAGTTGCTCATTTCCTAGATGCATGGAAGGCAGATCCTGCCCAATCCTGCAGTTCCTAGAAGTGAGGGTACAGAGAGAAGATGACTTTTGGTGCTGTAGTCTAAATGCAGTATCCCTCAGCATGAGGCAAAGAGGCCCTGCATCAGTGGAATGCAGTGTGAAGCTGCCCAGGAAGAGCTCTCTGGAAGACCCAGGCAGATATTGCCCATGAGTGATGCCCAGCAGAGCTGCCAAGGATTTGGTCCTGTTGGAGCCTCCACCTTGCCACAACACATCTGCACAACTGCTGGAATGGCAGAAATGAGCAGCAGGAAGGAGATAATGACCTGAGGATGTGTCCTCCCTCACTTCATTCCACTGCACCAGCCTCAGAACCAGGCTCAGAGAAAAAGGAGTGAGTGTTTAAGAGAATAAACCAGAGGCTTCCCAGTAGCACACCTTCCCTCCCCATCCACCTGACACATACACACAGCAGAGTATACTACTCCAAGCCTCTGGGTGTGTAGGGAGGGAATACAGTTGACCCTTGAGTAACATGAGTTTGAACTACACAGGTCCACTTACACATGGATTTTTTTCAATAAAATCAATAAATGCAATTGTAAATGTATTTTCTTTTCCTTGTGATTTTATTAATAATATTTTCTTTTCTCTAGCTTACCTTATTATAAGGATACAATATATAATACATATAACATACAAAATATGTGTTAATCAACTGTTTATATCATCGGTACAGTAAGCTATTAGTAGTTAAGTGTGGGAGGAGTCAAAAGTTATATGAAGATTTTCAACTGTGTGGGGGGTTGACGCACCTTGTACCTGCATGGTACAAGGGTTAACTGTACATTCCAGATTGAAATTTTAAGTGGGCCAAACTAACAATTAACCATGAGAGATATCAAATTCAACTGCCACTGAAGGTTCCCCTTAACTATTGGGAAAGAGGCTTCAATGTTTAAACCCCTCACTGGCATAGTCATGAACATCCTTGGGCATTGCTTCTCTGTCCTGTTCCAACACTCCTCAAAAGACTCTGGAAGTATCTGACCAACCATGCTGGGCCTGTAGCACCCTCCTCCTTATGTTTCCCTCTAACTTATATGCCCCAGAGCTTAGTTAAAATATTCTTCCAAATACCATGATGTTTCTATCCTATAGCTATAAAGCCTACAAATTCAGATGATGGTTTAAATGACTTAGAAGTTGTCTGTTGTCTAATCTGTGTGATTGGTCATACTGCAATGGAACAAAAGAAATAGAAGGCCGGGATCAAATTGGAATTTGACCCCAAGGTTTTGTTTAAAGCTGTAGCATTTTTGTCTGGCGAAAAAAAGCAATACATGTCAGAAGCCCAAGCCCTCTGGAAAGTCCACAACAGGAAAGAAAGTATAAAAAGAAGGGGACCCCATCAATCATGTAGGACTCAGCTGCCCCGTAGGATTCCCTTGGAAATCTTGGACAAAAATCTGCAGGAAGACAAAGCTTGTATCTGTTTCATTTGTCATGAGTAAGTTGATGAATGATTCTATGGACAGGAGCCTTTCCTTATGGCCAGGACACTGGAAATGTCAATGTGTGACACAGGACTCTCGACAGATGACATTTAGGTTAAACTAGGAAGAGCACAGCCACTGACTGAACTAAAGGCAAGCTGGGATGCCAAGTCTACACTAAGATCCTGGGTGGCAAAGTGTGGGAAGACAGAGAAAGAATTAGATCCAAACGTGAAGTTTTGTTAGGTTTTTAAGGCAGAAAAATATGGAGAAAAAAAACAAATCAAAATGGAATACCTATGTGTCAGACACTGCTATAGATTCCTCAAACTCCATTTTTTCCCTCCTATGGACCCAACTAGACTACATTTCCCAGCCTCCCTTGCAGTTTGGTGAGCACATGTGAGTGAAATCTGGCCAATGAATGTGCAGAAATAATGAGTATCTTTATTAGAATTAGCCCATAAAAGTTTCCCATGGGATCTTGCACCCACCTCTCCCACCTTATCCTCCAGTTAGACACAGAGGATCATAGAGAAGACACCCCCCCCCCCAAGGCCCTCAGAATGGAAAACCCCAAGGTGGAACAAAATCCCTTTCCCCTGCCCTATGGACTCTCATTAAATTGTGACTTGAGGAAGAGTAAATATGTATTGTGTTAAGCCCCTAAAACTTGGAAGTCTTTGCTATCACAGTGAGCCTACATGATTGATATGATTTATACGGTGTTTTAGAACTTTGGAGCTGGAAGACTCCAGAGAAATTCACTCATCTCATCCCCACACTTTAAAAGAAGAAAAGGGGTGTATCCATTAAGTGAAATATAATATGGCCTTTAAAATTTATTTTTACTGGGCGCTTGGATGACTCAGTTGGTTGAGTGTCTGACTCTTGATTTCAGCTAAGGACATGATCCCAGAGTCATGGGACTCTGATCCCAGAGCCTATGTCAGGCTCCACACTGACTGTGAAGTTTGCTTAGGAATCTCTCTCCCTCTCCTTCTGCCTGTCTCCCATCCTCTCTCTTTCACTCTCAAAAATAGAAAACAAGTTAAAAATAAATTATTTTTATAAAAATATAATGTTAAAATGCTATTTAAAAATAAAATGAGAAAAACATGATCATAAATACTTAAGAAATAGAAAAAAGAAAAAACTGGAAGGAAATATATGAACATATTAATAGGATTTGGTTAGGGACCTTTGAGTGACTTTTTTCTTTTTTCTGCCTTCTCCTACTTTTCTGAATTGGACACATTTTACTTCTATTGCAAAAAACAAAACATGTAAAATCATACATTGAGGTTGTCATTGAATGAACTCACCACTTTTGGGGCCCCAGATACTAGGAAGAAAGGCCTTACTTAGATTACTCCTTCTCGATTCTGCCAGCAATTCAACTATGGTGAGTCCCCAGCAGCCCAGACTTCCCTTCTCAGAGTCAGAGAAGCCATCTGTTCCTGGGACTTTCCATTCAGGTTTGGGTGTGAAGTGGGGAGACCTGGGGCAGGGGCCCAGTGCAGTACTTACTTGCTAATGCAGTCCTCCTTCTTGTCATAGGCGTGGATGATGCCCAGGCCCTGCATGGATGAAGTGATGTGGGAGAACCAGGGAGACCGGCTGATATTCTCCAGCTTCTTGAGCTCCTGGGCTCCTCTGTGGAAAATGCTGTAGGGAAATCAAGAAAGCTACAGAGTGAGGTCTCTGAGGGCTCACCCTTAGCACATGCAGGTCCAAGTATGAACTCAAGACAAAGTTTAAGTCAGGTGAGTGCCATCTAACTAAGGAGAAGAGGTTGGCCCACCACTCTCCCCTAGGAGAAGCCATCCTGATTGTGGGACAGATGGGGTCTCAGAAATGTGTCTCAGACATGAATAGAAATTTTTCCCAAGAAGACATACAGATGGCCAACAGATGCATGAAAAGAAGCTCAAAGAAGCTCAAAGAAGCTCATTCATCATCAGGGAAATACAAATCAAAACTACAATGAGATATCACCTCCCACCTGTCAAAATGGCTAAAATTAACAACATAGGAAACAACAGATGTTGGTGAGGATGCAGAGAAAGGGGAACCCTCTTACACTGCAAACTGGTGCAGCACTCTGGAAAACAGTATGGAGGTTCCTCAAAAAGTTAAAAATAGAACTACCCTATGATCCAGCAATCGAACTACTAGTTATTACCCAAAGAATACAAAAACACTAATTCAAATGCTGTTTATAGCAGCATTATCTACAATAGCCAAATTGTGGAAACAGCTCAAGTGTCCATCAACTGATGAATGGATAAAGAAGATGTGGTATATACAGACAGTGGATAATTAGCCATAAAAAAGAATGAAATCTTGCTATTTGCAATGGCATGGATGGAGCTAGAGAGTATAGTGCTAAGTGAAATAAGTCAGTCAGGGAAAGACAAATACCATATGATTTCACTCATATGTGGAATTTAAGAAACAAGACAGATGAACATAGAGGGGTAAAAAATAAAGAGAGGCAAACCATAAAGCCAACTGTTAACTATGGAGAACTAACTGAGGGTTGCTGGAGGGGAGGTGGGTGGGGGATTGGTTAATTGGGTGATGGGTACTAAGAAGTACACTTGTGTTAATGAGCACTGGGTATTGTATGTAAGTGATGAATCACTAAATTCTATTCATGAAACTAATATTACACTGTATGTTAGCTAACTGAAATTTAAATAAAAACTTGAAACAACAAAAAAAAAAGAAAGAAAAAATGTGTCTCAGAAATATGAGCCATCCCTTGCTGTGGTCTCAGTTTTGAGTGTGTCATGTAGCATGAGTGTCTTGCTGCAGGAGATGTGATTCTAATCTTTGAAGACCAGAAATTTTCAAACAGTGTAGCTCCTAATACAACCAACCACTTTCTGGGACCCAACCAAAGAAAAACTGATCTGTTCCAATTCTGATGGAAAATCTGATGTGTCAACTGCCAAAGCATGGTCTTCTAAAGGCATTTTCAAAGGTAATTTTGAATCATAGCCTCAGGGGCTGACTTTAGAACCAAACTTCTCCACAGGGTTCAACTCCCCTGGGTGTTGAAGCTCCAGGACCCTGCAGAGTGCAAGACTACTGCCCTCAGGCAGTCACATTGGCAGGCTGGCCCATGACAGAGTCTAATATGCCCTCCAGACTCAGCTAAAACTCACCCGGGGGAGAGGAAAGAAAACCTCATTAGCTCAGAGCTCAAGTGAGTTAGTCGGAAATATTTGGGTGATTCAGTAACAGCAAGCTCTGGTCTGGCCTATCTTTGTAGCAAGAAGTAGGGGTGCAAAGCAGAGAAAAACCTTTTGCTAAGTAAATCAACAGCATAAACAGGAGAATAGGCAGGAACAATGGTCAGACAAACACAGGGATTAAAAAAATGAACGCCAGGCCAAGGATACCATTTTAAGAAGTGGTATCCAAGACAAGCTTTATCTTTGCAAAGGACTTGCAGAAAGCATTTTACTTGGTCATCACAATAAATCCTTGAGGCTGGACAGTGAGGCCATGTGACCTTTCTTGGAGTCACCAAGGCAACAGTGAGAGACCAAAGAGAGAGCCCAGGGCACCAGCTCCCAAGGTCACATCAGTTCCCAAGGTCACATCAGCTCCTGCACAGAAGCCAAGGATGCAGCCCCAATCCATCCCTCTACCCTCCCTTCCCACTGTCTGTTGGCACCATCTGCAGACTTGACCCACAAACTTGAAACATTCAACAGTGAACCCACAATCTTGATTACCCAAACCACTTCTCTTCCCAGATCACCTGTATCTCTCTTCACATTGCTCCCCATCTTGGACTTGTCCTTGGCTTTTCCCATTCCCCCACCCCAAAGACCATTTCAAAAATGATTCACAAATCTTTTCTGTCCCCACTGCTGCCACCTGCCAACTCTCATTCAGACTCTACATTTCGAGAGTCTCTCATCCCATAGCCCTGTAGTGATCTTTCCATAACTCCATCTATCCTCCACAGTGGCCAAAATGATATTTCTAAAACTCAGCTCTGAACGTGGTGTTCTGGATGAAAATAAACAACCTTGTTTACAGGTGGAGGCAGGTCTAGGATTTGGGGGCTGAATCCCTTACAACTAGGGGACGCTCTTTAAGACCCTCAGTGTCCAGCCCAAGACTTGCATATCTAGGAACAGAATAAACATATTGTTGCATTTTATGAAAACATTTGTATAATACTGTGCAGTTGACTCTTGAACAATGCAAGGGCTAGGGGAATCAACCCCCCCATGCAATTGAAAATCTGCTTATAACAATTTTGACTCCTCCAAAACTTAACTACTAATAGTCTACTGTTGACTAGATGCCTTACCAATAACATAAACAGTTGATTAACACATATTTTATATATTATATGTATTATATAGTATATTCTTACTATAAAGTAAGCTAGAGAAAGGGGTTATTAAAAAATCATCAGGAAGAGAAAATATATTTATAGTATGGTACTGTATTTATATAAAAAAAGAATCCACGTGTAAGTGAAACTGTGTGGTTCAAACCCATGTTGTTTAAGGGTCGACTGTATTCCTTTTCTAATTTATAAGCCGCTTATAGCCCTGCAGTCTCATTTGATCCTCACAAGACTCCCCTGGCACAGGTGAGATGTATATTTTAATGATTACCTTTAGGGATGAGGACGCAGGCTTGCAGTATTTCTCTGGCTTCCCCAAGGTCTTCCAGCTAGTTTTGCAGGAGGGATGGGGCTCTGGTGCAAATTTCTCTGATTACCAAGCCTTTGGCCTTACACAATACTCACCACGCTGCCTGCTGAGAACTCCAGCTCCCCCCAGGAACAGGGAAAATGCTGGGTTCCTCGAGGGCTAGGCTCAATCCACCCTCCTGCTTCCCTCTGAGGTGGGTGAGGAAGTGAAAATGGGGCACAGCTGCAGTAGGACTCCCCAGTGCCTAGCTACCTGAGGCCTTTCTCTAACCATATTAGTGGTTAGGGCGGGGGCTATTTCCCAAAGCTCAGAGTGACTAAGGACTGGTTTTACCTCTCTTCTCCATCAGGAGGATGGCAGAGAGAGCCCCATGGTTAAGAGCCTAACAACAGACAGACAGCAAGCATGGTTACTAGTTTTGTGGCCTAGGACCACTGACTTTACCTCTCATTCATGCCCACCTCTTAGGGTTGCCCTTAGACTAAAATGCCAGATGTATGCAAAGCCATTGAGCATAGCACCTGGCATTTCATCCATACTAAAAATCAATGTGCTTTCCTCATTCAGAAAAGATAGCAAGGACTCAGCATCACCTGACACTAGCCAGTCATTGTGCAGAGTTAACCAAATATTTAAAGATTTCACGTGCTCCTTTTTAAATAGCACATTGACCTACCATAAAAGAATGAAGAAGCCAACAGCAAGGCCAGCCAGGACTAAAAGGACAGCAGGAAACACAGCTGCCAATATCACAAGAATAAACAGCACCATAAAAAATTGCTGCAGAAAGTTCTCCGCATGAAACGGCAGCCTCACATCCAGCTCGTCCATATCCTTGGAAAAACGGTTCATTAGCCTGCCAGTGGGAGTCGTGTCAAAGAAGCTCATTGGGCTCTTTAAGATCTGTGGATAAAATCAGAAAGTCCACGTCGAGGTGTGTGTTTAGTAAAGCCTGGCCACTCTGCTGGGGCTGGGATACTTTGAGCAGCCTGGGCCCAACACAGTGTACCAGGCCGTCCTGGGACGGTGAGGATGCTCCCCATTCTTGTGGCCCCCATGAATGAGAGGGATTGTGGGAAAGATTCAGCCTCTGTGTGGAGCCCCAGGGAAAGCCCTTGCAGATTGGGCCTCCCTCCAAACCGGGAATGCAGCCTGGGGTACCTCGGGAGGAGGATGGGGAGGGTGGAATTTTGTGCTTTGGAGCAATAAAAAGCCAAGTGCCCCTGTGTCTCTCTGCCCTCAAAGTGTGAGCTACACCTGTGAGCTCTGGCCAGGGCCCTGGCAAACAGTGGCTGCACTGCAGCAGTGGAATGAGAAGACAGCCAGAAGGACTTCTTAAGGCCCTCAGTGTACTCAGGGCTCTTTGGAGCTGGAGATGGCCTGTTGGCCTGTACATGTCTGTTCCATTGTAATGTTCTTAGGGAAACCTTCCTGACACCCTTCACCTCCACCCCTAGTCTAGCCTGAGGGCCTATGACACATCCCCTCAGTCCCTGGAGTTTGCCTTCACAGTTGATATACATATTAGGAGGTTTCTCAGACATGACTGTAAGCATCTCAAGCATCGTGTCTGTCCCCCAAGCCCAGCCCAGTGCCTGATGTATCATAGGTGCTCAATAAATGCTATTGACTGAATAACTGGATTCATTTGAGCTCCTGGGAGCAGTACCTTGTCAAACACTTGGTTGTGTAATGAGGAGGATGCCATCAGTGTGGTCTTGGTGAAGGTGAAGCCCTTGATGATACTAAACAATAGCACAGACACCATACTCCCTGCATATACCCACTGGTACACATGCTGCCCGGTGTCTGCCAGCACTGCGCCAATCTCACATGCACTCTTGTTGCCCTGGGGTCCACAGGTCATCTTTGGAGAAAAACAAAAGAAACACCAAGAATTGGTAAACTGTCGGGAAAATGGGAATTTCCCAGAGGATATTTCCAGAGAGAAGAAATTATAAAGAGGTGCATAATTGCTAAGAAATCAGGTCACTTCCCTTTAAGGGCCTCTGAACTTTGCATGGGTCCTCCTGCTAGGTGGCTAGCCCCCAAGGGGCACCTGACTTACAAGGCCCAGCACAGTCAGGGATAAAAGCAAGGCAGACAAACCAGGCAGGAACAGCAGCCAGACAGCTTCTGTCCCAGAAGCTAACTATGCCTCAGGAGACAAGAGGTGATGTTAGGCCTGGAAGATTAAAGAAGCACAGGAAATCTGGATGTAAAGAGCTGGCTGAACAGCCCTCAGGCAGCCCATATAGGATAGGGTATCAGGAACCTGCCTGGCAGAAGCCACCAGGCCTTTGAGAAGATGTGGGGGGGGGGGGGGCTCTCTGTAGGATGGACCAGCCCCACAGCACCTCCCCCTTTCTTTTCCTTGAGTGGTACTTGGAAGGCACTGGTCCACTACCCTGAAGTCCCTGGTGGGGAGGAGGGAGCCTGGTGAACCACGGGGCTCTAGGAAGATTCAAGAAGACCACATGCAGGCTCCATCCTGCTGCGGGGAGAACACACATTTTTGCTAGCATTTCTGGGGAGAGGCCATCTCCTCCTCCTGAGAAATTGGCAGTTCCATTTTTCTCTGAGCCTTGTGCTGAAAGTCAAGACTGCCTTTGGGGAGCAAACAAGCATCTTTCTTCTAAATGCCATTTTGCTGATTATAGCAATAGTGGAAATGTAAACCAGAGATGATGGCTGATGGATGAACATCTATAAAAGCAAAAGCATCCCTAGGGAGCTAATTGATGAAAGGCCCAGCTTGAACAGAAGAGTCTTCACTATGCATCAGGTTGTGCCCACAGTGTCTGAGGGGCCAGGCAAACGCCTGGCTCTGCCATCACAGCTTCATGCTCATCTAGCCAATGACACTGGCCCACTGGGGAAGCACCACACCCAGGAGGAGGTTCCATCCAGACCAGAAACCTTGAGATTTTCATGAGCCAGCGAGGATCTGGGGGAATACTCCAGAGATGGCTCTCTTCCTGCACAGTGCAGGGCACCCACTGGCTTCTCCCCTTGGGAATGACCCCAGGAAACTGTGCCAATCTCCGGGAGGGCTGTAGTGACCTCTCCCCTGCCTATGTATCCCCAATGCCTTCTCACTTTGGTTGTCATAGCAACAGAACTATACAAAAATGTAATCTTGGAGGATGGGCCCACAGCATTTCCGGGGGCTCCAGGAAAGCTTAGAAACCATTGGCCAAAAGCTGGGAGAGTTTTTAGCAAGCTCCAGCAAGAGCAGACTTATCAGTCGTTCCCAGGAGGGGCTGTGGTCTAGAGAAGACCATTGGGTGGCAGATACCCAGTGTCTCAGAAAGATACACAGTGGCTCTGCAGCACAATCAGGGACTAAATCTGGCTTTTGCATATCTCGTTCCTGCAGAGGGACTTTGGAGAGCAGAGAGAGAAGGAACCTTCTGACACCTCACAGTGTTGACAATAAGATGCCAGTTTCTGTTCAGAGGCAGGAAGATTAAAATCCATGTTAGGCTTCCCCGGGGCCCCTCCAGGGCCCTCCTGATAGGTGCCTCACAGTGGAGGCTGTAAGACTGACTCTGTCCTACATAGGCATGACTCCACAGATATGTTGCATTTGCCTGGCACAACCACAATCTTCTTAGTCAATCCTTTAAAATCTGAAGGTGACACATAAAAATCCAGATGCCCTGCTTATCTTGAAAAATCAAAGGAGATTTCAGGACTTGAATTGTGTAGGCAGCTGATCTCAACTTGGAGGAAAGGGGCAGTGGCAGGCTCATTGTGTGCGTGACTCAACATTCCCCAAGGCCAAAGGGAAACTCACCTGTGAGCCCTTGTCTATCCAGAGACCCAGCCACCAATTGCTGAAGGCAGAGCTGCCGATCATCAGGAGGAAGAGGGACACCGCAAAGAGAGAGAGGAGGTACCCTACAAGAAGAGGGGAGAGGTCCAGAGGATTACAGAGGAGGTATCTGCAGTGGGTCCAACCCTGATGGAAAATTCAAAGCCTGCAGGAAAAGGGGCCCCACCCCTGGGAGCCACCTTCCAGGCTGCTGCCACAAGTTTGGGTGTTGAGACCCTGAACCCCAACAGGGACATGTGTTCTACCTGGCTGGAAAATGGGTCCAAATTGCCAATATATTGAAAAAATCACCAAATGCACCTTAATGGAAGCAACTCGGTATTCTCAAAAAACAAAAAACAAAAACCACAAAACTGTCTTGCTGGGGAGAGACAAGAAATAAAACTGTAAGGTATTTTTGCACACCAAGATGAAAATCTTGCACAGAAGGCAGACTATGAGCGGATGGCCGCTGCACTCAGTGATGAGGCAGCGAGGTACAGAAGAACCATGGCTGGTTCATGCTGCTGCTCATTCAGTTTCAATAAATAGCATCTGGCAGCTTTAATGGAGATAAAGGGTGATTCCATTTAAAAGGCTGTATTATCAGACTTCAGATTTTTAGTGGGGGGCGGGGAGGGGAAGTTAAAAGCATTGACAAATAGGTCTAGCATAAAAGGAGCAATTGTTAAGGAAATTATAAAACATGAACCCAACAGTTTGAGAAAGGATTTTTTTAATGCAAATTAAATCAAGAAACCCGTTGTTTTATATCGAACCTCCAGAAGCCTTAATGTATGTGTGATACGTTTTCCAGGTCACAGTTCCTTCCTGAGGGGATTCAGTCTGGACGAGCTGGTGCAGAGGAACTACAGAGACAGACACAAGTCCTGTGGCACCTGCGGGTGGGACAGGAGCCCAGAGGGGCAGGCATACCCTTCCTGCATACCCGACACCACCATTGGAAGGGGGAGTAGTTCTCCCCCTTCCTTCCATTTATCCTATGCTTTGAAATTCCCAACACACTTTTGCTCATGTTATTTCCTCATCACAGCCCTGTAAGGCAGGTGGCTTTCAGTCTTTCAAGAAATATTTATTAAGCACCTACTATGTGCTCATCCCTGGGATATGGGGTTGTTTCAGTCTGGTTCTCCAGAAGCAGTTTCTAAGAAAAGGGTATGAGTGAATGCAGCTTATTCAAGAGCTTTAGGGAGTAGGAAAAGGGAGGAAAGGCAGCAATAAAACAGCATCTCACCAAGCCAGAGACTCCTGTGGGCAAAACTGGAGCTTAATCTCATGTAGAAACGTCAGAGCCAGTGTGGAGCACACACCTCACAGTCTTTTCACCTGACCGGAGGGATCTGGGATATTTCTACAATTCCCATTGCCCACTGGGTGAGGGCTCCTCCCTGTGGGGGTTAATTCACCAGCACTTCTAGTTTGACCTGAAGTTGGCAGTTTCCAGAGAGAGCCCCCAGGCAAAAGAATACACCTGGGAGTCCAGCTGCATGTGCTGAAGTGCTAAAGGCACCCACAGCACTTACTGCAGGGTGACCAGGAAGCAGGTGGCTCTTGTCTTCTCAGAGCTCACACCTCACAGAAGAAAACCGGGGCATCCTTGATCAGCCACTGCATGGACTCCTGATTCCATCCATGTGGCTATCCCAATTCCTCTCTGCTTTCCAAAGGGAAAGGAAAATGACCGTCAAATTCCCATGGAAACTGCATCTAGAGTACAGGGATGTTTGGCTAAACATCCAGCAGTCAGAACCGAGTACTCATCCCCTTCCTCTTCTTCACAGAGAAGCATGAAAACGTCAGCTCCAAAGCAGAATCCTACACCATATGTAGCTTTTATAAACAGAGATAAACAAAGCTAGACACGAGCCCTTGCACATGGGCTCTCTGCACCTTGCTTCGAGAGGGATAGCTGTCACACCTCAAAGGTGCTTCCATGAATAGAGCTACTATTATACCCTCCACCTAGGAACCTTCGCGCTTCTTTGAAAATGTTCAGCCTGAATTTTTCTCATTGTGTTTCTCTCTGGGCCTGTAAAATGAGGGAGACGCCTAGGTGGGTCGGCAGAGCCTAATGAACAGCATCCTGCAGCACAAAAGGAACTGGTCAAATCCCCTTGCAGCCTGCCAGCCCGGCCAGGAATGTTGCTGATTCTCTGTTCACCTTGCTGTGTTTTAAAAAAAATTCCCTGATGCCAGGCATGCTGGGCACTGCCACCTTTAACTGGCTCCCTTCCTATAGCTTTCAGTGCATTTCACATGTTTCATTCCCCCTCCAGAGAAGGGGAGTGAGAAGGAAAAGAGGAGCAGGGTTTACTCTCGTCACAGGACCTCACATCCTGGGCACCCTGGAGCTTTCCTGGGAGGGCATGGAAGAGGTGGTGAGTACCTCACTTCAGCCTTGGCAGCCTCCAGAGCGATAAAAATATGTTGTCTTTCCAAACATCCATGCATTTGTCACAAGCACCATTAATGGTGTCAAATTTCATCGATTCAAAGACTCACATATTTTTTCCCACATTTTAACATCTCTGAAATCAGGATGTGCCTTCTATTCAGTAGTATGCCATATCGTCTAATTGGCAAAGATTTTTCTTTCTAAGTGGTACATAAAACGATGGTGATCTTAAAATGGATGATATCTTAAACTTGATGAAATACACTGAGGGGTTTTTTTAGCTACACATTACTGAGGAGCAGAGCTCTAACTTGGAAAGCCACCTCACTAAGGGCACTTTGATGAAAGAAGTGGTGGATGTAGACCCCTGCACGCTTCGTGCCCAGCCCTGGGCAGGGCACACAGTAGGTGCTCAACAAGTGTTGAATGGATGCAGGGGTAGGGATGAGAAGAGGCAGCCTGATGAGACTGGCCCTCACCAGGCTTATCTCCACATCTCTCCTCTTTTCCTTCCTGAAATTCCATCCTGCCCTCAACTCCAAATCCTCCCATCCCCCACCTTCTTACCACAGTGACCCCGGAAAACTCTGGGGACTGGTCCCAAGGTTGCCCCCTCTGTGAGTTCTGTGAGGCCCTCCCTGACTTGTTATGCCCACCCCAAATCCCCATTATCCAGTTTCCCATGATTATCCACTTGCCTGTGACCCCCACCAGACCATGAGATCCTGAGACAAGAGGCATATTTTTGTCCATGCAGACTAGCGTGGTACCCAGCACAGAGAAGAATACTTAGTCCCATCCTTTCTCAATGCTCCCCATAAAGAGTATGAAACAACTCCTATGTGTGCTTTTGCTTCTACTCAATCTCTGTGCTTTGCCTTGACCTTTTCTAACTAACAACAGTAATAACTACTCTTGAGGGTTACTATATGTCAGGCACTGGACCAATCATTTTATGGGCAGTTTCTTGTGTAATATTTGCAAGTTGGTACTATTATTTCCCCATTTTATGGATTAAGAAACTAAGGTTCAGAGTGGTCCAGTACCTTGCACAAACTCATAAAACTAGTAATTGGTTGAGCCAGAGTTTGGACTCGGGCAATTGAACCCCACAGATCACACGACAGTAAACTGTATAATTCTAGCTGCCCAGAAGGACATACGCTGTGCCTACATTTCTCTATCCAGAATAGTGATGCTCACCCAATATTGAAGACTATGTAACTGAGGGAACAAGTAGAAAATACCTTTTATGTCTACAAACTTTGAGTCTGTTTCAGGTTCTTTTTCTTCATCTTCACCATCTCCTGGAGCCAAAACTAGGGTGAGAAATAAAGAGAGATCTGTGTCCGCTCATCAGCCACGGGCAGTAAGAGAGGAGCAGTTCACACTCAGATTGTACCAGCATCTCCATCTCTATCAGTGGGGCTCTCCTTAAGGGCTTCCACCATCGCTGCGTTGTAAATGTGCTCAGGATCCTGGAGACAAAATGACATGCCTTCTGAAAGCTGGATGACAGGACTTCTCCCAGGCTGGAGATTGTGAGGGAAGGACCCCAACTCTTGCACCCTGGTACAAATAGTTACCTTGAATTGCAACCCTCGGAGGTTGTGAATCAGCTTTGCATAGCACCCTCTCTCCTCCATTAACTCCTTGTGGGTTCCCTTTTCACAAATCTCTCCATCTTCTAACAAAATGACTTCATCACAAGACTCCAAGAACTGCAGAGATATTAAAGTGATCTATAGTGAACTTCTGCCTGGTAAGAAAAGAGTGTGGTGCCAAACTCCCATCCAATGGCATCCCAAGTTCCTCTAGTGCAGTGGTTATCAACCTTGGCACTATTGGCACTGAGGGCCAGATTTTTCTTTGTTGTTGGGGCAGGAACGGGGGGCTGTCCTGTGCATAGTAAGATATTTAGCAGCCTCCATACTCTCTAACCCACTAGATGCCAATAACACCTCCATCCCAGTTGTGACAAGCAAAAATGTCTCCAGATATTGACAAATGCCCTCTGAAGGGCAAAATGGCCCCCAGCTGAGAAGCACTAATCTAGTGAACACCGGTGTCATGAGTACAAAGGGAGCCTCTGGTTGTCACTATGAAGCACATTGACTCTTCCTTTCCTACTGTTCCCTAAATGAGCCGCCCTGCTAAGAAATCAGATCGGGGAGCAAGGGGGATTTGGAATATGAAATTGACAAGTTACTGCAAGACAAGATTTGGTGGAGAGGGGAAATGTGACCTCAGCAACAGCCTTCCTCTGCTGCTATAAAGTCACAGGCCCACCTCATCATCCTGATCTAGCCCAAAAGAAGCAGAACACGGAGCGGACCTTGGCCACCAGGCCATAGCCCCTGGCTTCAGGAGTTTACACCAGCTTTATCTGTACAATAAAAATATAACTACATTTAATATGGTGTCCCACATTTTGCCCAAAGCACTTCTATTTTTCTAGTTTGAATTCCCTTCATTTGCATATCACTCCTGAGATCAAAGAGTTCTGCTAAGAGGGGTTTCCTCGCATTTGGAATGAGATAGAGCTCTCTGCATAGGGTCAGGTCAACCCATCTAAGATCAGGAAGCCCCTTGTACTGGGGCAAGATGCTATGAGATTTAAGACAGTGTAGCCTAAAGAAGGCTTTGCAGTACAGGACAGAAGTCTTCCCCTGTACCTGGGGTCTACCCAAGGTCAAATCAGCTTTTCATGCGTCTTGATTTGAAGCTTGAGAGAAATGACTACATTTGGTCATTGTACTCTGAATGGGGTGTTGGGGAAACGGGGAAAGTGCCCAAAAGGCCAAATGACAGTCGTTCTGACAGCTTGCACAGCTCCAGCCTTCCTGCCTCCCTTGGACTAATGACTCAGCTTCTTGTCCGCTTTCCCGGACAGCCAAGCAGGAACAGTCTGGCTTTCAATGTCCAGTTGAGACACTTTCTGAGAGAGTCTTTCTCCTAAAAATAACCTCTCACCTTTATACAGCATCTTCTAACTTTTCAAGGCCTGATCGTGTTTTGTTTCTTATCTCTCAATCTCCCACAAGCCACCAAAGGAAGTGACAGCTTTGTTACCAACCCATTCTCCAGATAGGGAAACTGAGGCACTGGCTTGGGGCCTGCAACAGCCCCAGAGCCTTTTCTACCTGTGTGGGGGCCCACATTGCAGCCCAGAGAGCTCCTGGTGAAGGTCCTCTTGCTAGTGAGCACCCCCCCTTCCCCACTTCACACCAGTAAGACCTGGCATGGTTTGAGCAGCTCTGTTCTGCAAACTCACAAAATCTGACCCTGGGTTGGATTTCAGCAGCAAAAGCAGCTCTTATTTCATTTGTTTCCTCAAGTAAAAGAAGAGCAATCATCCAGCCCAAGCAATGGGAAGCATCTCGATTGGCTGTGGGCCCAGAGTAAAACCAGCGGAGAAATGTTCTGGAAAGCCCAGGGGCTCTGGTTCAGGGGCTCTGAGCCCCCTGCTCCCCAACAATGGACAGCTGGACTGAGACTCCAGTGCCATCTGGTGGATGATTGCATTTTTCAACACTCGAAAAGTGAGACACAATGACCTTGGAGAAAGGTAGCCTCTTTGAGGAGACTTAGGCCTGGGGAAAAACAATTCTTGCCTGAGGTCATCGTATTAGTCATCAAGGTTCAAAGACTCCACTGATCTGATGTGATGACTCTCCCCAGTGAGGACTCCTGCAAGGACAGCTATGGCCCACATATATCAGGAGCCACCAGTCTCCCTCCAGAGACCCTGGACCTCTCAGGAAGACAGCCCTCCCCACTACAGGTGGTCTCCAAGAACTAGACCCTCACGGTGCAGAGTCATGGTTCCAACATTTAGCACCCTGGCTGGGCGAGAGCCCATTTTCACTGACTTCATGGGGGTCCAGAAGAAATCCAACCTTCTCCACTCTAATTACTGGCCAGCTGAACACCTTGTTGGCACCAGCCCTACTGGATGCTTCCCGGAGGTGATTGAGCCCACTCAGAGTGAACCCAAAATTCAGATGCTTGGAGCTTATACTGAGAACCCCAGTCCTCAGCAAAGAGGCTGGAGGTAGAGCTACAGCAATGGTTTTCCTGGGTATTTAAGAAATTTCCCCCTTTTCAAGCTCACCCTTCTATATACCGATAGAAGATTCTATGGCCAGAACCTCCTGTAGCCGTAAAAACCTCATTTGCTTCCCCCTTCCCTAGGTTGACTTACCCATGCAAAGGCCATGAGATCTGCCTCTTACCCCAGACCAGGCCACTGTTGAACATTTTCCCCATAGGTGGCAGGAGAGGAAAGGACAGGATTTCTGCTCCAACAGTCCTCTCAATGCAGGTCAGTCCTGTAGGATCTCTCCTCCAGCAGGAGATGTACACATGTATATACACACAGATACACACAAACATACCACACACCTCTAGAGGCTTACTGTGGAGAGAGGAGGCAGAGGCAGGAGGCAATCTGGTTGGTCTCAGGGTGGAGGGGAATCTTGGATTCCTTGGATTCGTCAAGGCATTCATAACTCTTGATGAGGCTGACATTGTGAGAACTGTCCCCAACCTGCCAAGCCCACTCAGGGCAAGCTCAGTAACCCCTCAGCAAGATTCATGTTCCTAAGCCTGAGAGAGTGGCTCTAAGTAAGGAGAAGAGTCTTGTCTTAGCCCAAAAGTTCTGGTCTCCAGCCGTTTCCCCCTGGCTAGTGATACCAGGGACATTTAGGCCCCCTATTCCCCTCCCAGACCCTCTGGGTCTCAGGCCCACCCAGCCCTTGCTGGAGGAAGGGTGGGTCTGAATTGTTTACACCTGGCTTCCCATCAGTGGTCCAGAGCTGGAGGAGGTGCCCTATGTCCACCCCATAGATAGGGGTCCACTGCTTCTGGAGAATCTACCTTCTAGTAGAAGAAAGGTCTTGGCCCCACTGAATCCAAAGTTAGGACCAATAGAGGTCATGCACAGAGAGGAGCAGGCAGGGCTATATGCAAGCTGGGATGGCTGGGGAGAATCATAAGTGTAGCCTACACACCTTGCTCCCTCCCTGACCCTGTCCAGGTGAGGACAGCCTCAGATGAGAGAGGCAGATTTAGGCAGAAGAGGAGACTCTGTGAGCATTAGGTGCCACACCCATCCTGTGGCCTCATTGATCCTGCTATCCCCAGTCACCTGCAGCTGGTGGGTCACCAGAACGATGGTCTTCCCACTGAGCGTCTTCTTAATGCACTCCTCAAAGACATGCTTCCCCACGTGGGCATCCACTGCTGACAGGGGGTCATCCAGCAGGTAGATTTCATGGTTCGAGTAGACAGCACGGGCCAGACTGATCCTCTGCCTCTGCCCCCCAGAGAGGTTGAGGCCCCGCTCCCCAATCTGTAGATAGGAGCAATGCTATTGCCTATCTCTAGGCTCCACCCCCACCCTGAAGTCCTCATGAAATAGGAACTTCCTGAAGCTTCTCAAGACTCTTCTGTAGACTGATCATTACAATGTCCCAGATTCTTCCCCTTATGAGGACCCTGGACTGCATCAGATGCCTTGGGAAGTAGATTTGCTTCTGCAGGAAATCTGGTGGGCAATGGCAACTAGGGGAAAAACTCATTCCAATGTTGAGTGAATGGTACCTACCTTAAAACAGCCCCATTCCAGTTCATATCCCATAGGGAGGGGCTATGTCTTGACCATGAACACCAAAGGGAATTCTTGAACAGAAAGGTCTGGGATAGTGGACAGGTGAACAGGATGGAAAAGAGGTTGGAAGCAAAGGGACAAGGGGGCTCTCTATTTGCTTGCTTGTGGATCAACCCCCACTAGGACTTCTAAGCTCTAAAAGATAGAAGGCATGTCTACCTTGTTTACCATTATATCTGTAATGGCCCACACCTGGCCCAGAGCAGGTACTCAGTAAGTATTTATAGAAAAGATGAAAAGCTAGAAAGCCTACTATAGGTTATTCTGTCCAACTGACCCCAAAGTGAGCCAGGCATTTGGCTGAGCACTGAGGAAGGACACATGAAGCTGGACCAAAAAGGTCTCCTATCTACTGTGAGCTCACATACTAGCGAAAGTGGAGGCTGGGTCAGTTATACACATAATAATGGTACAAAGCAGAATTTAACTGAATGTCAACTGAGAAGCATAGACCAAGTATGCTGGGGCAAGTTACATCAGACCATGGGATTCAAGAAAGGGAAGTCTCACCCTCCAGGGGGTAGATTTGGGGTTGGAACTCAAAGGGTAGTACCAATAGCAAGAACAGAGGTCTGGAGGCTGGAAGGGAAGTGCATACTTAGGTGGGCAGATGGGGATGAGTAGAAGCAAATCCTGGGAAGGTGGACCAGGACTGCAGCAAGAGAGGTCCTGAATGTCAGGCCAGGATGGTTGTGGTAGCCATTTCCTTGACACAGGCACATTAAGGGCACTAGCAGAGGAAGGCAGTGTGTTCCAAGCTGGTTTTTCTTCAAGATGCTTTAGTTCTCTGGTATCCTTTGGGGTTTTGGCAAAATGTTAAGACTAAGCAGAGGATACACTGGGATGGGGAGACAGGAAGATGGCACAGTGACTGCCCTCAAGTCATCTGAGTTGGCAGGCTCCACCCAGGACCCAGGCAGCTCTTGGGACAAGCAGCTGGGAGTAATGTTTGGAGGGCAGAGCAAATGAGGCAAGAAGGAGGGCAGAGCAAATGAGGCAAGAAGGGGCCCTTGAGACTCCAGCCACAATGCCACACCCCTGGACCTCTGTCTTTGGAGGACAGAGCCAGCCCATGAAATAAGGAAGCAGCTTTCACCAAAAACCTTCTCTAAGATAACAGGCAGACTGGGAATGGCCCCAGGAGGGACAATGCTGAACCCAACACAGGTGGAGTTGGTACCACATCCATTGTAATATTCCTCCCAGAATAAACCGAGATGGAGAGTTCAGGATGGTAGAACCTGGCTTTTCCCACGTTTCCTGGGACCTTTCTGTCCTCCAGGACATCTAAATGTGGATGTAACTGGGGCCTGTCAGCCTCAGCCCTTTTGACCCATGACACTGCAGTGGGGCTGAGCTCCCAGCTTTGCTCACCTCAGTCAGATCTCCATAAGGAAGGCTGCTCAGGTCCTCCTGGAGGGCACAGACACGAACTGTGTGTTGATACCTGTGGACACAAATGTCAGAAGTCAGTGTGAAAACAAAAGACACCATTGCTGCCCTGGGTCGCCTGGAAAGGCAATGCTGGTGTCACTGGGGTAAGGCAAGGAGGTGGCCAGTTGCTTCATCTTTGATGTCCAAGGACAGTTTCCCCTTGACCCATAGTCATTCCCCACACACCTGATGTGGAGTTGAGTCAGGGATGGCTCCTCCCCTCACAGGCTTCCTGCCCTGAAGAGAAGATGATATCAATGTACATGGAACCTCTGAAGGAAAAACTGGGGGCACCAACTGCTAGCACTGTTCTTAGGAGTCAGAGAAGGGAGTGACAAGTGTGGGCTGAGTTCACCATAGGAGGCTTCCCAAAGGATGCAAGACCATGAATGGAAGAGATGTGTGTTGGTAGAGGGTAATAGCAGGGTGCTAGGGTGATTACTATGATGACTCTGACATCTGCTCCAGGATACTCCTCTATCCACGAGTAACTCCTACAAGGTTGGAGAAAGCAGGGCTTTCTCCCCCTGAGAAATCTGAGGACACTGGGCACAGAGAATGCTGTTTGAAGAACAGAGAGGCCAAGCAGGAATAAGATTTCAGTTCCTTAGACCTCCCAGCCCTTTGGAATATCCCTCAGTATTGTGCACTGTCTAGCCCTGGACCAGTCTGTGGGGACTCTAATGGGCAAGACCCTAACCAACTCTTTATAACTATGATGCTGGGATCAGCACCTCATCCTGCAAAGGACAGAAAAGCTGGGGGTCCCATGACCTACTGGGCATGACCCCAGTCCTTCTCCTTGGGGACTTCTGAGAGCAAGGGATCCAGGAAAGTCAATAAGTCAGTGGGCAAGAACTCAGAGATGTCCAGACCCCAAGCTATGAGAAAATTTCACACCCTCCTCCCTTGGTTTTCTCTGTACCTCATTCCCACTCAGATTTCCTCCACTCTAGATAGAATCTCTCCCAGGGCACCAGAGTACACCACAGAGCTGCTTCAGGAACTGGTTCATGCTCTGAATTCCCTGGTGTGCCTAGTGTCAGTTCAAGCTCACTCCCTATCCAAGGAGCAGCCAATTCCAGCCACTGAGCCCTAGGTTTCTGTCCCACTTGAAAGGCTGCCTGCCTCCACAAAGGTTAATTAGTTGACTAACTTATTTATTAGTTAACTGATATCATTACCATCATCACCATCATTGGGATCCTCTCTTCTCAATGCATGAAAATGGGCAAGCCTCACAACTCAGACTTTGCAAAGCATACCTTCCCAATAAAGGGCACCAGCAAAAGAGTGAGAAGGCAGGTCATGAGTAGCTATCCTTCATCTGGCACACTGGCCCCTGGCAGCACTCAATACCCTGGACCAGAAGCTGGGCATAGCCCTGAGCATCATGCCCATATGCTAACTTTAGTTGTGGTATACATGGTGGTTAAGATTAGGGGCTTTGGCAAGGTAGCAATATTTACATTAGGCAAAATAGACTTTAAAGCAAAGACTGTAATAAGAGACAAAGTATTACATAATGATACATTATGTCAGTATTATATAACAAAAAAGTATTACATAATGATAAAGGGATCAATCCAACTGGAGGATATAACAATTGTAAATATCTATGTATCCAACATTGGAGCACCTAAATACATAAAGCAAATATTAATGAATATAAAGAGAGAACTTGCTGGTAATACAATAATAGTAGAAGACTTTAACACCCCATGTACATCAGTAGATAGACCATCCAGGCTGAAAATAAATAAGAAACAGTGTCTTTGAATGACACATTAGACCAGATGAACCTCAGAGATATATAAATAACATTCTATCCAAAAATAACAGAATACATGTTCTTTTCAAGTTCACATGAAACATTTTCCAGAATAGATTGCACATTAGGACACAAAACAAGCCTCAATAAATTTCAGAAGACTGAAATCATAGCACACATCTTTTATTATTACAACAGGTATAAAACTACCAATCAATTACAAGAAAAAATTCTGGAAAAAACACAAGCCCATGGAGTGTAAACAATATGATACTTAACAACCAATGGGTCAATGAAATGATTCATGCAATTGGTTGCATTTTTATACACCAATATTGAAGCAACAGAAAGAGAAATCAAGAAACTGATCTCATTTACAATTACACCAAGAATGATAAAATACCTAGGAATAAACCCAAAGATGTAAAAGATCTGTATGCTGAAAACTATAGAAAATTTATGAAGGAAATTGAAGAAGACACAAAGAAATGGAAAAACATTCCATCTCATGTATTGGAAGAATAAATATTGTTAAAATGTCAATACTACCCAAAGCGATCTGCACATTCAATGCAATCCCAATCCAACCTGCACCAGCATTCTTCTCAAACTAGAACAAACTATCCTAAAATTTGTATGGAACCACAAAAGACCCTGAATAGCCAAAGTAATATTGAAGAAGAAAACCAAAACAGGAAACATCACAATCCCAGATTTTAGCCTCTACTACCAAGTTGACATCATCAAGACAGTATGGTATTGGCACAAAAACAGACACATAGATCAATGGGATAGAATAGAGAACCCAGAAGTAGACCCACAAATGTATGGCCAACTAATCTTTGGCAAAGCAGGAAAGAGTATCCAATGGAAAAAAGACAGCCTCTTTAACAAATGGTGCTGGGAGAACTGGACAGCAACATGCAAAAGAATGAAATTAGACCACTTTCTTACACCATACACAATAACAAACTCAAAATGGTTGAAAGACCTAAATGTGAGACGAAACCATCAAAACCTTAGAGAAGAAAGCAGGCAACAACCTCTCCGACCTCAGCCACAGCAATTTTTTGCTCAACATATCTCCAAAGGCAAAGGAATTAAAAGCAAAAATGAATGATTGGGACCTCATCAAGAAAAATGCTTCTGCACTGCAAAGGAAGCAATCAACAAAACTAAAACGCAACCGACGGAATGGGAAAAGATATTTGCAAGTGACATATTGGATAAAGGGTTGGTATCCAAAATCTATAAATAACTTACCAAACTCAACACCTGAAAAACAAATAATCCAGTGAAGAAATGGGCAGAAGACATAAATAGACACTTTTCCAAATAAGACATCCATATGGCCTACAGACACATGAAAAGATGCTCAACATCATTCATCACCAGGGAAATACAAATTAAAACCACACTCATACCACTTCACGCTAGTCAGAGTGGCTAAAATGAACAATTCAGGAGACTATACATGCTGGTGAGGATGTGGAGAAACAGGAACCCTCTTGCACTGTTGGTGGGAATGCAAACTGGTGCAGCCGCTCTGGAATACAATGTGGAGTTTCCTCAAAAAATTAAAAATAGAACTACCCTACAACCCAGCAATAGCACTATAGGAATTTATCCAAGGGATACAGGAATGTTGATTCATAGGGGCACATGTACCCCAATGTTTATAGCAGCACTTTTAACAATAGGCAAATTATGGAAAGAGCCTAAATGTTCATTAACTGATGAATGGATAAAGAAGATGTGGTTTATATATACACTGGAATAGTACTTGGCAATGAAAAAGAATGAAATCATGCCATTTGCAGCAATATGGATGGAGCTGGAGGGTATTATGCTGAGTGAAATAAGTCAGAGAAAGACAGACATCTTATGTTTTCATTCATATATGGATCTTGAGAAAAATTAACAGAAGACCATGGGAGAAGGGAAGGGAAAAAAATAATTACAAACAGAGAAGGAGGAAGGCAAACCATAAGAGACTCCTAAATACAGAGAGCAAACAGAGTGTAAGGGGAGGCAGGGGGAGACGGGAAAATGGGTGATTGGCATTGAGGAGGGCACTTGTTGGGATGAGTACTGGGTGTTGTATGTAAGCAATTAACCACGGAATCTACCCCAAAACCAAGAGCATACTTTACACACTGTATGTTAGCCAATTTGAAAATAAATTATATTTAAAAAAATAAATAAACAAATGAATAAACAAACAAAAAGCAGAATCAGACACATAAATACAGAGAACAAATTGATGATTGCTGGAGGGGGAGGTAATGGGCAAAATGGCTTAAGGGAAAGTGAGAGATACAGGCTTCCAGTTACAAAATGAATAAACATGGAGATGAAAGGAACAGCACAGGGTATCTACTCAATGATACTGTAATAGAGTTACGTGGTAGCTGATGGTGGCTACACTTGGGGTGAGCATAGCATACCATACAGAGAAGTTGAATCACTATGTTGTACACCTGAAATGAATGTAACATTGTGTGTCAACTATACTCAAAAAAATACTTTTTTAAAAAAGACCAGGGGCTTTGGAATCAGAACAATCTGCATTTAGTGGGGTTTTTTTTTTTGTCATTTTTTTCTTTTTGTTTTTATGTTTTTACTGTTTTATTTACATTTGAAGGAGAGAGAGACAGAGAGTAAGCAGGGGGAGGGGCAGAGATAGAGGGAGACACAGAATCAGAAGCAGGCTCCAGGCTCTGAGCTGTCAGCACAGAGCTGGACACAGGGTTCAAATTCACAAGCCATGAGATCATTACCTGAGCCAGAGTCAGATCCTTAACTGACTAAGCTACCCAGGTGCCCCCAGAACAATCTGCATTTGAATCCAGCTGGGTATCCTTGGAGAACTGACTGTACCTCCCTGATCTTCACTCTCCACTCTATAAAATTGGGCTAATAATTCTGATTGGGTTGTGAGAAGGAAACAAGAACACATATGTAAAGCCATTAGCATAATTTCTGGCGCATTGCAAATTCTCTGTCAGTGGTGGTTATTATTAATATTATTACCTTTGCCAATCTTTAACTATGAGATTCAGACTGCTTAGCACATCTTCATCCCTTTGATACCCCCAATCCCCATCTTAAGCTTCCTTCCACCTTTCTTCCATCCTGTGGCCTGAGAGTCACTATGTTCGCCTTAGGAGCAAAACTTCTGCTAGAGATGCCACATACAAAGGGTGCTTAATCCACCCTACCAGGCCCAATTCAAACACCACCCTCTCTTCTCTCTCATGATTTCTGCTGTCACTGAACAATCCAGCACAGCCTCCTGCCACTTGGCACATTCCTTCTTGGTGCACTGTTATTTCTGTACATCTCTTATAGTCCCTTCTGGACTTGAACACCTCAGGGGTAAAGATACATCTGAGACACCCTTCTGTCCCCATCGTCCTTCATGGTCCTGCATATTGCTGCTATTTGGTAAATATTTGCCCTGACATTCTAACTGGATAAAGATAGGAATCCCTCCTACTAACCTGCTACTGCAGAAAGAAAAGCCATTCCAGGTAGGGCAGGGAAGAGGCACAGGAAAAGGCAGGCCAGGAAACACTGAGCAGAGCAGTCCAACTGGTGCCAAGGACTCCTACACTGATCAGACCTTCCTGCCACTCTTGAGCCTCCTGACAATAGGATGCCATGGTCAGAGAAGATGAGAGGAAGTAATAGGCCTCTTGCTGGAAACTCACACATGCTGGCCAATGTCAGCCAGCAAAGACAGTTTGTGCATTCAAAAAATAAGATATGAAAGTCCAGGCCATCACTGGAGAGCTGACACCCAGATTTTAAAAACCAACTTCATTGGTCTTTACTTCAGCATCGTGGAGCTTAGGGAGATTTCAGGGGGACCCATATGTCAGGAAGCTCCAGTGAGAATAAATGATGTTGGCCTGGCATTCAGGACTCAATGACTGCCATTTAATAGCCTTGACCTGGGCAGGTCAACACTCCATCTAAGCATTAACCTCTTCATCTGTAAAATGGGGATATGATGTCAGGATCTCCCTAAATGGGTGTTTATAGAATTCTCATTAGAGGAAGAATGTACACAGCAGCATACCAAACCCAGCAGAGAACCATAGAAAGCTATTATTTTCCAGGGCTTAAAGATAATGGTACAAAGTGTATCCAAAAATTATGACCTGGGCTTTGTTTTTATTCCATTAGATAATTTTGAGGACAGTAAGAGCAATATATCAGTTCTATAAAGAACTGATGTCAATTAATAATTTCAGGGCTGATCAGTTGCATACTTGCTCCTCACGATTTTGAAGCAGTTTTGGTTACTTGGCCTAAAGCAATATTGCCAGATATATCTTTCTCCAGTCAGACAACATATGCACTGTTACAGAGAACCTCAGAACATATGCTACTCTGTGCTGGGAGTGAAGTGCTGATTCCACCCATTTCTTAGAGTGTGGTCACAGCTCTGCTGAAGGCGCCTCTCCTGAGCTCATGGGTCAGGAAGAGAAAAACCGAAAAACCAACACCCATTTGGATCTGATGGATGTTTAATCAGAATTCATTAAAGGAACCCACTTAGCAATCATTACCAATGGCATCAGCATCTATAGCAGAAAGAATCAAATACTGAAGTGGCTCATGCTTTCAAAGTTAATATTACCTTTGGTGATCATACTTTTCTCCAAATAGTATGTTTTCTCTCACATTTCCATGAAATATCCATGCTTGCTGGGAAACATAAGCCACAGTCCCATTGAGTGCCACAATCCCTTGCTGTAACTGCATCTGGAGTAATAAGACCAGAATACCTTCAGAAGCCAAACCTCACACACTTCTCTTTAGGGGCCCACTGCACGCTTACTACCCCCTTATTCCATGAACATTAATTATGACGGTGCAAGAGGGTCGACAAGATGTCTTGTCCACATACTGCAAAGCCCAAATGTGTAAATTGATGGTCTCAAAGTCAAAAATCTACAAGGGGCCAGGCAGGAACGTCACAGAAGAGGCAGTAGTGAGTCCTGCTATATGCTGGAGAGCCCACATGACACTTTTGTGCAGCCAGAACAAGATATTCTCTGAGAGGACTCATCATCACAAAGGCTCCCTTTTGCAGGTGTGCTGGCTAGATCCCATCCTCCTTGGCCAGGCCCCAGGGGTAGAGCATAGCCTGCATGGCTGTGATGGTGGTCCTGGTGTGCCTTGTCTCAAGGAGGGCAGCTTCAACTCAGCTGAATATTTAGTGCAGGGCCTGGTGCCAAGGATGCAGATCTGGTGCAGCCAGAATTTCTTCTTCTTCAAGAGAAGTGGAAAATCCAGTTTAATGTGGCACATTGAACAATCTAACTAAAGACTTGCATGTGCTCTAGTTTGTGACCCCAAGTACATAAGTGCACTTAAGGTGATCCCACATGGTGAGCATCTGACAGCTGGTGGTGTTGCCATGTTCAAAGCTGTCAGGAGAGGGCATATGCAAGAGATGCCATGCTGCTCAGAGCTGGTGCAACAGCAGCTGTGTGTTGTGGACAGGGAAGGAAGATAGCCAAGGTCAAGGGATGGGATGCAATTTCACCTCAGGAATGCCCCAGAGACAGAGAACAGTAGATTTGGAGAAGAGAAAAAGATAATGACAATAATGGTAATGATAATAGGCAAAATAAATAGAGGCTATGCCAGGCCCTGGGTTAAGTGCATACAAAATGCTGATCACCATGACTGGCCCTGGGAATTATCCTATAATTATTATATACAGGATCTTTTTTAATCTTCACCACAACCCTCCTGAGCTCCATTTTACAGACAGGGAAACTGAGGTTCAGAGAGTCTGTTACTTACCCAAGATTAAATAATGAGCATGAGGCTGAGGCAGATGTTGAACATAGGCAATCTGGAGCCCACTCATGGGCCACTCATGGGCCACCCTGCCACCCTCTATCCTAGTGACTATGGTGAGGTGTCTGATCTCACCACTGTTACACGGGAGATAGATTCTCTTTTCTCTGAGAGATTCCAAAGGAGCAGACAAAATGGTAGAAGTTAAAAGGAGGCAAACTTCACTTTCTTATATCAAAACTCTCCAAAGAGGGAACTGGCTGTGAAACAATGAGTTCCCCATTGCTGGAGATATCTGAGCAGAAGTTGGCTCATCTTTTACAGAATGCTGTGGAGAGACTCACGTTATTCAGTAGAGAATTGGAATGGGCCACCTGTAACACACCTGCTGACTCTAGGGTTATGTATGACAGGCACACGCACAGAATCCCAGAGCATAAGTAACCTCAGGAGCTCATGTGATTCTGCCCCAACCTCCTCCTTCGGACAGGGAAGGAATGGTCACTCTTTCTAGAAATGAGTCAGCTGAGACCAAAAGAAGTCACCCTATTCTAGCAGGCTCTCTGAGCCTGGTGTCCTCATTCCTTCAGAGGTGCATCCTCCCCTACTACAGGCACCCAAGCTTCTCTCTAGGAACAGCAGGGTGGGGAGAAAGAGGACATAATATTCACTCATTTGGGATGAGAAACCATATCATTTTAGAGCCTTGTGAATATAGTAAATGGCCTGGCCATTTTGCTGGGGTCACACAGCTAGAAGTAGCAGACAAAGGTCAAGAACCCTGGGCTCCTCCCTCTTCCTACCACAAGGTCTGCAAAGAAGTTGAGGGCACATTGCTGTGTTAGTTGATGCATACATTCAGCCACTCCGTCAAAAAAGACTTGACTGAGCTGCTGCTGTGGACAGACACTGGGGATGTGGAGATGGACAAGGGGAAAAACAGATCTAGAGTTATCGTGAGTCATAGGTTCCTTGGTCTTTCCCTGCCAAGTTGTCTTGCTGGCCTTTCTAATCAGGATGGCCCAAGTCATGGGAAAAAAACATGGATTTAATGACTTTTCCTTTGACAAAGATGGTATTATAGGCAAGGAAGCAGTCACTGTTTAACACATGTCCTTAGAAGGCAAACCCAAGAGTGTGTGAAAAGCTCAGCCTTGTGTGGAAAAGGGGCATGGAGCCACTGAGCACATTAACTTCCTGAAAATCACTATCAACTGTCTGCATAGCACCCAGTGCAGCTGAGCCCAGCCACTGGGTCTACTGTTCTCAGAGGACCCCAAACATGGCAGGTGGGGAACGATTTCACTGTCATGTCAATATTCCATCTTCACAGCTTACCTGTCCTAGGAGAGCTGCAATGAGGGAGCTCTTTCCACTTCCAACATTCCCACATATTCCCAAGATCTTCCCCTACCAGAGAAACAGAAAAAAAGACACAGTCATTTCCCCAGTTCTTAGAGGATCTTGAGCTGAAAGTGTTGCCCCAAACTGTGCTGGCCAAGGGGTCACTGCTGCATCTAAGAGGTGGCACCTACAGTCTCATACCCAGCCTAGACGAGGCAGAAACCTAAGTCTTAATTAAGTGCTTTCCTTGGCACAGCACAGCAGAATGCCCAGAGGGCTTCCAGAAATCACATACAAGCACCGATGCAAAACAGCCTTGTGCTAGTCTGGGACACACAGGCCTTGGACATGAGCACTGTCCCAAGCTCACACTCCAGGAAAGCAAATCTAATAGAACTTAAAGGCTGCACAATCCAGAGGGACATGGGTAGCCTATGAAGTACAGAGAGCTGAGTGCTTTTCAAAAGTCATTTTTAAAGTATTCTTGCACTTGGGGCACCTGGGTGGCTCAGTCGGTTGAGCATCTGATTTCGGCTCAGGTCATGATCTCATGGTCTGTGAGTTCAAGCCCTGCGTTGGGCTCTGTGCTGACAGTTCAGAGCCTGGAGCCCACTTCGGATACCATGTCTTTCTCTCTCTCTCTCTCTCTCTCTCTCTCTCTCTCTCTCAAAAATAAATAAACATTAAAAAAAACTTTTAAAGTATCCTTCCACCATACTGAAGCATAACCTGAAATTGCCAAGCAGTTATTCTATTCCAATACTTTGGGTTCATGGATTATTCTATAGCCGCAGATTTATTAATTCAGCCACAAATCACTATAAGTGCCAGGTGCTTCTCTGGACAGTAGCAACAGCACAAAACAGTAATAAGTATGACAGACAACCATTTTGGTCTGCCCTCATGGAGCTTATGTTTTAGTTGGGGGGACCAATAGTCAACCAGATAAGTAAGTAAAATATGGATTATGTCAGGTACCTGCCATGGAAACCCATAAAACAGGGAGGAGGTAGGGAGGAGATAAGGACAGGCAGGGGGGACCTTACTGGAAAGGTAAATGTCTTAACTTGAGTTCTCCCAGAAACAGACCCTGAATCAAAGATTTGAGTGAAGGTAGTTCGTTTGGGAGGTGCCATGGGAAGGGGAAGGTGACGAATCAAGAGTGTACTACTATGTCAGCTTCCATGGGAGGCAGATGAAGTTCAATCCTGCTAAGAAATTCTGGGAAACTAAGAAATTCTGATTCTATCTGCCCCCACCCCAATGGCTGAGGGAGTCAAGGATAAATAGTCAACAGTCAGTGTTAGAGGACTGCTCCTTTGGCTATCAATGTCCTGGTGCTTTGTGGATGATGGAGAGGGCCCTCTGGCACAGATACAGATCTGGCAGTTGAAAGGTGGCCAGGGCACACAAATGGGTCACTGACAGTATTTGTTACAGGTAACATTTTAGTAAGATCTGAAGAAGGTGAAGGAGTGAACCATGTAGATACCTGGAGGGAAACCACTGCAGGCAGAGCAAGAATCCGTGTGGAGACTTTTGGCGGACATGTGCCCACTCTCCTGTTCAAGCAAATACTGCAAGTGCCGCAAATGGAACAGCTAAGAGCATTCTCATTAAGACTTGCTCTCTGTGATCTCTTAGAGCAAAGATGCCCATCATGGAGCCAGATACAGCTCCTTTCCCACCTGAGATAGACCAGAAGGGCCCATCACCTGTCTGCCACCTTCAGCACGTGAAGGTTGCTTCCTGTCATCATGAATTTCTTTGACAAGTCTTTATGGAACATGAGGCATAATGTTAGGCACTGGGGATAAAGCAGTGATCAAGACAGATGTTATCTGCCTTATGCAGTCCACATTATCATTGATGCTGCAGATAAGTGAAGCTGATCCTTTTTTATATTTATTTATTTTTGGGAGAGCACAAGCAGGGGAAGAGCAGAGAGGGGGGACAGAGGATACCAAGTGGGCTTTGCACTGACAAGCTGACAGCAGCAAGCACAATGTGGGGCTTGAACTCACAAAACACAAGATCATGACCTGAGCCAAAGTTGGATGATCAACTAACTGAGCCACCCAGGTGCCCCAAAGCTGATCTATTTTAATCCACTCAAAGGACTTTAAGGAATTGGGGCATTGCAAAGAGTTTGGAACAAAGAGATCATGGGTATGGATCCAGATTCTAGGCATTTGACTCTCTTTCGAGTTCTATCCACCACCTGGGGCCAGGTGTCTAGCCTTCTAGATTCAATCTTGTCTTCAGGAGAAAATCCATGAGGCTTGCAGCCCATGGGTTTCTGATTATTCATCTGTACATTCAGAAAACACTTTTGGGAGCCTTTTGCATGCCAGGCACTTGCCTTGGTATAAGGTCACGACTTGCCCTGACCTCAAGGAGGCTATAGTCCAATGGAATCCTAGAACTAAATTTGGAAAAATATGGGTGCTCTGAATTTAGGACATTTAATTTTTTTAATGTTTATTTTTGAGAGAGAGAGAGAGAGAGAGAGAGAATGTGAGGAGGGTGGCAGAGAGAGAGGGAGACACAGAATCTGAAGCAAGCTACAGGCTCTGAGCTGTCAGCACAGAGCCCAACATGGGGCATGAACTCACGAGCCATGAGATCATGACCTGAGCCCAAGTCAGACGCTTAACCAACTGAGCCACCCAGGTGCCCCAAGGACATTTAAGGGCAACACTTAAGTTGAATTTGACTGTGAGAGGAAAAAGGCAATAGCTAACATAAGTTGCGACTTACTATGGGTTTAGCATTTTTATACGGTATCTCAGTCCTCACACCAACCTTGTGAAGTGGTACTATTATTAAAATATCCATTGAGCCGATAAAGAAGACAGACTCCAAGAGGTTAGGCAATATACTCAAGGTCACACAGTTGCCAGGTGGCTGGGACTGGAACCCAGGTACATCAGTTTCTGGAGGCATAACCTTAATTCACACAACACTGTGTTGATCCCTCTGTCTTCAATTTGTTTCAGAAAACATTGACCATGTCCTTGATGCACAAGCCCAAGGGTCACTGACATAATGAGAAGGAAAGCCGCTAGGGGGCTGAAGGGCAGCTTCTTTAAAACACAAGAGTAGTTCACTGAGGCCACTCTGGAGTAATTCCAAAGGCATGGTTGGAACAATCCACGTGCTGCACATCATAGACAGGGGGAAGGGGATGAGAAAGCAAAGTGGCCTGCACCCAGAAGGACTTAACAGAGAACCTAGCTCAATTACACTCAGCCAACTGAATACCATTTCCAATGAATATGTGGCAGACAACCTTGTTAGTGAAAGAAATACTACTCTACACCAGCTATTGAGCTTAGTATCGCATTATAGTAGGAACCTCTCCTTCTATAGTGCTCACATGGGAAAGGGTGAATCAACAAGATGGGAGATTAAAATACTAGGCACAGGATTAATGCTGAGCCCTCTGCAGCAAAATCAACAAACACTGCCATCCCGGGAGCACTGTTGCTGAGTTCCCAGTCCAAGAGAATCACATGCAGGAGAAGACCAAACATTCCCTAAATGCAGAGCTTTGTCTAAAGACTCTATTCCCCATTCCTGAGGGGAGTAGCCAACAGATTCTAGCTGGCTTCTTTTGCTGGGTGGCTTGTTGATCTCATTTGCTTTTAACAAGCATGGTGCTTAAGAGCACAGACTCTGGGACCAGGTGTCCTGGATGTGAAGCTGTCTTCTGCCACTTGCTAGCAGTATAATCTTGGGTGATTTATTTAACCTTGCTGTGTGTCACGTTTCTCAATCATAAAATGGGGGTAGCAATAGTACCTACCTCCTAGGGTTATTGGGGTGGTTAAATGAGTTAGTTATGTACCTGGTAAATAATAAGCACTCATAATTGTCAGTTATTATCTATAATAGTACTCCAAAGTGAAATTAAGAACAAATCCAAAAAGATTTGTAAAAGATAGTCAATTTGAGCCTAGCCACCTGAAATGGATCATCCATTCAACATTGCAACTGGCTCCTTTGGAGTTTAAAGATCAGTACTATTACAATCACCATGTTTTGTCAGCTTGAAGAGAATGTCTCCATTCTCCATGTACATAGTTTTAAAATTGGGGAGGGGTGCCTGGGTGGCTCAGCTGGTTAAGCATCCAACTTTGACTTTGGTCATGATCTCACAGCTTATGAATTTGAGCCCTGCAACAAGCTCTGTGCTGACAGCTCAGAGCCTGAAGCCTGCTTCAGATTCTGTCTCCATCTTTCTCTGTTCATCCCTTGTCTCTCTGTCTCTGTCTCTGTCTCTCTCTCTCAAATATAAATAAATATTTAAAAAATTTTTTCAATTTATAATTGCAGAAAGAAAACAGTCTAGAGACATCCCCACAGCACCTCCAGCTCAAATGAATTATGTTAGGCCTTGATAAAACATAGCTGTGTGATACAAGGAGGAAAGATAGAAGCCACACTTACAGAACACATACCCACCTTTCTCACCACAAAGCTTATATTGTGCAGAACCGATCTGGGGCTACCACTTTGCTCCTCTGGGCCAGCAACTTCCTGGGCTGATGATCTCAAACTGTATGCCTCTTGCCTCTGTTTCTTAAGAAAACACTTTTTCTGGTTCTGCACTTTCTTTGGATCACTTTTTCTGCTAGTTTCTTGATCCCATGTCAAGGTGGCATTTGCTAAAAGCAAGACAGTATCTGGGTCTTCTGGTTGAGTGATGTAAGATGGGGGGCTTTTATCTATGAGAATTTTCTAAGATTAAAGAGACAAAATTAACTGGGCAGACATTATGAATTTACAAGAATCATCCCAATATATCTTCTAATGACCCAAAACCATAATCTTGGCAATTCTACTTAGGATATTTTGGGAAGATATTCCCCTAGGAGAAGTTGCAGCAGAAATAGTGTACTAGCTCATGCTATCTAGGACAGATGCCTCTTTATCCACAAAGTCTATGTGGGTCACCCACATTGGAGAATGCTGATCTCAGCTACATTTCTTCCTCATGCCCAAGGTAATCAGCTTTTTCTAGTCTTTGGATGGTGGCTTCATTGACTGGCACTAATGCTTATGAAACCAAGGTCACATGCTCAGCCTCTGCCTTGTCTTCTTCCTTGTACCCACTCAGCTCAGTTCAACAAAACATTTGCCAAGCATCTACCCTGTGCCAAATTCTGGGGTAAACAGAAGAAATGAAATTATGATAAGGCATGATTCTTGTCTTTAAATAGATTACAGTCTAGGGGAAGATGGGAACATACACAACATTTCAGTGTAATGTGAAAAGAACAAAACACTGTAACTGCCAGAGAAGGGACTCTTGGCTCCCAATCCTGAGGTCCGTGTTTTGGTGCCCAAGCTGAGTATGTACAGGTGCTGCAAGGCAAAAATGAGGGAAGGAAGAGGAGATGAGAGTCTTATAACAGAGGGTATGGCATTAGCAAAGGCAAGGAAACATTCAACAGCATGGTTTATTAGGGTGGGGACATGAAACAAGCAATTCAGGATTTCCATACAGCTCAAGGTAGGAAGGAGATAGGAAATCAGGTGGAGACATAACTGAGGACCCACTGATGGAAGGCTCAGTTTCAATCCTGGAGGGAACAAGGGCTCGAGGATTTCAAGCAGGTGAGTATCAGTGGTCATAGCAATATTTCAACAGCTCTCTAGGGACTGAGTGCAATACGGATTTAAGAAGAACAATGGAAAGGGAAGATTGGTTCATAAATCACTGTGATAATTCAGTGATGGCAGTAGGGATATAAAGATAAGGCCTTGAATGAAGGTGATGCCAGCAGGGACAGAGAAGAAGTTGAGGAGTCAAGAAATAGCATTGTTCCTCTAGTCTAAGATATCTGATATCATAATATATACAATTAATATGGTGTTCATTCTTGGGTTTTGTTCAGAAAGTGATGACTTGACAGTACCACCTTCCAATCCAATCTTACAAATAGTGCCTCTTAAAATTGAGGAAATACAGTGAGCAGGAGGTGACTCAAAAGGGCTCTTGATTGGTTGAATGTGGATAGTAAGGGAGAAGAGGGATACAGGCATCTCGGATGCCTAAGGTGACTGCCAGAATGCTGGCTTGAGTGAATAAAATCATTCAATTAATTCACACATGTCCAAACATGCTGTTCTCTTCTCTGGAACACCCACCTCCTTTTTTCCTTCCCTTGCCTGAACTTAAAAACCACTTTATGTACCCTTCTTGCATGTTATGTATCCTTACTGTGTATAGCAATGACTGGGATACCTGGTCCTACACAAGACTGGAGGCTCTTTAGAGTAAAGACTCTCTCTTCCTTTTATTAGCATTTCCTACAATGCCTCATATATACGAAGTACACAGTACATCTCTGTACTGCACACACATTCATTTCTGTAGATGAATGACTGGATGAATGAATAATGCAACTGAGTGCATAAATGTGGTGCCCACTACCCTCTTCATCACTACCATCACCACACCCACCATAGGACAAACCAGGTAGGTAAAGGGGTAGGGAATATCTCAGTGCAAACTCAACCCTATGCCTGGAACAACTTAAGATTAATGACTTGGAAAAAGACTAGGGGTTCAGTAACAGCATCTCCATGTATGAAGACTCCATTTCATCTTTACTAAAAGGGTAGACCACCTTATAAAGTTTTGCTTGTACCCTGCTTGATGCACATTTATTGATCCAACTCTGAATGCAGGGCCTTATCCCAATGTTTTCTGAACCAATGACCCAGCCCTCCAATGGACGGATGCAGCTTTCTCATGTCTGAGAACTTTCCCACCCAAAAACAAGATCTCTCTTCCCTACTCACCCAGCATTAGTTATACCTTCATTCTCCTCAGAGAGACATTGGCTTCAGCCATTGCTTTGACTGAGAAAGGCAAGATTGCAATTGAAAACTTCATTACATTAAACATGGCAATCACACTAAATGCCTGAAGAAGAAAAGAGAGGTAGAGGATTTAGGATGAGATGTTGCCTTGCCTCTGAACCATTCTATCCATGGGAATTATAATTGCTGAGATGAGAAACTGTGGCATAGTTGGAATTCTGACTGGAACATTTTTTTCATTTCATGACTCTCAAAACATGGGCTGGCAAAGTAGGGACAGCAACATGTTAATCTATTTTGCTTTAGATTTTCATCAAAATGGTGGGAGATTTATCCCCTTACCTCTGTAAGTCCAGGGAAGATCATGTGATAATGTCTGAGGAAGGTCTGTAACTGAATGTGTTTGGAATCTTCCATCCACATCCTTACTTGGCCTAGACCTTTCACTCAAAACCCCATGGATTGTCCTAAATTATCCCCTTTCCCCAGTTCCTTCAGAGGTCCCTGAGTCTTCAGAGCTAGAGCCTCCTTTTCCATACCATATTTAGCCCCAGGAATGAAGGCAGAAGTTTCCTGGAAGGACCTGCTTGGCCCATACTGGCTACTGGCGAGCGACCTCTGGCTCTTCCACCCCCGAGGTCTGGCCTCCACACCCTGCTGCCCCACACACTTGGGACAAATGTGAAAGCCTCTGTTCAACTGCTTTTCCCAAACACCACCTCCCCTCCTCACTGGGGCCTTTATCACAGAGTCCTGCCTGGTAGGTGGTTAACATCATACAGCCTCAATGAAGACAAGTTTCCTTGCTCCATTGGTGCCTCAGGGGTGCATGATCTCATCTCCCAGATTTCATCTTTTCATCCACCTGACTTGTAATTAGCAGCTTCTTCCTAACTACCATTTAAGAAATTAATAACATAACTTCCATCAACAAATCCAGAGTGATACTGCCTGCTGCTTAATGAGCCCCATGGACAGAGCCCTGGGCTTCAACTAATCCTCAGTTCTGTAAAGGGACAATGAAGAATGCTCCCTTCATCACCTCTGGTCCTAAATCCATCCCCAAAGAGAACTCAGCTCCCCCAAGTCCCAAAGTACTATCTTGGCTAAGAAAACCCAGGCCTTGCTTTAACAGAGCGCTCGGGCTCCCTGATGTGAGCCAGCACCTGGGGGGCTGACCTCCTACTGATGTGGCCCTGACACAGGAGGTGAGGGATTCTGAATTTGAAGAAATATGAGCCTTGCTTGCATTGAGGGAAATTTGTTCCTGATCTAGATTTCTTCTAAATCATCATTTTGAAAATATTAGCCATGTGCAATCAATTTGGTTTTAAATTTGCTTGGTGCATTGCTGGGGAAAGAATTGGTTCTGTTTGTTTGGGATCATAGAACATAGTCACAATAATTGAGATGCATTCTTTTGAGGCTTTGGTATGTCATTGCTATTTATTCTGGCTTTGGGTTCATAGCTGAATTCAAGCCCCCACAGTGAATAAGTAAACTGTGTGTAAAGAATCTGAAAAAATAGAAGCACCTCACAAAGAAACACAGAGCAGTAACGGAACTGACAGCCTCACGACAGATGCCCTAGCAAAAGCATCTGCCTTCTCAAACATCCACCTTCCCTTCAAGATCCATGATTTTGGGTGCAACTTTTGCTCTGTGAGCACACTTGCTTATCTCATTCTCTCTGGGTTTGTTCTTTGTCTTGTTTTTATTGACTTTCGTCAATTCACTTACCCTTCAGACACTGGATTTAATATCTCAGCTGTTTGTTTATTTCAGCTAGGGGCTGTTTCCCATCTAGCCTAGAGTTTCTTTACCTTTGAATGCACAGGCCCCCTTATGAAAAAAAAAAAACACTCTGAGTATCTCACATTTATTCTAACTCTCCCTCTGAGGCTTTCAGCCCAAATTCGCCTGGCCTGGGTGAGCATCAGGCTAATAAGAATAACAAACACTTACACAGCATTTACAACATACCAGGCACTGTTCCACATGCCTTACATAAAAGAGCTCCTTCAGTCCTCACAACCACAGGGACTATTATAACCCCATTTACAGATAATAAAACCAAGCAAGAGAGGTTGAATGAATTGCCCTCTGTCATAGTCAGTAGCAAAGTTGGGATTTAAACAAGGGGGATTCCGACCTTAACACCACACTGTGTCTCCCAGTACCTATGACTCTCCCACCCAGAAAACTTCCACAAAATTTCCCTGTTGTAATATGTATGAATAATTGTGAATAAAATAGCCAAGTGCTCATTTAATTTCAGTTTTGTTTTCCAAATGTCAAATTGCGTTCCAACATTAACTACTGCCCCTGCACTGACATAGACTGGACGAGAGTCACCGTTAGGCTCTCCTGTGCTCCTTGTCAGTCCAAGCACTTGTTTTTAAAAGTCGGGGTAGGGGCTTCTGGGTGGCTCAGTCAGTTGAGCATCCGACTTTGGCTCTGGTCATGATCTCACGGTTCGTGAGTTCGAGCCCTGCGCCGGGCTCTGTGCTGACAGCTCAGAGCCTGAAGCCCGCTCCCGATTCTGTGTCTCCCCCTCTCTCTGCCCTTCCCCTGCTTGTCCTCTCTCTTTCTGCCTCTCAAAAAAAATGAATAAACTTTAAAAAATTTAAAAAAATAAAATAAAAGTCAGGGTAGATTTCTGGCCCTTCTGTGATTCGGTATTCTGATGCCAGTGCTGGCACTGTCCAGTGTGGAACGTGAAGGAGGCCAGATCTAGAGATGGTTCTTACCACTGGAGCAGTGAGCCTGCGTCTCAGGAGAATGTGGCAGGTGAATGTCAATACAATGGCTATGGTAGATGCAATGGGGGCCAGGGCTGAGTTTCCACTTTGAACAAATCCAGCTTTTTCCAGTAATTTCCTTTCCCTCTTCCTTATATCTGTAAATAGAAAATGGTCTATGATGGACTTATTTTGCAGCACTAAGAAATGCACTTACCCTTGGGGTGCCTGGGTGGCTCAGTCAGTTAAGCAACCGACTCGATTTTGGCTCAACACATGATCTCACTGTTTGTGGGTTTGAATCCTATGTCAGACTCTGTGCTGACAGCATGGAGTCTGCTTGGGATTCTCTCTCTCCCTCTCTCTTTGCCCCTCCCCCCTTGTGCCTCTTTCTCTTTTCTCTCTCTTTCTCTCTCAAAGAAATAAATATTTAAAAAACAGAAGAAGAAATGTATTTACCTCTGCCTGATCTTCCTGCAAGTGAGTGTTAAGGACTTCTGTAGGAAGTTTAAATGAGAGGAGGCACAGAAAGCCCTGGGCACATACTGGAAGCTCAGTGCCTGTCAGCTGCCATACTGGATGGTTTCTGAGGTCTCTTGCAATCCTGATTCTGTGTCAGGATTCATACACTTGGATGCCTACAGAGGCCAGGCAAGTAATGTAAATGAAGGGAGTGGACAGAGAGTAAGACCAGAGGGAGGGTGTGGAGTGTGGCAAAATGGGGACCACATGCCTCAGTGAAAGGAGAAGCCACCTCTCAGTGCAGAGCAGCCAGGTCACCAGACCTTCAACTGTTCCAAAGTCTGGGATCAGGAATTTCGTGGGACATGTTTCTACTTGTAAATGTTGGGAACTAATTGAAAGAAGTTTTAAATACTATAAAGACCAAACAAAGCACATGTGCCAGCCTGAAGGCTGCCAGATTGGGGCTTCTGTCCTGTATCCCAGGAACAGCTACGAAAGCCTGAGAGCATTTCTCCCTTTCATAAGTCCAGTTGGTGTCCATGCCACTGCACAGCCCACAAATTAAATTCAAGCCTCCTTCTCCTGGTCTTTAAAGTTCTTAACTCCAATTCCAGCCTCTTCTGCAAAAACCCTTCACACCAGCAACATGTTGCTATTGCCATTCTTACCAAGTGCTCTGCTGAGCACTGCACAGTGCTCTCATAGATCACTCTCATCACCATATGAAAAAAGAGAGGCTATTATTATGCTCCCTGGCAGGATGGGAAAGTCATAGCAGGTTAAGTAACTTCCCTTTTAAGTGGTCAAGGCAGAGTTGGAAACCAGTTCTACTGCAATCCAAAGTTCTGGTGTCATATGCCCTTTGCCTCTAGAATACACAGCCACCTCCTTTCCCCCTAAGCACACCCTCATATACCCATCTCTAGGCCTTTGTCCTACTGGGAGTCTTCCCGAACTTTGTTTGTATCTGAATCCTTGCTATCCTTCAAGGCCTTTCTAAAAGGCCACTTCTACCATGACACTCTTCCTGATCTTTCCAACCCGATATGCTCACTCCCTCACACCCTGGAGCTTCTCTCCATTTCCCTTGCGGCATTTCCCCCATTTTATCCTATAGTTAACTCATGTATTAATTCATTCAACAAATTTTAAACTGATGTCTACTATAGGCCACATGCTGTACTTGGTGTTGAAAAACATAGGAGTAAACAGGATCTCAGCTCTCTCGGTAGGGAGATGGACGCTAAAGAAATAAATTCTATCATTAAAAATTTGTTGGGTCATATGAAATAAATGAACAGGGTGAAGTGGATAAAAGGAACTGGTAGGAAATGGCCTTGCTTAAGACTGTGCTCAGAAAGGCCTCTTTGAGTCAGTGACATTGAGAGGAGACACAAAGTCACCATGAACATCTAGCACCAGAGTATTTCAGGCAGAGGAAACAGTAACTGCAAAGATTCTAAGGCATGAATGAAGGCAGACCAGAGGTTCACAGGGCTCACACAAGTTTTCAAGGATTAGGATAAAATGTGATGAGCTCAGAGAGGTCATCAGGGGCCAGATCATATTGGATCTAATAAGTCATTTAAAGGAATTTGGATTTAAATCAAAAGTCCTAAATTGGAATAATCTAAGTGTAATAAGAAGCCACTAAAGATTTTTCAGCAGGGAAGGACAGGATCTGATTGACATTTTTAAAAGGTCACACTGGCTTCTGAGAACATAATGGATTTCAGGGGGAAGGAGGAAAGCAAGCATTGCATCTAGAAGTTCTTTACATAGTCCAGAAGGGAGAGAATATTGGCTTGCACTAGAGTGACAGTGGAATGAAGAGAAGCACATTCTAGATATATTCAGAGGTAGAGCCAACAAACTTATAGCTATGTTGATCTTAGTTAGCTCATCCTCCCATCATCTTAAAAGCAGGGACTCTTTTTCTAATCCTTTTGTGCAGCTCCCATGACCTTGCACATAGTAGGAAGTTGGTGAATATTTATTGAATTAAACTGACTCGGGTTAAATTGAGTCAAATTAAATTGAACTAAGTCAAATGGAATAAAATGGAATCAAATCATTGTACTAAAGTGAGTTTAATGTGTGAGGAAGTGTTTCTGGGTCTTCAAGAAAAGTCACATAGGGCTGCCAGCATCCCAACCTGCGGCACTTTCTTTAGCAAGCTCAGAAGCAAATTTTCTGAAGCCACTCTTTAAAACACGGATATACAGCTTCAGGCCCAATTACATGCTGGTCTGAAAGTGTAATTGTAGATCCAGAGAGTCAATTGTAACAGTGGTTCAGATCATTAACCGGCCAACCACCTGAGTCTATGTCAGCAATTATGTAAATGTTCCTGCAATTAGATTTGCATTTATATTTGATTGAAATGGTTTTAATATCATCTTTTTTTTTAAAAGGCTATATATGCATTCTCTTATCTGTGCAAAGAATATCTAGTCAAGGGTCATTCAATCATGATGAAGTTGCTGCAGGCAAGGAGATATATATGTAAGTGTGAGTATGTGCGTGTGTATGTGTAGACATCTTTTAAGTTGAGGAAATAGCTTGAGGTAGCTCTTCTTCTCCTCATAATGTTTTAGTGGATTATTTTTGTAAAAGGTAACTGGTCAGTACCAGCATCCACATGCCTTCTTAAATGCTAAGCCATATGTCATTCACCTGCTGTGTCCTTGGGCTCACCAGAACAGATGCCTGGATCTATTAAAATCTCTGCAATCCCTTAAAAAGCCTGAAAAGCAGCTCAAGGGGTCCCCACAGCCCCCTTCTAGAATTCCAGGCCCCAAGAACCTTAAGAACCCTTTGTAAGAGCACATTGTACAGGGTAAGTGGTTCTTCCAAGCACCTGCGTGTCCTACCTTGAATAGTATTGGTAAAAGATTTCTCCCAGGCGTACATTTTAATTAGCTTGATGCAAGTGAGAAACTCATTCATTGTCTGAACTCGCTTGTCTGTCACTGAAATTGCTGATCTTCGGAAAGCTGAATTGAGCATAGCCATAAACATCTGAAATCAAGGTACAAACAGTGTTCAGAGAGAATTGCTGAGTTGCAGTTGGCCTAAATTTCCAGAGATTGGAGTATAAGTGCCAGGAAAAGTTCTAAGGGAACCTGGACTGAGATCCTCAGCCATCCTTCCCTTGAGTTGTGGCAGCTGATGTTGGATCAGGGGACACCACTGGGGATTGGGCAGGTGATATAAACACATGAATTGCTAGTATGCAAAGAGAGTGCTGGAGGACTTTGACAAACTGAAAAGCATGCCTCCCTCCCCCAGCATATTCAAATTCAAGTTCTTAAAATACACTATGCCAACAAAAGAAAGCACATCTGTGAGCACAAAGTGGGGGGCACAGGCTTAAGGTCCACACCCTGGAAATAAAGCCTTCTATCCAATTGAGTGAGAGCATGTGTGCACAATACAAGTTATAGTTGCAAAGACCTGCCATTACCTGGATGGGAATGAATATGATGTACACAGATATCCCGATGAGAGCTGTGGGCCCCAGAATGAAAAAGGCATACACTGCACAAACAACCATTAGGATTGGGATGGTGGCTGGCAAGGGACAAAAGAAGGCAGCTTCAAACAAGGAATAACTATCACTTGATAGTATATTGAGCACCTGGAAAGAAAGCAAAGGTTCAGGCTTTGGAAGCATCACCCAAACATTTCCTCAACTGAAGGCTTTCATAATGGTTGAGGGGTCTGGGTAGAGAAGAAAAACTGTCTTAAAAGGGGAGGGGTGTTGTCAGGGGACCAGCATGATGAGTTTTGTGGTTTCATCCTGATCTGATCTTGGAGAGGCTAGTCTTTAGGACTGAAAGTCCCAATGAAGAAAGACACAAAGAGTAATATTGCCATCTAAGAGCATACTGGAGAGATGGCTATCTGCTTAACCTTTATCTATCTCTCCTTCTTCCTGCTTTATTCAGAGCAGTGGCATACCCAGCTGAAAGACTACATTTTTCATCCTCCTTTTGTGGAAAGAGTGTGGCCATGTGACTATGTTAAGGGCAATGAGATATAAACCAAAAACGTCAAATGGGAGTTTGGGAATGAATTCTTAAAGGGAGGCAACTCGACTTAGAGGACATATATCTTTGCTCTTCTCTCCCTCCCAGCTATCTGAAACATGGTTGGAATGGCTGGACCTCCAAAATCCATTCTGAACCATTATGGGAGCCATGTGCTAGGATAGTGACAAAGAAAGATAGGAAGATCAGAAGTCCCCATACCAGCCCTGAATTGCTCTGGTCCCGACTCCTTTTGCATAGAGTGAAATAAATTCATCTTGCTTAATCTACTGTTATTTTGGATTTTCTTGTTCTATGCAGCTGAGCTCATCATAAGATGCTTTGGGCATACTGAAACAGCAGCTAGAAGAAGGAAGGAAGTCTTCTCCCTTTCCTCATGCCACCTGGGACTCCCTTGACTAGGGAAATTTTATTGTGAAAATGCAAGGATCTTATTTCTAAGATTCAAGGGCTTAAGAATATATAAATTCGGAAGTCCAGTAAGCATTGTCTTTATTATGGCTTTGGCACCCCAAATACTACACAATCAGAATTATTGGATCTGTTGCTCATTCATTTCCTTTAAATGCCTGTGATGTATTCCTTACTGCCTCAGTTTCCTCACTGACAATCAAAGGGATTGGATAAGGTCATCCCCAAACCCTATCTCAGCTCAAACAGGGAAGCCTTTCCAAATTCTCCAGCTTGAATGGAGCCCTCCATCCCCTGGATTCCTCTTATGTTTTGAGTCTCCATCACCTCACTTAGCAGGGAGATGGAATATAATGGGCAGGACATTGGACAAATAGAAAGAAGTCACATGCATCATCCAGGAAGCACATCTCACTCATATTCAGGATTTAGGATTTAGTTTTCTAAAATGAAACTCTGGACCAGCTTACCTCACCAACAGAGATGTGTGCCAGCGTCTTGAAGGACACCAGGTTTTCAAAAACCAGGGTGGAGATGGCCACCTTCAACCGGATTGCTGTGCGGTAATTTATGGCCCAGGCAAGGGCCCAAAAGAGCACTTTGGTAAACTCAGTCGCAAAAAGGGCTATGCACAGGCCAATGCCAACCCAGACATTCCTAGAAATGCTCTCGGTCTGTTGGAGGATTTGGTGAATGAGAACCGTCTGTAAAATAGCACAATGGAGAGAGGAGAGGGCCGCTGGGGGTTGAGGTTGGTATAGGAAGCCTCAGATAATGTCAGCAAGCTGATTTTATGAGGCAAACTTTTTAATTAATTTCAGTGGCTGCTGCTGTGCTTGACAAGGATTAGCTTTATGAAAATTTGCCCCCAAGGAGCTCAAAGATAATGACAATGTACTAAACCCACCAGCTCGTAGAGAAAGTAACTAATGACATTCTTTGCTAGTCTGGAGACACGTTTGACAAGGCAGAAGGGCCACCCTCACTCACCGGCCCTATGGCTGCCATGATAATGCACAGGATGTTGGCCACAATATCCATCAAAACACGAGTCCTCTGGAATTTCCAGACCACTCGGCCCAGAGAGGCTTTCTCAGGACCCACCCTTTCCACCTCTTCATCCCAAAGGATTCGAAATCTGTGATGAAAGAACAGGAAGAAGGAAAGGGACTTACATTTCCACTTGCTGTTTGAAGCTACTTCAATGGACAAACCTCGCAAAGATGCTCAGCACAACCCTCATCCCTGGCAGTGGTGGCTCCACACAAGCAGCAGTGGTTCTTTTTTCTTTTCCAGGGCAGATGGGATATGGGAGGAGCAGGGGGGCAAAGCCTTGGCACAAGCACAGGCTGATATCTGACACTTGGGCACTATCCAGGCCTTCATTTCCTGCTCCTGCTGCCCATCTCTGGCACAACACCAGTTCTGATAAAAAAAAAAGAAAGACAGAGGCAACAGAGAAAGGGAAAGACTAATCTTCCCCAAGACAGGGAGGAGTTTGTCCATCTCAGAGATCTGAAAGAAGGCCACTGTGACAGGAGTGTGCTGAAGGAGAATGACTGACATGATACTGGGAGGAGAGGCAGAGCCAAATCCCCTGGGACTTCCTAGTTCTCAGAAAGGAGTTTAGGTTTCTTTTCAAGAGTAAAGGAAGCCATTGCAGGTTTTTATGCCCTAGTGATAAGATATGTTACACATCTAAAATAACATTCTGGTAGCTGTGAGACTAGTGGGTTATAGGGAAGAACAAAGGCTAAAGCAGGGAGACCACAGCAGGAGACTGTGACATCCAGGGAGGAGTGGCCTGGATTTAAGGAAAGTGGATTTGAGGAAGGATGGACAGAGACAACAGGATGTACTGATGCACTAGATGTGGAAGAAAAGGGAAGAAGGATCAAGGATCCCAAGTTTCTGGCTCGACCAATTGTGTAAATGGAGTTTGCTGAGAAGAGGAAAAGAGGAAGAGGAGAAGAGCATCATCAGGTTGGGGCCCAGGATCAAGAAAACAGCTTTAGATATAAGATGCTTGTGAGTCATCCAAGTGCAGCTGTCCAACTGAATGTGGGGCATGTGGACTCAGAGTCTGGAAGAGACACATGGGCTGAAGTAGCATGTTATTAAGGTGGCATATGGTGTTATCTTTGCAGTAGATAAGTTCACTTAGGAACAGGCATAGCATGGAACAGAAAAGGATCCAAGTTGCTGTTGGGTTGATGGAAGGAAACATTAAAAACAGACAGGAAGTACTGGCCAGAGAAGTAGAAAGAAAATCCAGTACTCCACAGGTACTGGTCCAGTCCAGCCCCTTCTCTCTGAGCTCACTGGAAACTTGCTCTGGACTGTAGATTTTGGGAAATTACCATTGAATTAGATGTCTACAGCACACAGATGAGGGAAAGCACAGTTGTAGAAACATTTGCAAGACCATCATTAAAACTCCTAGCCCTTTGAGCACATACTTCAGGCTATGCCTTGCACTTTACCTGATGTGGCCAAAAATAAGAAGACACCCAGAAGAAACAAGTCCAGAAAAAGGCTTTGAGAACTTTCTCATTGTTTAAGACATTATGATTCTTTGCAACCTCAAAGGTCAGTGCAGATGGTAGAAAGAATTCATGTCTTTATACTTATGCTGACATGGAAAAGTCTTTGTAACTGCTTACTAAAAACAGCAAAATTGTTAAACATTATATAGCGTGCTTCACTTTGTTTAAAGAAAAAAAAATGACATGTAAGTGGGAGGAAGAAGAAGAGGTACTGATCAGCAGAAGATGGTACCACAAGGTGTGCTTAATCAGAATAGAAAAAATGCTGGATACATCCACACCAACATTTAACAATGCTGACCTTTGGGGAGCAGTGCTGGAGTATGGTGGAGATACCCCCACTGTTTAAATGTTTGTTGCTTTAACATTTTTAGAATGAATATTAATAGGTTGAATCAATGAAATTTACATTTTTTGCAAGTCAAAACTCAAATACTGGTGGTTTCATTTGGTTCAACCTAAACATATTTTGCAATATAAAAGCCCAATAATGATTTTTTTAATGTTTATTTATTTTTGAGATAGAGAGAGACAGAGCCTGAGAAGGGGAGGAGCAAAGAGAAAGGGAGACAGAATCCAAAGCAAGCTCTAGGCTCTGAGCTGTCAGCACAGAGCCTGATGCAGGGCTTGGACTCACAAACTGTGAGATCATGACCAAAGCTGAAGTTGGATACTCAACTGACTGAGCCACCCAGGTGCCCCCAAAGCCCAGTAATAAATTTTAAAGCAAAACAAAATGCAGTGCCTAGAGCTGCCTGCAGCAGCACCCCAGATGGGTCTGGCCAGCATAGTGAAAAGTGAAATTCGGGCCACCCTTGTTCTGATGTAGTGCTCCTACAATTCAGCAACAGCCCAGCCAGCATCATCCTGAGCCTCAGGCTGTAGCTCTCAATCAGTCCTTTTTCCACACCAAATCTCCCCAATTCTGCCTCCCCAAACATTGGGCCAAAGAGTCATCCCAACCCATGCTTCAGAGAGCAGCCACTGACGAGGGCCACCAATGACTTGGAGGTATCCATTTCCACACCCAGGAAATGGGAGCACACAAAGGGCTCATGTGCTCCTGCATAGAGTGAGCTCCACGCCTGAGGTGACCCGAGTGAATCCTGATACCTTTTGGCATTGGTGTCCGATGAGTCATATGGTGACATCGGGGGCAGGGTGTCCACAGTCAGTGTGTGCCTGTAGCCCCTAACCATCACTGGTGTAAGCCAGGAAAATGTAGCAAAGGAGAGTAGTCCTGCATCATCCACAGGGTTGGGTGCCAGCCTAAGACAAATGAGACACTCTGTGTTCCAGGGCATTGTTATCATTGTCCTGAGTCCCTGACTTGAGTTCTTAACTATAGTAATAACCACGGCCTCACTTGGAGCCTGTGATTCCCACCCATTATCCCTTTGAGCAGTGGTATGTGCTAGAACCAGCTCATAGCAGCTTGGGAAAGTTGACTAAAAGACGTCCAGGAGTTTTGCATTTAGTTGCTAAACACAGCCACTATTAAAAATCACATAATTTTAAATAAATTATCTTAAGGACAAAGGTAATAACTATTTGAAACTCATCACTTCCTAATTATTTTACTAGATTTTGCTAGTATCTATGCTGTTTAGATTATGTAAATCTGTTGTGTCTGTATGGTAGAAATACCATATAACAGTGTGCTACTGCCCATCCCCTTCCAACTTTTCATTCAGTGACATCACATTGGCTTGAAATTGGCCATAGTAGGAGTATTCACACCATGAGAATTTATAAATGCAAACCAGGGAATTTTTTTAGCAAGCCAGTGTTGAACATTTACCAGTTTTCAAGCCTCATGACCATGGGAAAGGGGGTACCTGATCCATTTGTCATGAGGAAATTAAGACCCAGAACCTGATTATCAGAAGTCAGGTGCATGTCTTGTGCTCTCAGGAAGATGGGGAAGGTGCAGAGCAGGACATGCCACCATGTGAGGGGAGGCTACCTAATCAGGCAAATGCTGAAGGCAAACTCATGGTTTATTGCGATGATGGAATGAATTAATACATCTAAAGTGCTATGGCTACATAAATATTAGCTAGTGAGTAAAAAAGGAGGATGGAAGAGGGGAAAGAGAGAAGGAGAAAAAAAGAAATGGAAAGGAACAGGAGGAAAAGGAGAACAAAGAAGAAGAAAGAGAAGAAGAAAACACAAACAGTAGAGGAAAAAGAGAAAAAAAGAAAGAAGTGGAAATAAAGGAGGAAAAGACCTTGTTTTTGCCCTTGAGAAGTTAACCATCTAGTACAGAACAAAGTCAGAGACATGGAGTAATATTTACTGGTTACTGAGTGTTTAGTATATTCTGTATCCTGCAAGAGCTTTATATTTGATGCTGTCAGGATGCCCTGGGTCACAGCCTCTTGTCACATGTACCCCTGATCTCAGCTATAGAGGACAGTGTCATGCAAGCTAAGGCTCAAGCTGACAGCATCCCATCTCAAATGCAAGCTGTGTCTCTTTTCACTATCAGTTTCAGTGCCTTCTCAGAAGCATAAGTGCAGCCCAGTATTGCAGGGGGTTGATGCCCTCAGGGGCAAATCTTAACTTATGGAGTATAGGAACTCCTGGATAAATGCACCCCCCCCCCATCTTTTGGGTGGAAAATTGTATACTTTCTCAGAAGGATCTAGTAGAATCTAGTCCCTATTCCTACGGCAGTGACACTGATGACACCCTGTTGTCCTCCACTGCCTCACTTCTCCTAAATATTCCCTCCTGCTCATGTGATCAACTCTTAAATGAGCTACCTTCATCCAAATTCTTCACTCAGGCTCTGCTTTTGGAGAACCCAAGCTAAGATAATATTAACAAGGTACTATGTACCCAGCATGTAGTTAAATTTCCTAAAAGGTGGCTTTTATGATAAAGTCATGTATTACCTTGTATAAGTTTACAACAAATAAGTGGGCTGTACAGAAGGGTAGTATAATGATCCTATTTCATAGACAAGAACATCATGGCAAGTGCTCGTCCAAACTCTTACGTTATAAGTGGTAGACGAAGAATTCTAACCCACTGCTTGCTAACTCCAGGGTTCTATCACTCTCTTAAGCAGCACCTCGCATTGCCTCTCCACAGAGCAATTATAAACTTAGCCAAAACAGTGGGTAGTTAGCGCTTTCCTGCCTGGGGCTAATTATGGTAACTCAATCCCTCAGCTTTCAATCTTCACCTCTCCTCTTAGATGGCTGAAGGTGCATCTTTGGTCCAGAGATTCTAGGAGAGAGGAGTGCTGTGTCACCTCACTATAGAGATGCCACTTGGCCTTTTACTCTTCAGAGGACAGGACACAGGGCCCTTTCCATATAGAAGAGGCAGCACTTTATAATATTATGATTAATATAATAGCATAGCATAGCATATAATGTTATAGTTATGAGTGTAAGCTTGAAAGTCAGGCTCCCTTGTTACTATCCTGCTGTTCAAAATGGACCCAAGTCTCTCTCCCCAACTGTATAACAGCCCCTTGGAATGTGAACTTGCAGCTGCTTCCACCAGTAAATTTAATCTATTTATCCACGCCTTGAATCCCAGCTGACTTGTGTCTTAATTTGGCCGATAGAATGCTATGAAAGAAATGGTATGCCCATTCTGAGCCTGAGTCCCAAGAAACCCTATACATTTCAACTAATCCTTTTGGTGGGCTACTGTACTACTAAGTGATCAAGCCCAGGCTACCCTGCTGGGGGTTGATAGCCCAAGTTACCCACTTGTTTTCACTGCCCCAGTCAACAGCCAGTGGACCCTGTGAAGCACAGGCACCTTGATGTCCAGGAGATTTATAAGTAAGCTTAGTCAAAACCAGATGAATCACCCACCTGGGCTCAGCCTAGGTTGCTGACCCACCCATAAAATTGTAAGCTAATTAAATGGCAATTGTTTGGGGCTTCTAAGTGTTAGCAGTTAGAAAGTTTGTGCATTACAAAGAAAAGCTAACTGATTAACTTTGGGCAAATTACTTAATTTTTCTGTGTCTCACTTTTTCACCCATCAGATAAAATAATAACAATACCTGCACAGTGGTTGTGAAGAGTGAAAGAAACCATGTTTATAAAGTACTTGAACAGATCTCAACACATTAAAGGTCTCCTTTAACATTGTCTATTGTCTCCCTCTCACCAAAGGACAAAAGGAGTAAAGAAGTGGTGGATGGATGGATGGATGGAAGACAAAAGGACATGCATATAGAGCAGAAGCATGGGGAACAGGACCAGTACCTACTCTCCTAATGAGCTAGAAACTATTCCTGGAGGCTTTACCCATGCCCTTCCTCCAATCTTCCTCCTGGCTTACCTTGCATAGGGTCTCACTGGGATCATGGTCTTTAGGCTGGGGTCATATCTTTCTATAAAGGATCTTCGCTGGCCTCGCCGGTCCAGATCTGAGATAAGGTAGGGGCCTTCACCCACCATCCTGATAGAAGCCTGGAGCCCTGGGCTGTTGGCCTAGGAACACTTTCACTCTGCAGCAAAGAGATGAGGAAGGTCACTGAGAAATGAGAATACTCTGGAATGAGACCAGGCAATCCTTTTCCACTTACACTCTACCCAGAAAAGCTTCCTTGCTCCAACCCCTCAGACTTATTTTCACCAACTGGCTTTCTATATTTATGGGGTAGATGAGGATGGAGGGTAGTAAGGTGTGTCCAGAAACACATCCCTCAACTCCATTCTGAGATTTCCTTATTAACAAGTACATTCCATACCTCTTCTCTCCCATTTTAGGTTAACTGGGAGCAGAAAGCCTATTGTGGATTGTCTGTTGGGAGCCAGTCTGTGGCCAACCCTGAATCCCAGACCAGCAAGAGAGCTCCAGGAAGGTGGGTTTGCCATCACACAAATTTGTTTCACACAGAGTAAAGTTTGTCACACACACCTCTTTTACTTCCTGCTTCTCTCAGATACCCAGGAGCTTATGAATCCATGTTGCTCCATACCCAAGGGCTAGAGACTTTCAATGAGAACCATCCCTCAGGATGAGGCACATCTGGACAAGCCCACATTCCCACATTCCCCCCACTTCTGGAACCACTGTTTCTTAAAAAAAAGAAAAAGAAAAAAAAAACAATCTTGGTGGAGAGAACACTTTTTGGAGTGCCTGTCTAGGCTATAAACCAACCACCCCATTTACCAATCTGCTAAACCTAATGAGTAGAGAACAATCCCTGAAGGTTTTCTTATTCCTAGTTTCATTGCTTTCCTGAGACCCAGCTCTCTTCTTTCCCTAGAGTTCCATAACATCTCCCTCCCTATATGTTAGGGATGAATTCTCCCTTTTTACCCAACCTATCTTGAGTTGATTTCTGTTACTTGCAACCAGAGGCCTCACTATTATTTATGCATGGAGGTCCTAGTCCCATGAATTTTCTCAGGAAGTTTTCACTGCTAGAAACATCAAATAAACCAATTCCCATCAAGGTTTTAATGGCTGATAAGCCAATGACAAAGTTGGAAGTGTTCTTGGATTTAATCTTTTACAAACTTTTTATTGTACAGAAGAAGAAACGAGGCCCAGAGAAGGGAAGGGACTTCCTCAAGAGTATATGTAGTAGTGATGCTAGCATAATGGCTGAATAAAATACCCTTTGTTCCTGTCTCCCCTCCCAAACAACAATTTGGCATCTATCTACAAGCAAAAGTGCCCTTCTGGGAACTGTGTGATCCAGCACCATATGCCAAGAAACCCAGGAGGAGTCTTGCCCCGCCATGTATCAGATGTAGAGACCATGGCCCTGGCTGTGTGTCCTGAAGTGGCCCTTGATCTGTCTCCAGCTCCTCTTGGCCATGGTCCAGGGGCCCCTGGAAAATATCACTTGAGACGATCGCTATGGACAAGAGAACCTTTGAGGAAGTTCAGGTTCCCAGGGGATAATTTCCAGCATACCATTGGAGCAAATAGTTTGGATGAATTGGAGAGGGGAAGAGGTAGAGTTTGACTTTATTCACATCACCCCTCCCCAAGGCAGCACAGCTCAGGGCCAAAAGACATCTTTTCAGCCCATGATTTCTCTCGCAGGGTAAAGTGAGAGCTGGTTTCAAAGCTGGTTTCCAGCTGTGCAGGATGCTGACAAAGAAGCCCATTTCTTCTCACCACATTCAGACGACTAAATTTTGATCTACATGACAGGGGCAGGGAAAGGCTGGGAGAGAGGCAGGTAGGAGTCTTGGAGGGCATTAAAGGAACATAGATCCTACTAACTGCGTCAGAGACTAAATTAAGAAGCCTGCCATGAGTTACTGGGGATACCTCACTCACACATGCCTCCAACTGGTTCACAGGCACCCTCAGCATTCTACATACCACACACACACACACACACACACAACACCCTGTGGCCAGGTCCCTGTGCATGCTGCCAATGGCAGCAGTGAAAGGAAGCTTTGAGAGACAGCTAGTGAGCATGCAACAGAAAGCCACATCAAATCTATGGGCTAGAGAGAGACCACAAACTTGAGTTTTAGCACCACTTTTGGAAAAACAAAAGGGAGGCTGTCGGCACCCAACCTGGTGCTTTGCAAGATTGAAAGAAAGCATATAGGTTTAAGAATTCCGCCACAAAAAAGAGCAAGAAGATGGATTGGGTGTATCCATAGAAGGTCTGAGAAAGCTCTAGATTCCCTAGCAAGTTTCATGGAAGGTATTTCTCTCCCAGGGGCAGTAAGTAAGGATTGATGGAGGTAACGGATATTTCAAATGTAAAAACAGCAATGTAAAACTTCAAGGAACATAAAAAAATCAAAGAAACATGACATTACCAAACGACAACAATAATCTTCCAGTAACTGATCCCAAAGATACGTAGATCTGCAATTAACCCGATAAAAAATTGACAACAGCTGTTTTAAGGAAACTCAATGAGTTACAAGAAAACACAGAAAGATAATTCAGATAAATCAGGAAAACAATACATGAACAAAATAAGAAGTTTAAAAAAGAGACAGAAATTATGTTTTAATGTTTATTTTTGAGAGAGAGAGCGAGAGCGAGAGCGAGAGAGAGAGAGAGAGAGAGAGAGAGCAAGCATGGGAGGGGCAGAGAGAGAGGGACATACAGAATCTGAAGCAGGCTACAGGGTCCAAGCTGTTAGCACAGAGCCTGACATGGAGCTCAAACTCACAAACCCTGAGATCATGACCTGAGCCAAAGTCGGATGCTTAACTGACTGAGCCACCAGGCACCCCAAAAAGACACAGAAATTATTAAAAGAACCAAACAGAAATTATGGAAGTGAATACAGTGCATAAAATGAAAGTGTAATAAAGGGTATCAACAACAGAAAGAATCTATAAATTAGAAGACAAGAACTTTGAAATTTTCCAGTCAGAGGAGAACAAAGAAAGAAGAATTTAAAAAGAGTGAAGAAAGCTTACGTGATCTATGGAATACCATCGAAAGAAACAATTTCAAGTTGTTGGGATTTCAGGAAAAAAAGACAGAGAATGAGGCAGAAGACTTAATTAAAGAAATAATGGCTTAGAACTTTCCAAATCTAGGTAGAGATTTGAATAGCCAAGCTCATGAAGCTCATAGGTCACCAAAGAAACTCAACTCAAAGAGGTAATTTTTAACACACATTATAATAAAACTGTCACATATCAAACAGAGCAGCAAGAGAAAAGAAACTAACTTATGAGGGAACCCCATGAAGGCTATTAGTGATTTCTTAGCAGATACCTTTCAGGCCAGGAGAGTGGGACGATGTATTCAAAGTTCTGGGGGAAAAAACAAAACAAAAAACTACCAACTAAGAATATCCTAACTGGCAATGCTATCATTCAGAAATGAAAGTGAGATAAAGACTTTCCCAGCAAACAAAAGCTTAGGGAGTTTATCACCACTAGACCTGCCTTAACAAGAAATGCTGAAAGAAATTCTTCAAGCTGAAATTAAAGGACACCAAATAGTAACATTAAAATATGTAACACACTGACACTAATTCATAATATGAAAATATGTAACAATGAAAGTATACAGTCAAATTCAGAATACTCTAATACCATAATATGGTAATGTGTTAACACTCAATTCTAATATAAAGGTTAAAAGACAATAACTTTTAATATATAAACAATATAAAAAGACACCAGAAATATAAAAGGGGGAGAGTAAAAAGGTAGAGTTTTTATATGTGATCAAAATTAAGTTATTATTAGCATAAAATAGACCTTTCTAGCAATAAATTATTTTATGTAAGCCTTAAGGTAACCACAAACCAAAACTTACAGCACATTCACAAGAGATAAAGAGAAGGGAATCAAAGCATACCTCTATGAAAATCGTTCATTCAAAATGGAAAGCAGCAAAAGAAGAAGAAAGGAATGAGGGAACTACAAAACAGCCAGAAAACAATTAGATGGCATTAGTAAGTCCTTACCTCTCAGTAAACATGTGAAATGTAAAAGGATTAAGTCCTTCAATCAAAAGGCATAGAGTGGCTGGTTTAATGAAAAAAATAAGACCTAACTACATGCTTCCTACAAGAGACTCACTTCAGCTTTAAAGATACACATAGGCTCAAAGTGAAGGGATGGAAACATGCAAGTGGAAACCAAAAAATAGCAGGGGTCTTGTTTGATACTTATATCAAACAAAATAGATTCTAAGGGAAAAAAAAACTATAACAAGAGACAAAGAAAATCACTACATAATGATAAAAGGATCAAGTAATCAAGAAGCTATGACAATCATAGATAGATAGATAGATAATACATAGACATCTTTTCATGGTGGATCACCTAAACCTATTAAACAAACACTATTAATAAAATATTAGTAAGTTACTTTAATACTCCACTTTCAACATTAGCTACATCATCCAGGCATAAAATCATTAAGGAAACACTAGACTCAAACTACACTTTAGACCAAGTGGGCCTAACAAATATATACAGAACATTCTATCCATCAACAGTAGAATACACATTCTTCTCAAGAACACAGGCAACATTCTCCAGGATCGATCATGATAGGTCACAAAGCAAATCTTAGCAAATTTAAGAAGACTGATATCATACCAAGTATTTTTTCTGACCACAATGGTACGAAACTAGAAATCAATAACAAAAGAAAGATGGAAAGTTCACAAATATGTGTATATTAAACAACATATTTCTGACCAGACAATGAGTCAAAGAAGAAATCAAAAGGAAAATGAAAAAATATCTTGAAATAAATAAAAGTGGAAGCACAACATACCAGACTTGTGGGATGCAACAAAAGTAGTCCCCAAATGGAAGTTTATAGTGATGAATGCCTACGTTAAGAAATATAAAAGATTTCAAATAAATAACCTAACTTTACACTTCAATGAACCCAAAACTGAAGAACAAACTAAGCCCAAAGTTAGCAGAAGGAAATAAAACAAAGAGCAGTAATAAATGAACTAGAGACTAGAAAAACAGTAGAAAAGATCAATGAAACTAAAAGCTGGGTTTTTTAAAGAATAAACAAAACTGACAAATCTTTAGCTAGACTAGGAGAAAAAAGAGAAGACTCATAAATAAAATTAGCAAGAGTACACATTACAACTGACACTACAGAGATATAAATGATCATAAGAGACTACTAGAACAAATGTACATTGACAAATTGGATAAGCTAGAAGAAATTGATAAATTCCTAGGAACACACACTTACCAAGACTGAATAATGAAGAAATACAAAATCTGAACAGACCAATATAATGAGATTGAACTAGTAATCAAAACTATCCCCCAAAAGAAAATCCCAGACGAAATGGTTTCCCCAGTGAACTCTACAAAACATTTAAAGAAGAATTAATACCAAAGCTTCTCAAACTCTTCCAAAAAACTTGAAGAGGAGGAAATACCCTCAATCTCATTTTATGAGACAAGCATAATCCTGATAGCAAAGCCATATAAAGACATAATAAGAAAACTACAGGCCAATACCCTAATGAATATATCTGCACGTATTCTTAACAAAATATTAACAAACTGAATTTAACAACACTAAAAAATCATACACCAAGATCAAGTAGAATTTATCCCTGGGGTGTAAGCATGCTTCAACATATGCAAATCAACAAATATGATACACGGCATTAATAGAATAAAAGATACAAATCCTATAATCATCTCAATAGATACAGAAAAATAATACATCTAATACATTAAGATACATCTTAATAGATACAGAAAAATCAGTTGATAAAATACAACATGTACTCATGATTAAAAAAAAAAACAACCTCTCAACAAATTGGATATAGAAAGAATATACTGCCACATAATAAAGGGCATATATGACAAGCCTACACCTAACATTATACTCAATGGTGAAAGGTTGAAATTTTTTCCTCTAAGATCAGGAACAAAACAAAGATGCTCACTCTTATCACTTTTATTCAACATTGTAATGGGAGTCCTAGACATAGCAATTAGGTAAGAAAAAAGAAATAAAGGGTATACAAATTGGAAAGAAATGTGTAAAACTGTTTTTGCTTGCAGACGATATTATCTTATATATAGAAAATCCTAAAGACTAACAAAAAAAAAAACCTATTAGAATTAATCAACAGATTCAGTAAAGTTGCAGGACACAAAATCAACATACAGAAATCAGCTGTGTTTGTATACACTAAAATAAAATATCTGAAAAGAAATAAAGAAAACAATCTCATTCACAACAGCATCACAAACAATAAAATACTCATGGCTAAACTTAACCAAAGAGGTGAAAGATCTGTACACTGAAAACTACACTTTGAGGAAAGAAATTGAAGAGAAAAACAAATGGAAAGATATTTTGTGTTCATGGATCAGAAAAATTAATATTATTAAAATGTCCATACTACAGAAAGCTATCTATAGATTTTTACATACTTCCCAGCAAAATTCTAATGATATTTTTCACAGAAATAGAAAAAACAATTCTAAAATTTGTATGAAATTACAAAAGACCCTGAATAGTCAAAGCAATCCTAAGAAAGAGGAACCGAGTTGGAGGCATGACACTTCCTGATTTCAAACTATACTACAAAGCTATAGTAATCAATGGTGCTGGCATAAAAATGGACACATAAACCAAGAGAAAAAAATTGAGAGTTTACAAATAAACCCTTGCAAATACAATCAACTAATATTTGACAAGAATCCAAGTATAGTATCCAAGAATACTCAATGGAAAAAAGATATTCTCTTTAATAAATGGTGTTGGAAAAACTGGATAATCACAGCAGGAGAATAAAATTGGACTCCTATCTTAATGCCACTCACAAAAATTAACCTGAAATGGATTAAAGACTTTAACATAAGAACTAAAACCATAAAGTACCTAGAAGTAAGCAGGGGGGAAAGTTCCTTGTCTTGGCAATTATCTTTTGGATGTGACACCAGAAGCAAAGTAGAATAAAAAACAAAAATAATATAAGTGGAACTAAATAAAACTAAAAATCTTCTGTACAGCTAAAGAAACAATCAGCAAAATGAAAAGACAACCTACAGAATGGAAAAAAATATTTGCACATCATATCTGATAAAGGGTTAAGTTCAGTCCTTTTTTTTTGTTTATTTTTTTCAGTAGTCTCTACATCCAACATGAGGCTCGAACTCACAACCCCAAGATCAAGAGTCACATGCTCTTCTGACTGAGCCAGCCAGGTACCCCTTGATAAATAGTTAATATCCAAAATATATAAGGAAGTCATACAACTCAAAAGCAAAATAAACAAAACAGAAAAATCTGATTAAAAATGAGCAGAGGAACTGAATAGACATTTCTGCAAAAAAGATATACAAATGGCCTACAGGTACATGAAAAGGTGCTCAACATCACTAATCATTAGGGAAATTCAAGTCAAAACCACAAAGAGATATCACTTCATAGCTGTTAGAATGGCTATTATCAAAAAGACAAGAGATAACAAGTGTTGGCAAAAACATAGAGAAAAGGGAATCCTTCCACACTGTTGATGAGACTGTAAATTGGTACAGCCACTGTGGAATACAGTATGGAGGCTCCTCAAAAAAAAACATACAATAAAATTGCCATATGATTCAGCAATCCCACTTCTGAGTATATATCCAAAGGAAATGAAATCAGGATCCTGAAAAGATATCTGCACCTTCACATCCATTGCAACATCATTCACAATAGTCAAGATATGGAAACAACCCAAGTGTCCACTTATGGATGAATGGATTAAGAAGATGTAGTGTACATATACAATGGAATATTATTCAGCCTTGAGAAAGAAGAGCATCCTGCCAACTGGGACAACAAAGATGGACCTGGAGGGAATTACACTGAGTGAAGGAAGTCAGACAGAGAAAGAAAAATACTGTATGATATTCACTTATATGTAGAATCTAAAAAAGATATACTCATAGTAATAGAGAGTAAAATGGCGGTTGCCAGGGCTTGGATGGTAGAGGAAATGAAGACATGTTGTTCAAAGGGTAAAAATTTCTAGTTATGAGTAAATTCTGGGGATCTAATGTACAGCATGGTTTTTATAGTTAATAATACTGTATTATATACTTGAAAATTGCTAAGAGAGTACACCTTAAACATTTTCACTTCAAAAGAGAAATGGTAATTATGTGAGGTGATGGAGGTGTTAACTAATGTTACTGTGGTGGTCATTTTACAATAAAGTCTATCAAATCCACATGTTGTACACGTATTATACATCAATTATAGCTCAACAATGCTGTGGGGAAAGTAAAGTATATAAAAAAATGAATGGCACTCTAGATACAGAGAAACTGACATGCCCTCTTTTTTTCCCAATAAGCCTAGAAAACCCCTTGCTTATATTACAAGAATCACTCCTCTGGAATAATATATTCTTTCTTACAATAGAATTTGAAAATTAAAGTGTCTTCAACTCAAGAAGAAAAATCCAAGACTGGAGGCCAACATGGCAGAGAAGTAGGAGGATACGTACTTCCTGCTTCTCTCAAACAAAGAATGGCTGAAGCCAAAGGACTCTGAACCCCAAGAGTCTTGGAATAAAGTAGACATAGTCTACTAGAAAGGAAATGGGAAAACTGGACAGCCCCACAGGTGCATGATTGCAAACTGGGGGAGATAAAACCGGCTGCAGAAGCACAGAGGGAAGGGATCCCCTTCTGCAGAGAGACAAAGGGAGGAGAAAGAGCAGCTGGGAAAACACAGGTCTGTATATGGACAAGAGAAAAACCTAGGACCAGGACAGAGAGGGATCCTATCATCCCATCTCTAACTGCAAGGCTTTCTTCAGAGTGGGGCTGACTGCCCTGTTCACACACTTGGGGAAAAAGGAAGTTACCTCCGGGTTCAGTGGTAGGCAAGGGCTCAGGCTGCAGAAGGAGAATCTGGTCCCCTTCCCTGAAATGCTGCGACTCAAGGGATTACGTTTTGGGCGGCATCATTAACGGGTACAGAGTGGGAGTTTAAAATGCAGCTAAGCGTAGTACATAGGATATGGCTGAGCAAGACAGCCTGCCTCATCTGCGTCTGTGGCACAGTGAGGACAGATCCAAAGGAGTGATTTGAGACACTTGGTCCGTGAAGAAGGGACTGGGGGGTCGCCATTTTTCTCCCCACAAAAACCAAGGCGGGACCTCAGGAATCATTGGCAGGGTCCACAGTGGAGGTGGACCTGCCTACACCAAAACCACGCCCCTCCACGCTAGGTAGCCACTTATCTACTGGAGCTGGAGAGATGCTGTGAACCAGATGACCGCCTCCTCCAGACCAGCACTGCAGAATTGCCTGGATTAACTCTAGGTCAATTCTTGTTATTCAGATATATTCTCCCTTTTCTCCTTCTTATCTCTTCCCTCCTCTAGGCTGTTTACTCTGCTTATTGGTTTGCTTAAACAGACACATTTAATCAATTCTCTTGATGCATATTCTACACCTCCTTCTTTATTTTCCTTTCTCTCTCTCTCCCTGACATAATCGGGACATATAGTTTCTCTGGGTAACTATCTGTGTTTCTTTTTCCTCACCTCCTTCCTTATTCTCCTCTCTCTCTCTCTCTTTCTCTCTCTCTCTCCCTCTCTCTCTGGATTAAGCCTTTTAGTCTCTCTGCCTGGTCTGTGTTCATTTTCTCTTTCTTCCCACCCCTGTCATTTCTGTCTTTGTATATACCCTTCCATCAGCACTGCCTCCACCCTGCTCTTTACTTGTAGTTGGTGTTTCTGGTTTTATGCTTTTAGACTGTCTTTGTTGTTGTTGTTGTTTTTCTGTTTCCATGTGTGTTTTATTTGTGTATTTGCGTGTTTTTGTTTCCTGTTTGTTTGTCTGTATTCCTTTCCAGGGATACTTCAAGGAACAAAACAAAGCACACCTGGTGGAGAGTCCAAAACATCACTACAATAGGGAAATAAAATAACCAAAGTCACAATAACAGAGAGCAAGTAACACTCTCCAAAAAACACATCCTGAATGGCCAGGCCCTGGACAGTGTATGAGCTCCCTTTAATATAGCAGTACTCGGAAGTGCAGAGCACATAACAAGCTTTTAAAACTTACAAGGAACAGAAAACTAGCCAAAATGATAAAACAGAAGAATTCTCCCCAAAACAAATTCCAGGAAGAAGTGACAGCTGAAGAATTGATCAAAACAGATATAAGCAACATAAATGAACAAGAATTTGGAATAAAAGTCATAAAATTAATCGCTGAGCTTGAAAAGGTATAGAAGACAGCAGAGACCCCATTGCTGCAGAGATCAAGGATCTTAAAAATAATCATGATGAATTTAAAAAATGCTATAGAGGAGGAGGACAAGATGGCGGACGAGCAGGGAGCTCTGTAATCCGCGCACGCCCGTATGGATTGAACTGAGAAGGACTGAAGGGATAAAACTTGGATTTGCAAGTGGGGGAAAGAAGAAACAGACGCCAGAAAGAAGACAACCTCAAAGATGCCTGAGTGAGTGACTGTGATCTGGGAAATTAGGGGACGGGCGGATCCCGGTGGTAAAGGGGAAAGGAACCCCCGAGCCCAACACAGGGAGAGCGCGCTGTGCCCCGGAGGGACCAGGGGAAGAGAGACGGAAAACGCACCTAGAACCATCTCTAAGGGAGGAAAAACTCGCCTGTCTCCCCATATATATCTGCCGAGCGCCGGGAGAGAAATCCGTCCCATC
>CM053563.1:22750691-22952026 GCA_028646485.1 Cryptoprocta ferox
GGGGAAGGAGGAAAAAGAGTTAGGGAGAGGGAGGGAGACAAAACACGAGAGACTCTTGAATCCTGAAAACAAACTGAGGGGTGAAGGGGAAGGGGAAAAGGTAAAGGGGGGTGATGGTCTTGGTGGAGGTCACTTGTGGGGAAGAGCACTGGGTGTTATATGGAAACCAACCTGACAATAAACTATAAAGTTTAAAAAATAAATAAATAAATAAAATAAAAAATGCTATAAATGAGGTGCAAAATAAAATGGAGGCAGACACAGTGCAGATTGAAGAGGCAGAAGGGAGAATAGATGAATTAGAAGATAAAGTTATGGAAAAAGAGGAAGCTGAGAAAAAGAGAGATAAATTTATCCAGGAGCATGAAAGGAGAATTTGAGAACTGAGTGATGCAATCAAATGGAACAATATCCATGTCATAGGAATTCCATAAGAAGAAGAAAAGAGAGAAAGGGACTGAAGGGGTACATGAACAAATCATAGCTGAGAACTTCCCAAACCTGGGGAAGGAAACAGACATTGAAATCCAAGAGGCACAGAGAACTCCCTTCAGACATAACTTGAATCGATCTTTTGCATGACATATCATAGTGAAACTGGCAAAATACAAGGATGAAGAGAGAATTCTGAAAGCAGCTAGGGACAAACAGGCCTTAACATACAAAGGTAGACACATCAGGGTAGTAGCAGATCTATCTACTGAAACTTGGCAGGCCAGAAAGGAATGGCAGGAAATCTTCAATGTGATGAACAGGAAAAATATGCAGCCAAGAATCCTTTGTCCATCAAGCCTGTCATTCAGAATAGAAGGAGAGATAAAGGTTTTCCCAAACAAACAAAAATGGAAGGAATTCATTACTACTAAACTAGTCCTACAAGAGATCCTAAGGGGAACTCTATGAGGGAAATGTTGCAAGGAACACAAAGTACCAGAGACATCACTACAAGCCTGAAACTTACAGATAACACAATGACTCTAATTCCATATTTTTGAATAATAACACTGAATGTAAATGGACTAAATATTCCAATCAAAAGACATAGGGTATCAGAATGGATAAAAAACCAAGACCTATCTATCTGCTGTCTACAAGAGACTCATTTTAGACCTGAGGAAACCTTCAGATTGAAAGAAGGGTTGAAGAACTATCTATCATGCTACTGGAAGCCAAAATAAAGCTGGAGTAGCTGTACTTATATTAGACAAACTAGACTTTAAAGTAAAGGCAGTAACAAGAGATGAACAAGGGCATTATATAATAATTACAGGGTCTATCCATCAGAAAAGCTAACAATTATAAATGTCTATGCACCGAATTCTGAAGCACCCAAATATATAAAACAATTAGTCAGAAACATAAGCAATCTTATTGATAAGAATGTGCTAATTGCATGGGACTTTAATACTCTACTTACAGCAATGGATAGATCAACTAGACAGGAAATCACTAAAGAAACAATGGTCCTGAATGACACACTGAACCAGATGGACTTGACAGATTTATTTAGAACTCTACATCCCAAAGCAGTGGAATTCACTTTCTTCTTGAGTGCACATAGTACATTCTCCAAGATAGATCACATACTGGGTCACAAAGCAGCCCTCAATAAATATAAAAGGTTGAGATCATACCATGCACACTTTCAGATCACAATGCTATGAAACTTGAAATCAACCACAGGAAAAAGTCTGGAAAAACTCCAAAAGCATGGAGGTTAAAGAACACCCTACTAAAGAATGAATGGGTCAACCAGGCAATTAGAGAAGAAATTTAAAAATATATGGAAACAAATGAAAATGAAAATACAACAATCCAAACCCTTTGGGTTGCAGCAAAGACAGTCCTAAGAGGAAAATACATTGCAATCCAGGCCTATCTCAAGAAGCAAGAAAAATCCTAAATACAAAATCTAATAGCACACCTAAAGAAACTAGAAGCAGAACAGCAAAGACACCCCAAACCCAGCAGAAGAAGAGAAATAATAAATATCAGGGCAGAAATAAACAATATAGAATCCCAAAAAATGGTGGAACAGATCAATGAAACCAAGAGTTGGTTTTTTGAAAAAATAAACAAAATTGATAAACCTCTAACCAGGCTTCTCAAAAAAGAAGAGAGAGAGGACCCAAATAGATAAAATCACAAATGAAAATGGATTTATTACAACCGATACCTCAGAAATACAAGCAGTTATCAGGGAGTACTATGAAAGCCTATATGCCAACAAACTGGACAACCTAGAAGAAATGGACAAATTCCTACCACACACTACCAAAACTCAGATAGGAAGAAATAGAAAATCAGAACAGACCCATAACTAGTGAAGAAATAGAATCAGTTATCAAAAATCTCCCAACAAATAAGAGTCCTGGACCAGATGGCTTCCCTGGAGAATTCTACCAGACATTTAAAACACAGTTAATACCTATTCTTCTCAAACTATTCCAAAAAATAGAAATGGACGGAAAACTTCTGGACTCATTCTATGAAGCCAGCATCACTTTGATTCCCAAACCAGACAGACACCCAGCAAAAAAGAGAAATACAGGCTAATATCCCTAATGAATATGGATGCAAAAATACTCAATAAGATACTAGCAAATCGAATTCAACAACATATAAAAAGAATTATTCACCATGATCAAATGGGATTCATTCCTGGGCTGCAGGGCTGGTTCAATACTCGCAAATCAATCAATGTGATACATCACATTAACAACAGAAAAGATAAAAACCATATGATCCTGCCGATAGATTCAGAAAAAGCATTTGACAAAATACAGCATCATTTCTTAATAAAAACCCTTAAGAAAGTCTGGATAGAAGGAACTTACTTAAACATAATAAAAACCATTTATGTAAAGCCCACAGCTAATATCATCCTCAATGGAGAAAAACTGAGAGCTTTCGCCCTGAGATCAGGAACACGACAGGGATGTCCACTCTCACCACTGTGTTTAACATAGTGTTGGAAGTCCTAGTATCAGCAATCAGATGACAAAATGAAATAAAAGGCATCAGAATTGGTAAAGAAGAAGTCAAACTTTCACTTTTCACAGATGACATGATACTCTACATGGAAAACCTGACAGACTCCACCAGAAGCCTACTAGAACTGATCCATGAATTCAGCAAAGTCGCAGGGTACAAACTCAATGTACAGAAATCGGTTGCAATTTTTACACCAATAATGAAGCAACAGAAAGAGAAATCAAGAAACTGATCCCATTCACAATTGCAACAAAAACCGTAAAATACCTATGAATAAACCTAACCAAAGATATAAAAGATCTGTATGATGAGAACTATAGAAAGCTTGTGAAAGAAATTGAAGAAGACACAAAGAAATGGAAAAACATTCCATGCTCATGGATCGGAAGAAGAAACATTGTTAAAATGTCATTGTTACCCAAAGCAATATACACATTCGGTGCAATCCCAATCAAAATTGCACCAGCATTCTTCTCAAACTAGAACAATCTAAAATTTGTATGGAACCACAAAAGACCCTGAATAGCCAAAGTAATATTGAAGAAGAAAATCAAAACGGGAGGCATCACAATCCCAGACTTTAGCCTCTACTACAAAGCTGTCATCATCAAGACAGTATGGTATTGGCACAAAAACAGACACATAGACCAATGGAATAGAATAGAGAACCCAGAATTGGGCCCACAAATGTATGGCCAACTAATCTTTGTCAAAGCAGGAAAGAGTATCCAATGGAAAAAAGACAGCCTCTTTAACAAATGGTGCTGGGAGAACTGGACAGCAACATTCAGAAGAATGAAATCAGACCACTTTTTTACACCATACACAAAAATAAACTCAAAATAGATAAAGAACCTGAATGTGAGACAGGAAACCATCAAAACCCTAGAGGAGAAAGCAACCTTTCTGACCTCACCCTCAGCAATTTCTTACTCGACACATCAAGGGAATCAAGAGCAAAAATGAACCTTTGGGACCTCATCAAGATAAAAATCTTCTGCACCACAAAGGAGACAATCAACAAAACTAATAGGCAACCAATGGAATGGGAAAAGATAGTTGCAAAGGACATATCAGATAAAGGGCTAGTATCCAAAATCTATAAGGAACTCGCCAAACTCCACACCTGAAAAGCAAATAATCCAATGAAGAAATGGGCAGAAGACACAAATAGACACTTTTCCAAAGAGGACATCCAGATGGACAACAGACACATGAAATGATGCTCAGCGTCACTCATCATCAGGGAACTACAAATCAAAACCACACTGAGATACCACCTCATGCCAGTCAGAGTGGCTAAAATGAACAATTCAGGAGACTATAGATGTTGGCAAAGATGTGGAGAAACGGGCACCCTCCTACACTGTTGGTGGGAATGCAAACTGGTGCAGCTGCTCTGGAAAACAATGTGGAGGTTTCTCAAACAATTAAAAATAGAACTACCCTATGACCCAGCAATAGCACTGCTAGGAATTTACCCAAGGGATACAGGAGTGCTGATGCATAGGGGCACATGTACCCTAATGTTTATAGAGAACTTTCAACAATAGCCAAATCATGGAAAGAGCCTAAATGTCCATCAACTGATGAATGGATCAAGAAGATGTGGTTTATATATACAATGGAATACTACTTGGCAATGAGAAAGAATGAAATCTGGCCATTTGTAGCAACGTGGATGGAACTGAAGGTATTATGCTAAGTGAAATAAATCAGGCAGAGAGAGATAGATACCATATGTTTTCACTCATATGTGGATCAGGAGAAACTTAACAGAAGACCATGGGGGAGTGGAAGGGGAAAAAAAGAAAGGGAAGGAGGCAAACCATGGGAGACTCTTGAATACAGAGAACAAAGAAGGTTGATGGGGGTTGAGGGAGAGTGAGTTGGGGGAAAGTGGGTGATAAGCATGGAAGAGGAAACTTCTTGGGATGAGCACTGGGTATTGTATGGAAACCAATTTAACAAACTATATTATATATATATTAAAAAAAAAAAAGACAAATCCTCCAAAGTGGAAACAGGCATTATAAACAACTGCAGCGAGCAGATGTTTTGTAGTCAGTTATTCTGTTCAAAATCTCTTCTATCATTCAATTAATAAATATTAATGACGTGAATACAATGTATCCAACTCTAGATTCCTAATTCAAATAGGAACTCCCTAAACATCTTGTCAATCTGTACTGTACTTCACAGTCCACCTTCCATTTGCACCACCTAACACTGCACTCTAGAAGTGTTGCATGTCTTACTCCTGCCTAAACAAATTGCCAATTACTTCTGCCTATGGATCTTTACATACACCACTGCCACAACCTGGAACAATCTAGCATCCTTCCCTCACTTAACCAATTCCTTCTCAGCCTTCAAAGCTCAATTCAGACATTTTCTCCTCTGGGAAAACTTCCCTACTTACTTATCTGTTTCCCCAAACAGACTGTGGGCTTCACATTTGTCTTGTTTACAGCTGCATTTCTAACATTTAGATAGTCCCTGGTATATAGTAGATGTTTAACACAAACTTACTGAATGAAAAATGAAATGAATAAATGCATGAATAATGATGAATATGAAAGAAACCTGAGATACAATTCCTCTCTCCAGAAAGGGAGAAATAAGCACACAGCAACACACATGAAAATGTAAACCACAGCATAGTGTTAGCCATAGGGAAAAACACATACACACACAAAGAAAACAAAGACTTAAAGCTAATAATTCAATCAAAGAAAAAAATGGAGCATTAAATAGTAGATTAACTCAAAAAGGTAGGTAAGAGGAACAAAACAATATAAAACAGAGAGGTAAGTGGAAGACAAACAGCAAGCTGATAGACAAATCCAATCACATCAATAATTACATTAAATATAAACGGAGTAAACACTTCAGTTAAAAACCAAATATTGTCAAGCTGGATGTAAAAGCAAGACCCAATGATATGCTGCCTATGAGAGATAGTTTTTAAGTATAAAGACATAAATAAGCAATTCACAGAAGAGCCAAATGAACAGACACAAAAATACTCAATCTCTGAGTGTCAGGGAGGTGTGTATTTAAGCCACAATCACAATAAGAGCCATTTCTCATTCTTCAGATAGGTATTATTTAAAAGTCTGAAAATTGGGGCACATCGGTGGCTCAGTCGGCTAAGTGTCCGACTTCAGCTCAGGTCATGATCTCACAGTCCGTGGGTTCAAGCCTCGCATCGGGTTCTGTGCTGGCAGCTCAGAGCCTGGAGCCTGTTTCGGATTCTGTGTCTCCCTCTCTCTCTCTCTGCCCCTCCCCTGCTTGTGCTCTGTCTCTCTCTGTCTCAAAAATAAATAAACCAAAAAAAAAAAAAAATTAAATAAATAAATAAATAAATAAAAGTAAGTCTGAAAATTATAAGTCTTGGCATATATATGGATCACAGTAGCTCTTAAACCCTGCTGATAGGAGTATAAATTGGACAATTAAATTATAAGGCAATTTGGCATTATCTGATCAAGTTCAAGATTATTTTACTAACATAGCCAGCAATTCTCCACCTTGGTATATAAATGGTCAGAACCAATTCTATATATTCAAGGAATCCCATACAGAGTAGCCACAAACATTGTATGCTCCTTTTCATTGTCCTTTACAAATTCTCTCCTACCTCTGCTAGCCTCTTTTCAGTCATATTCACTAATGTCAACATTCAACTTCAATCTAGAAAAACACAAGCAAACAATCCACAGAAGACAGAATCTCATGCAAAAATATCTCAGTGGCCCCTCTATAGAAATATTTGTAGCATATCTGTAATATTTTGAATATTCATCAATAGGAAAATAGGTGTGTTGTATAATATGAATACTGTATATTACTATTCAACAATAAAAATGAATGTCAATCCACACATCAATCTATGTAAATATTCCACATGATGAATTGAAAGGGGAAAATGCATTGTAAGAAAATACATACACTCTGATAACCATTTGTGAAAATTCACATACTTGCATAACAATATATTCATTTACTGATAAATATATTTGTAGGAAAATTCCACTCTTCCAAGAATCCCTGATTGCTTTTATTGGAGAATAGTATTAGAAACTAAGATCCAGGTACTAGATATATTCTTTGTTACTGGGATGTTGATACAATGGGATGAGGAGGGCACTTTACATCTGTGGTCTTCCTCCCCCAAACCCATAATTCCAGTCTAATCATAGGAAAAATATCAGACAAATCCTAACTGAGGGACATTTTACAAAATATCTGACCAGTACTACTTAAAACTGTCAAGCTCAACAAAAAACAAGGAAAACCTGTGAAATTGTCACAGCCAGGAGGAGCCTAAGGAAATGTGATGACTAGGATCCTGGGGGAAAAAAAGTAACATTAGGCAAAAACTAAGGAAAGCTAAATGAAGTATGGATATTAGTCAATAATGGCATATCAATATTTGTTCATTAATCTTAACACATACGTAAGATATTAACACTAACATAAGATGCAATAACAAGGGAATACTCTGTATTATTTTCACAACTTTTATGTAACCTAAACTTGTCCTTAAAAAATAGTTTACTTTTTTAAAATGAGTGAGAAAATATACACCAATTTCCAGATGATGGTTACATCTGGTGGCAAAGGAATGAGATCTGGAAGTTATGCAGGATTGCCCCGTGACATTGTAATATTGAATCATATATTTAAGAATGTAAACCCTAGAGGGGCACCTGGGTGGCTCAGTCGATTAAGAGGCCCAACTCCTGATTTTGGTTCAGGTCATGATCTCACAGTCATGAGACTGATCCCCACATCAAGCTCTACACTCAGCTTGGGATTCCCTCTCTCCCTCTCCTCCTGCTCCTCCCCCATGCTCATTCGCTCGCTCTCTCTCGGACTCTCTCTCTCTCTCTCTCTCTCAAAATAAATAAATAAACATTACAAAAAAAAGAATGTAAACCCTGGAACCAGGCTGTGTTCAGTGTCACTAAGTAATGCAGACCACCTGTGCTACCCAAGTTCTGAGGAAAGAGAGATCAGTACAGTGTGGGAGGAGACTGAAGTTAGGGTGAACCTCTTACAGGAAGTGACACTAGAGCTTGGTGGCTAGAAAAGAGAGGAGAGGCGAGAAGGAGAGTTTGATAGAAAGCCCAGGTGAGGCATTCAGCTGAGATGGGGTGTGTGGCACCTGCACAGTGGGGCTCTTAAGGGCACCATGTGGGCAACGGCTCAGGCAAGAGTCAAGAGAAACAAGGCTGGGAACACCAGTGAAGGGCTCTAGATCTCCAACTTATGTAGTCATCAATCTTCTGGCCCCTGCATGGACCCAACCCTGGGCAAAAGTCTCCCCTCCCACCCCAAGGGCCTTCCCCTTTATCTGTTTACCAGAAAGTCTTTCACAGCTTCCTCTACCCAAAGCATCATGCCCTGCCGCCACCCCTCAGCTTTTCCAGATTTGCTGCAGGAAGACAATGGAAGAGGATGCTCAGTGATGCTCAAACTGAGAAAAGTAAAGAAACTGGCCTCTCATTCTTGGATGGGTCCTTGGCTTCTTGAATAAATGCAATCCAGCTCTGGCCAGAGAGACAGGAGGAGGGAAATCTGGACATGGGCATAGCCTTGCATGCAAAGTCTTTCTAGTGCATTCCTATCCTCCTTTTTGCTGTCACAACATGGGCATGACCAGCTAAGCTGTGGTCGTTGACCAGTTGCCTGTGGCTTCACACTGCCTTTGGGCCACTTCCCCTGCCTCCAGTCCCCTAAGGGCTGCACAGAAGGTTAGTCTGAGCAAAGCAGAGGTAGAAAGCAGAGCAGCTGATAGAAAAGAAAGAGCTCACTACCAGTTCTGAAACCCAATTGAAATTATTTGGGGGAGAAAGAATCACAGAATCCAATAATTAAAAGAATCTAAGAAGACATTAGCTGTGAAAAACTCACTGTCTTGAGTGAGAATTTCCTTCCAGCCAATCAGACCATGATCCAGCAAGCTTTGGCAACAGACCCCAGTTACTTCTCAAGATGGCCCTCATGTGTAGTTCAGCAAACAAACAGCCTGAATCTAATCATGAGGAAATATCAGATAAACCCAAAGGAACATTCTACAAACCATTAGCCTGTGCTCTTTAAAACTGTTTGTATTATCAAAGACAAAGACAGGCGAGGAAACATTCCAGACTAATGGCAACTAAAGAGATGTGACAGCTAAAAGCAATACGCAACCCTGCATTGGATCCTGGACCAAAAAGAAAAAATGAAGGATGCTATTTTGGGACAATTTGGGAAACTAGAATATGGACTGTAGGGTACATAGCAGTATTATATCAAAGTAAAATTTTCTGATGTTGATAATTGTACAATTTGACAATTAATAATTGTGATAATTATGGTTATGTAAGAGAACATCCTTATTCTTAGGAAGTATATACTAAAGCATTTAGAGATAATGGAGCAAAATGTCTGCAATTTACTCTCAAATGTGTCAGAAAAATAATAATTATGCATAGAGAAAGAATGTTAAAGCAAATGTGCAAAATGTTAATTTGCAATTCAGAGTGAAGGGTAGTTAGAATTTCTTAGCGTTATTGTTGTTATTTTTACGTAGTTTAAAATCATTTCAAAACAAAAAGTTAAAGAAATAGCCCTAAAGGGAATGAATTGTTTTCTTTCTGTGGAACTGAACGTGATTTTCCTGCAACAGTCGCTCTGCACTCAGGTGCCATGAAGACTACATTTATGCCTCTTTATGTGCCCTCAGATGTATGAGGACAATCACTGTCTCTCTGCTCACCCCCAGCAACCCATCTGCAATTTCTCCCTTGTCCAAATGAAATGGCCCCAGTCCCTATGATCTGGATCCTCTCCCTGAGAGTGTGGGCTTCACCAGCCATGGAGAACCCTTACTATCTATTATGACCTTTATAATTTTTCTCACTTTCCTAAAGACAAACACTCCTGGCAGCAAGCTGTCATCAGCTTGTCTTAAAGGGTCCGGACTCCAAGATGCCAAACCCAGGAGACCAGGAACCTGGCCTTGTTCAGGTAATCAGAGTGCATAGGAAACTGGTGCTGGGAGGTAATTTCCTTGAGCACTCCACAGGGAATGCGGAGTTATGATTACCTAAGACGGGTTGGAAGCATTGCAGCAGGAATGGCACCTTGCTAAATTTGGCAGCCCCGGAGGGAAAATGAGACTTTTTAAATCAGGAAGTCTGCTTTGGCTAACGTCTCTATCCCCGTCTGTCATGCCATCCTCTGCCAGGAGTGAGGAGCTGCCTGGAGTGGCAAATCTGCTTGCTGGCAGCCAGAGGGTGGGGGTGGGGGACCCCTGATGGGAGCTGATAGGAGCGGAGACCGGACAGGGCCAGGGCCCCTTCAGCCACCATGACTCTGTTCCTAGCAGCTTTTCTCCACTCAGAGCATCTGAGGGTTGGCAGGGGATGGGAAAACGTTCCTGGTGCATCCTCTGCTTTCTGGCAGGACATCCCCAACCTGACCTCAGTGGGCCTGACAAGACAGAAGCAGGAAGGTCTCCATTTAGAGCAGGGGACACAAACTGGTGGGTTATGGACCACATACAACTTCAGGTCCATTTTATTTGGTCTGCACAGTTTTTTAATTTTTCTGAATTTGAATTAGGAGGTACCATATTTTAAAAAAAAGACCCTGGCTTGTGACAAAATATGAAAGAGCTCTGTATGCTTGTGTGGCCACAATCACCTCACACTGGGCAGCAGCAACCCTTTTCTGGCAGGGAAGACATGCGTTAGTTTGCTGCAACCCCCACCTCTCCTTACTGCCTCCCTGACTCCAGGTATCTGGGGGACTTTGCATTTATCTTCACGTTGGCACTGAGTTTTTCTTTACAGTAGATTCATTTTTCTCTATCCTTGCTCTCCAAAGGGGGAGGACAAAAGATATCTAGAGGGCATTTCAAAAAGCAATATTTTCCACACCTACTTACTTTACTCAATTATGTTCCATTTCTGCCTCTCTAACCCAGAAAATTAACAAGCAATGATTCTTGTTTGAGAACAGGATTCTGTTTTTCTTTGTGCCCATTATGGAAGTCTTTCCTTAGGACACTCTGCATCAATCAAATGCAGATATCCTGTTAATCATAAAATCCTTCCCAGATAAGAGATTGTGCTCCCTGTTGCTTTGATAAATCCATTCTTAATTTTCAGCCACCAAAATTACCAGTATCCAATGGTCTCATGCCCTCTCCCCAACTCCCATAGCCTCTTCCTCCACGCTCTGACCAGCTTCCAGCTCAGAGGACAAGCTCTGTTCAGATGTCCCCAGCACCCAAGTGGGTAGCCAGACCCCCGAGAAGGGCCTGCTGTTGGGAGAGGGAGGGAGGAAGTGGAGAGAGGGCAGAAGAAAGCACATAAGGGTGAGAAGATACAAAGCCTGGGGCTCAGAAATGGGGACGGGGGCTTTGTCCAAGGCCTCTCATTTTCAGAAAGGCCCACACACTGGCCTGTGATGATGTCTCCAAATGAGGTCTCCCATTCAGTCACAGAGATATTCTGACAACATGGAAGGACAATGACAACTTCCATTTTGGATCTGTGTGAACCACACAGGAATTAAGTGTTTTTGAAACAAATTCCGTGACAAAATTGTGAACAGTACATACAAGGTATATGAGTGTGTTAAAAAAACTTCGTTTATTCAGTGTAGGCTCTTGTATATCACAGATTTGGAAACCCTGGCTTCGCATTTCTACTTTTTCTTTTACATACCAGGGGCTCCAAAAATGGAAGATCCCCCAAGCCTCCCTTCTGCTCTGGGAGGCTCCCTGTCCCTGCTTACTCCCGTGTGGGCAGCCACAGCTCGATGTGGTGTCACTCACCCCAACCAGTCCTGGGGATGGAGAGAAGGGCACTCAGGGCTGACTGCTAGAGAGAAAAGCTTTACCTGGGCAGGAAATGCTAGTGTCCTGAGGAGGAAGGGTCCAAAGTCACGGGGCTCAGCAGGTGCTGCCTGCTGCCTGTTGCCGAGTCTTCTTCAGTCCACAGACCTCAGATTCGGCTTCCCTGTCCCACCTGCCTGGAGCCCTCCTCTCCAACTGCCCCATTCAACTGTCACTCCCACCACACCTATGGAGGGAACTCTGGGAGACCAACATTCCTTCTGCTATGTTAAAGGGCACTTCCCCCTCCCTGGATGGATTTGTGGTCCTGGCCTACTCTTTCAGTGATGGCCAAGTTCATGCAGTGTGCTTGCAAGGCCACCCCTCCCAGCCTGTCATATCACAGCTTTGTATCAGTAAAGGAGAAAATGCCCCCAGTCACCCCCCATTCTACAGATGAGGAGAGTAAGAAATAAAGGCCCTCCATGACTGGCCTGGGGCAAGGCTGAGACCAGTGGCCAAGTCTCCTGACTTCCAGTCAGGACCCCCTTCCCAGAAAGCATGCATTTCCCCCTTGGAGCTGCTGCAAATGTGAAGCAACTCTGAGGTCAAGGGATGTGGGGGGAGGAGGGGTGGGCATGGATCCAAACTTCAAAACAGAGAAAATCTCATTCATTTATTCTCCATTCAGTTAACCAAAAATAAAAGGTGTTTTGACCTCTTTTTTTTTCTTGAATTATAAGAAAGTAAGACAGAAACTGACACTGACTGCTAACTCTTATATATGAAATTTCCTGTTTATCTCACTCGCAGCTTTGCAAACTCTGCAGTGGAGGTCTTTTCCTACCTCTTGAAATCCTTCAAGTGCCTGGCCACGGAGCCTTGCTCAGAGGTGGCTGAAGGATTCCATGGTGGCCAGGGAATGGCTGGGAGCAGGCAGAATTCTAAATTCAGAATAACAAATCTTGATTCATTTTCAAGAATTATTTAGACACCTTAGAAGACCTCCTCCACCTAACTCCCACAGATTTTATGTCACATTCTACTATAGTATTCCAAGCCTGCCCAGGGCCTCTTCCTAGTCTTATCCTGGTCAATCCTTCCCCCTGCTGGCTGTTTCTGGCTCCTCCACTTCCTGGGATATAGTTCTCTGAGGAGGCTGCCACCCCCCAAACCGGGTACTTCACTTCCTGCCCAAAAGGGAGGTGGGAACTGGGGAGGGTCTGTACCCAATACGTTAGAAAAATAGATGCCCTGAGGAAGGTTCCCTGGCCTAGGGGGTGGGCAACCTTACAGAGGTTCCCTTTGTGCAGGTCTGTGTTCCCTTTTGTTTGTCTCCATTCCTTCCTCCATAAATGCAAATCACTGCTAATAATATCATTTGACATTTGTAGAGCCCTTTGTGTGTCATGAAGTTCTTCTTGCTTTTTATCACTTGATCTCACAACCACCCGGGTAGGTCTCTGAAACACAGCCCAGACTTACTTTCACAATCCAGACAGATTTGAATGCTGTCAAGTTCATAGCAGATTGATGAGCGGTTTTTCTCCAAGTTCGTAGAAGGTCTGGCAGAGATGGATCTCTACTGAGACACAGTATTTTGGTACTACATAAAGATGATTGTTTGGCCTGTCAGGCAACTGAGTGAAATGATGGAGAGGGGTTTTGCAGTCTCTCCCCAAGAGGGCCTGAAGAAATGAGCAGACAAACTCCTGTCCCAGACTACACATACACCCTGGAAGGCCAGGCCACTGAGCAGGGCATAAACCCCCCCCCCCCGGGTTGAAGGGGGCAAGAGAACCCATTGGAGTACAGAAAGAAGATATTAGAAATCCTTTCTATATTTTCTGCATTATTATAAAAATGGTATTTTTTGTGTATGAATATAATGGGAAGTGATATACACGTATATGCTGTACATCATTTGTAAATAAGTATATATATGCATGTATCAGGAGTCTCTGTGCCCAAATACCAATGATGGTGCTAGATGGAAGTTTTCAGAAACACTTCTGAGAATTTCCCCAGCTCTGTGGTTCTGTGAGGTCTTTATTTCAAAGCGAGTCTCTGTCTAAAATTCCCTCTATCCTGCCTTTATCAACATGTCTTCAATAAACCATAAAAGACATGAGCTCAATCAACCTCAAAAACACTTTTGTAAATATTTTTTAAATATATAATACATATGTGTGTATATACATATATAGACAGATAATAGATAGATACACAGAAATTAGTGCATGGTGCTACAGAGTCAGTATAGTGTTATAAAGTCAGTATAGTGGTTAATAATAGAAACTCTGGAATCAGATCTGAGTTCAAATCTCTAAATTTCAATTTCTCCAACTACAAAATGAGAACACTAACTTCAAAGCATTCTAAGTTAATTGAGGATTAGATATGTAAGGGAAGTGCTGAATACAGTGTGTTCCCCATTGTAAATACTCAATACATGGTAACTATTATTTGTGAATAATAATTTTTTTAATTAGCAGGGTATCAGGAGAAATAAGCATCCTACCTTCTGGGTTGCTGTTGGAATCTGTCCAGTGGAAGTACACGACAAAGGAAGAGGTTTGGGTTTTTCATTTTTGTTTGTTTGCCTTATGAACTAAGGAGAGAGTTACAGGAGGAAGACCAGACAAAGTTGATGTTAAATGAATCTGGGAAATAATTTGGAATTTGAATGGGCTTTTAAAATAAATGTAGGTTAGTGAAGCAGAAATACAGATGAAGTTCCCTAAGAAAGGACAAAACATGCTCTTGGGCATAAAACAGGATTTCTGGCCTCCACTTCACCACTTAGATCTAAAAGCCCTGAGCAAGCCCCTTGGCTCAGAGCTGAGCCTGTGAACACAAAAGCCCACACACAGGAAAGGTGGCCCTTCCTTCTCCGGACCAGGAAAACTTGGCTTTATTGTGAATAATTTCATTTTTTTTCTTTAAATTGTTGAGTTGTGAAGATCTTGTAATACATCTTTCTTTCTTCTTACTAACCATTAAGGAGCTCAGAGTGAAAACTCTCAGCTATCTCTAATGGCATACAACCTTATGGCATGCATTAGTGGGAAATGATGTCCGTGGAATGCTCTGTAAGCTCTAAATCGTGAACCACGCACAATCCCAGAATAGAGAGGTGAAGAGGTGGGGAGCATTTCGATGAGTGCTGAATGGGACGAGGGCCCTCATATTGGAACAGAAGCTTCTGGATCAGTACAGTCATTGCTATAATTCAGCTCAGATTACAAAGCTCTCAGGAACCAAGGATCTGGCAAGAAATATCATAATTAAATCAGAAATTGTATTTTTCTTCACTGTAATGAGAAATGGTTTTGCCATAATACTGCTCACACTTGCTGAAATGGTGACCAGAACTGGGTTAGGGTAGGCCAGCCATCAGAACTAGAACTTCTGCAAAGGGACCAGAGTGTCCACCTTCTGCCCTAAGCAGACCATGCTTGACCATGCTATTGGGCTAAGGCCTTTATCCCTAGCCCTTGCTGCTGCTTGCCCCTCCTTCTCGCTGCCTTTCCTCCCTGTTTCAAATTCCAGTCTCAAGGCTGGAGAGCTATTAAAAGCTAGTGGTGTAGGCAAAATACCTCCTCTTCCTAGGACACAGTTTCCCCTGATAAAATCAAAGAACTGAATTAAATCAGGGTTTATAATCTTTTTTGTGCCGTAGATCTCTTAACTACAGAGAACAAACTGATGGTTACCAGAGGGGAGGTGGGTGAGAGGACAGGGGAAATAGATGACAGGGATCAAGGAATGCAGTTGTTGTGATAAGCACGGGGTGATGTATGAGAGTGTTGAATCACTATATTGTATACCTAAAACTAATATTAGACTGTATGGTAACTGGAATTAAAATAAAAACTTAAAACAACAATTAATCAATTAATTTAATTAAGGACTCAAATTAAAAAAAAAAACAAACCTGGGAACCAAAAATATTCTGGTCTCCTCCCCACTGGGATGTAATTGAAAATACAAATAACAGCAAACCATTAAATAAACATAAGGAAGTGGAATCAAGTTCTACATTCTCTCATGACAATTATTTTTGCATTGTTTCTGAAATATAAAATATCAATTTCTAAAATTTTATTACAAAATAGCTCAGATGCCAAAAAATATGTATTTAAGAATTAAAGAAAACAAAGTCATTTACTTAACCACTCAGCTTAAAAAATAAAATATTACCAATACTGTTAAAACATACATATAATTTTTCAAAAAGCTCTGTTTTATTGTTGCTCGGAGCCAGTGGTTCTCAAGTTTTCCTTGGAAAGCTTTACAAATCCCCAGGCTCAGTCTCTACCCTAAACCAATGAATCAAAACCTCAAGTGAATATCAGTGTTTTAAAGACTCCTTAAGTCATTCCAATGTGCGGCCAAGGTTGAGAACCATTCCAGGAAGAGAGGCTGCTTCAGGGGATGGTGGGATGGGGCCCTGAAGATCGAGTGGAAATGGTCTCTGGCTTCTGTGCTCTACCTCAGGGGTCCGCACTTCCCCTGGTGGACTTCAGTGGATCTAGATCTGAAACCCACTGGCTCTCTCTCCTCTCATTTTTGGGAAGAGCCTGCCATCTGCTGGCCAACTTGAGGAAAATATGGCTGCTAAATGTGGCCTTAGGGAAGTATTGGCAGAGTGGCACTCAGGTTATAGAGTTCCCTATCACAGGTGGTGCATGCACTGTTGTCCCACAGCAGCTCTGGGAGGGGGCAGGGCAGGGCCAATAGAGTCACTTTCAACTTGCAGATGAGCAGCTCTGTGACCCCAGCACTGGGATGGATGGGAGCAGGAAGGGCTCCCAGGTACTCTTCAGAGCCTAAGAAGAAAAAGGCAAGGGCAGAGGCCAAAGGGATAAACTGGGCAAAGGTATTTTTAAGAGAGAAAAATGTTCACCTAGGAAAGGCCTTAGGAAGAGAAGCAGGGGCTACCTAAAAATCCCAGGAAGGGAATAGAAGGTGATGCATATGCGTCACTAACTCTGGGACTCGGGCTTTGTCCTCTGTTTGGTCCAAAGATTGCATCAGCTTGTCACAGTTCTTTCTCATGGGGATTTGTTTGCTGTTCTCTCTGCCTGGAACACTTGTTCTTGCCCCAGCAAATGTTTGTTCAGTTTTCAGGTCTCAGTAAACCACAATCTTGCTTCTACCTGGAAGCCTTCTATGATTTTCCACATCTCCTGCACCTTGTCCTCACCTCCTGCCACTCAGTTCTGGAACCATCTGTTTACTGTTCACTCTCATAAGATTCCAAATTCCATGTGGAAAGGGACATCCTTATACCCCCAGCACCTACCCCAGCACAAGAAACAGAGCAGGAAATATTTGTTTACTGAGTCAATTTTTTTTTAATGTTTATTTGTTTTTGAGAAAGAGAAGGAATGTGAGCAGCAGAGAGGCAGAGAGAGAGGGAGACACAGAATCCAAAAAAGGCTCCAGGCTCTGAGCTGTCAGCACAGAGCCCCACATGGGACTCGAACCCATGAACCGCAAGATCATGACCTGGGCTGAAGTAGGACACTTGACCAGCTAAGCCACCCAGGTGCCCCTACTGAGTCAATTTTTATTATGGCAAACTCAGACACTATAATCTGAAAACAAAAAGAAAATACTTTGCAACATTTTTTGCTCCCAACAATGAGCTCCTCTTAGAGGTAAGTTGAAAATAATTACCTTTGCTATTGGAGGAATGGGGAGACAAGTAATCTTATTTCCAGCTGGCACATATTATAAACTAACCCTTTTTCCACCCATTTATGCTCTAATCAGTAAATAAACATGGTAGAAAACTACTATTTTGGGCCTTCCCAGCTTCCATATCTATTTCTCCTTCATGTAGTACGAACACCCCAAATTTATTTTGGAGAAATAACCCCCTCCATTCTCAGTCCATTTGATTCAGGGAAGCCGACCCCATCCCCAGGTCCAGGTGTGGGCAGGTGACTTAGGCCTGGTCAGTCACTGTAGCTAACAGCCTAGCATGTGACTGGCTCAGGGATGAGCACATGGCCCAAGCCAGCTCAATGAAATTTAGCCATGGAACGTTTCCTGGAATCATCTCGGGAAAGAAGACCCAGGGTGCTGAGCTGGTAGGACATGAGCCTAGAGCTGCTGGCAGCCCTGCTATCACCATGGGGAAAAACAAGGTCAAAGAGTGAAGCCATAAAAGGAGAGTAGAGCTGAGAGAAGAGGCAGGGTTCACAGGGCAGATGTCTTTTAGGTACTGGCTCCCAGCCTAGAACTTTCTCTGGACCTTTCTGTTACATTAACCAACGAAGTCCCTTTTCCAGAAGTCAATTTGGGGGAGTTCCTCTTCCCTGCAGCTGAATGGGAGTACTAGCTAACAAAAAAGCAGAATAGACAATGTAATTTTTTCTTTTGATTTTTTACAAAATCAATACAGCATTTGTAATACTTTTCGCACAGATCCAGAAACTGTAATAAGCTTTTACATTACTATGAAATTACTCAACATATCACTTAAAAAGAGGCAAATGATGATTTGTCCACATGGTCTCAAATGGTGTGCAGGGGTTCTCAGGTCTGGAAAGCCACAGAGCAGCCTATTCCTCGATCTTCTTTTCTGTCCAATTGCCAGCACCCCCTGAGCACGTTTCAGCCCTGCTTTCAGGAGAACTATCCATCTCTACATAAGAAGGTCATAGACTTCAGGCCTCACAGCTGCCATCAGCTCAGCTTGGCTGTGCCATCAGCCTCCATGCAGTCACCAGTCCCCTTTAGCTCATTGAAGAATTGGCTGTTGCCAACAGGGAAGCAAACACAGACTCAGGCTTCCGCTGCAGGACCTCAGGCCTGTCGAACTCTACAACCTGGGAGAGTGAGAAAGGAGAGGAGGGGAGGGACACCGCTGAGCTCCACCTTGAAGGATCCGAAGGCCTCTTTGGGGTACTGGCCTGAGCACCCGTCCTCCCACTGCCCCAGGGACTCAGCTCTCACCTCCCCTTTGCTCATGACCAGGATGCGGTCACAGCTGAGCACAGTGGTGATGCGGTGTGCAACGACCAGCACTGTGCAGCCCTGGAAGGCTTCACGGATTGTGTGCTGGATCAGGGTATCGGTCTCCACATCAATGGAGGCTGTGGCTTCATCAATAAGGATGATCTGGTGGACACAAAACAGGGGTGAAGGCAGCTTCCTCTGACGCTGAGCCCTGGATCTAGACCTGGGTCTACCACTAATCCACTGAGTCCCTTAGCTGGAAGATGAGAGATTTGGACTGAGTTTAAAACCTACTCTGAGTTCTAGTTGTCCATTAGGTTAAAGAGAATGTTAGGTTTTGACCAAGAGCTTTTTTTTTTTTTTTGTAACCAGAGAATTAAGTTCTTGAAAATGAAAACGTCCCAATCACAACTTCTTGTTTTATGAACTGCCTTCCTATTTGCCTGAATTAACATAGATCAACATTTCCCAAAGCAAGGCATACACAACACCCTTGGATGGCACATGAGATGGTGTGGCTAGTATATGAATAAACATTCTCTTTAACATTTTTATTTTATTAACCATATGCATTAGAAAAATATAACTAGCACAGAAATATGATTTCACAAATGTAACTGTTTAGAATGAGGCTGTTTTTTGTTTTTGTTTTTGTTTTCTTTAGAGAGAGAAGGAGAATGCATGCAAGTGGGGGAGAGAGAAAGAGAGAGAGAGGGAGAGAGGGAGAGAAGGAGAGGGAGAGAGAGAGAGAGAGAGAGAGAAAGAGAGAGAGAAGAGAGAGAATATCCTAAGCAGACTCCCACGCAGCACAGAGCTGGACACAGGGCTCAATCTCACAACTCTCAGATCATGACCTGAGCTGAAATCAAGAGTTGGGACACAACTGACTGAGCCACCCAGGAGCCCCTAGAATTAGGTTGTTTTTAAAAAGAGGGCATCAAAGTAAGTCAAAGGAGAGAGTGTATGTAGATATGACAAAAGTCATAAAGTGATGACTCAAATTTGGGAAACAATGTAGAGAAAGAAACTTTGGCACCAGTGGCCTGGTAACTGGAAAATTAGGAACTGAGTGGTTAAGAAAGTGCTACATGCATATTGCAAATCCTGTATTTCATCTCTGCTAGAAAGAGGGGGATAGTTCTCCTTCCTGTGAAACCTTCTCTTTAGCTTCCAACACCACTGGAAGCCTGCATTTTTTTAAACATTTTTTATTTAAATTCTAGTTAGTAAACATACACTGCAATATTGGTTTCAGGAGTAGAATTCAGTGATTCATTGCTTACATACAACACTCAGGGCTCATCACAACAAGTGCCCTCCTTAATACCTTATCCCCCATCTAGCCCATCCCCCACATCCCTCCATCAGCCCTCAGTTTGTTCTCCATCATTAAGAGTCTCTTATTGTTTGTTTCCCTCTCTTTCCTCCTCCCCTTCCCATATGTTCATCTGTTTTGTTTCTTAAATTCTACATGAGTGAAGTCATGTGGTATTTGTGTTTCTCTGACTTACTTTATTTAGCATAATACACTCTAGCTCCATCTACGTCATTGCAAATGGCAAGATTTCATTCTTTTTGATAGCTGAGTAATATTCCATTGTATGTATATATACCAAATCTTCATCCATTCATCAGTTGATAGACATCTGGGCTCTTTCCATAGCTTGGGTATTATAGATAAAGCTGCTATAAACATGGGGTACAAGTATGCCTTCAACTCTGTATTTTTGTATCCTTTGGGTATATGTGTACATATGAGTACCTGTGTGTGGCCTCATTTGAGAAAATTTGCTCCCGACTAGCATAGGTAGTTTCCTCAAAAAGCTAAAAATAGAACTACCCTATGATCCAGCAATTGCACTACTAGGTATTTATCCAAAGGATACAGGAGTGCCAATTATATTATATTATATTAATTATATTATATTTATATATATAATGGAATATTACTCAGCCATAAAAAAGAATGAAACCTTCCCATTTACAGTGACATAGATGGAGCTAAAGAATATTGTGCTAAAAGATAATGGGGGGTGATGGTCTTGGTGGAGGTCACTTGTGGGGAAGAGCACTGGGTGTTATATGGAAACCAACCTGACAATAAACTATAAAGTTAAAAAAAAAGAATATTGTGCTAAATGAAATAAATCAGAGAAAGACAAATACCATATGATTTCATTCATATGTGGAATTTAAGGAAAAAAAACAGATGAACCTAGGGGAAAAAAATAAAGAGGCAAACCAGAAAATAGACTCTTAATGATAGAGAACAAACCTGAGGGTTGTTGAAGGGGAGGTGGGCAGGGGGATGGGTTAAATGGGTGTTGGGTATTAAGGAGAGCACTTGTCACGTGTTGTGATGAGTACCGGGTGTTGTATGTAAGTGATGAATTACTGAATTCTACATTTGAAACTTTAATTAATTAATTAATTAATTAATTTGTCCTGGAACAGCTATCAACTGATTTCCAACTCTAATAAAGACAAGGGAGAGTGCCTGGGTGGCTCTGTCAGTTAAGCATCTGACTTTGGCTAAGTTCATGATCTCACAGTTCATGAGTTCAAGCCCTGCATTGGGTGAGCTCAAGCCCCATTTTGGGGTGAGCATGAGCTCCACTTCAGGTGGGCCTGACTTCTCCCTCTTTCTCTCTCTCCCTCTCATTCTTTCTCTGCCCCTCACTTACTTGTGCGCTCTCTCTCTCTCTCTCAAAAAAAAAAAAAAGACAAGAGAATGTCTTACAACCAGGTTTTAAAAAGAATATATGATAGCCAACTGTTAAATTAATAAGCTTCTAAACTTTAAATTTTTGCAAGAGAAATGCATCATGATTTAGTTCTAACAGTGGATCATTCAGCTTAGCTGCAGGGTATCAGGGTTTGAGAGAGCCCAGCCCGAGTGCCCCCCACACTCCTTTCCCATACCACAGATACGGGCAGAATAGCAATCAGTGACATGAGGAAGCCCTTTGGGTATTTGTGGAAAGGATTTATAGCATAGCACCCACTGTCCTGTGGAGACGGAGTGAGAAACAGCCAGTGTGATTAACTGGGCACCATCTGTGACTTCCCATAGCCATTCCGTGGTCTTACCTTGGAGTTGCGAAGAAGTGCTCTTGCAATGCAGAGCAGCTGCCTCTCCCCCACAGAGAAGTTTCTGCCATTTTCTACAACTTCTGCTTGCAGTCCTTGGGGTAACTTTGAGATCTGCAATATAGGAGAAAATGAGATGTAGACTATATAGGCATGTGGGTATGTAGGCCACTGTGGGGTGAGACCTAACCTGACCCCATCAGACCTCCCCTGTCACACTTTGTAATACTCCTCACCTCTCTATACTCCAGTCACTGATATTTCTCTTCCTTACCTGTGCCCCTCTCACTCCCATCTCAGGGTCTTTGTATATGCTAGTTCTTGTGCTGCAATGTTCTCTCAAGATCTGCACCCTACTGCCTCCTCAATATTTGATCTTAGCTCAAATGCCCCATCTTTAAAGAGGCCTTGCTTGGCCATTCCACTTAGAAGAGCTGCTCTCTGACTGAAGTAACTGTTGTTCTCATTACTACCCTTACAGCAAATACCAATACATGAAATTATCCATTCATGTGTCCATTTATTTGTTGTGTTTATCTCCCATTGAATGTAAGCACCAGGAGGGCAAACACCTTACCTATTTTGCCTTTGCTGTGTCCCCTGAGCCTAGAACGTGCCTGGCTCACTGTTGGTGTCTGAGTGCCATCAGACTTTATTTAGGAATCAAAAATCATCTCATCTCCATGAGATTATTTTACCTATGCCCCAAAATGTCAGCATCTAGCATACCATGCAAGATGAGCCCCAAAGGACCAACAGGCACCACTGTTGAAGAGGCAGGCTAAGACAAAGAATCAGGTCTTGGAGCTACTTACTGTCACACTCAGGAATGTCCTCTCCAAAACATCCCAGATCTGCTCATCTGTATAGCAGTCAAAGGGGTCTAGGTTGAATCTGCCACATGAGAAGAGAAATATTCCATAACCACATGCAGCCATTGAACAGTCTGTATAACACTGATATACAAATATTTGCTCAAGTCCTACTTTCAACCCTTTTTGGTATCTACCTAGAAGAAGAATTGCTGGATGATTTGGTAATTCTACATTTAAATTTTGAGGAACTACCAAATTGTTTTCCACAGAGGCTATATCATTTTATATTCCCACCAGCAGTGAATGAGAGTTCCAATTTCTCAACATCCTCACCAACACTTGTTACATTCCTTTTTCTTTTTCCTTTTTTCATTATAGCCATCCCAGTATGACTGAAGTGGTATCTCACTGTGGTGGGGTTGCTTTTTCTGTCTTTTGCAGTGAAAAAAAATCCTAATTGATTATCCAAGCAACATCAGGTTGGGATCTATCTGGTCTTTACACCCATTAAGGTTTGCGCTTCCGTTTGGCATAGGGAACATTATTAATTCTCCTCTGTTATGCAACCACTCAGTCCCAATTAAAACCTATTCTTTTTCTCTAAAATATTTTTTAATGTTTTATTTATTTTTGAGGGAGAGAGACAGAGCACAAGCAGGGAAGGGGAAGAGAGAGAGAGAGGAGACACAGAATCTGAAGCAGGCTCCAGGCTCTGAACTGTCAGCCCAATGTGGGGCTCACACTCACAAACTCACAAACTGCGAGATCATGACCTAAGCTGAAGTCAGACACTTAACCGATTGAGCCAGCCTGGTGTCCCTGATTAAACCCTATTCTTAATCTCTGCTTTATCTTTCCCCAGTTTTGGCAGCCACACACATTTTGTGTGTAGGGCTAGATTGTATTAAAGAAGCAGGAGGTAGAATGTCTTTTCTGCATGATATTTGATAGTCTCCAAAACATTTTCATAGCTTAGGCTTCATTGACACACTTTCCCCTCAAGGGATGGATATACCCCTTTCATTGATGGGAAAATTGTGGCTTACCAGTGTTAAATACTTGTTCAAGATCACACCACAATTCAGTCTGAGAGATAGGCTAGAATCAGAGACACTCAGAGATAGATGAAACTGTAATGGATAGAGAACTCAGGTCTTCTCTATTATAGTCCACACTTCTCCCTGCTGCAAGCACTGGTTAAGGAGTGAAACTACCTGGAGTTATACCTCATCTTTACCATTTACTTGTGTGTCTCCTGAAAGAAGTCACTTTTCCTCTCTCAGTGTCTTCCCCTGTAAAGGAGGGATAACAGTAGTGCCTACTTCATAGGGTTGTGGTGACAGCTAAATGAGACAGAACATTAAAGCATGGGCTAGCACATATAAATGCTCAAAAAAAGTTAATTCATATTTTTACTACTCCTATACCAAGGCACAATAGATGTGTCCAGGTTCTAGCTTCACATGGAGATCTATCACTAAATATTATCTCATTCCTCTAACACAACTATTTTCAAGTTCCCTGTTTGTGCACATACTATGCACTCTCCCTAGAAAGTCTTTCTCCCTTTTTTCTCCCAGGCAAGCTCCTACTTCTCCTTCAAGACTCTGCTCAAATGTCCCTTCCTCAATGGAGCCTTTCTGGATTCACCCAAGTAGAGCGATTTGACCTACTTCTGGGCTCCTTTTGCACTTTGTTCATATCTCTGATCTGGCAAATACCCTCTTGTATTATAATCTGTTGGTTGTTATGTCTCTGCACACACCCCCATGACTACACTCTGAACTCCTCTGGGGGAGCATGGGCAGTGATCATTCATCAGAGTATCCTCAGGTCCTAGTACAATGTCTGGACATAGAAAAGGCAAATTAAATGAATGAAAGAAGGGAGGGGAGAGGAAGAAAGGAAGGAAGGAAGGCAGGAAGGAAGGAAAGAAAGGGAGGAAGAGAAGGAAGGAAGAAGAGGGAGGAAAAAGGAGAAGGAGAAAGGAAGGAGTGGGAGGAAGAAAGGAAGGAAGGAAAGAAGGAAGAAGAGGAGGGAGGGAGAGAAGGAAGGAGGCAGGAGGGAGGAAGGAAGCAAGGAGGGGAAGGGATGGAGGGAGGAATAATGAGTAAATGAATAAATGAACAGAGTTCTAGGGGTCAGTTTATCTTCTTGTCTCTGATAATGCCCCTTAAATATCCCTGAAACATGAGGGATCTAGCTTAATTTTTAATGCATTAGACTTCCTCAATTTAATGCATTAGACTTCCTCAATTCCCACATAGCTAACGTGCACTCTTAAGTAGGAATATGAATCTGGATAAAGTTTAGTCCCAGGGTTGACATCTGAGAAAATAGAAAGGTGAAGAGGCTGAAAGATCCAGTTCCATTTGCTTTGCTGACTGAACTGACTGGATTATTTCTCACTTCTCCTCTGCCTGGAATGTGCATCCTGTGAAGAAATGTTCCCTAAAATCCAGCCTAAAATGTCCCTATCAGCTTTATCCAGTGGGTGGAGAGAAGAGAATAAACCACATCTAAACATAAAAGAATATAGTGGTAGCCACAATGCGAATGCTTAATGGTGAACTGAAATCTGACCAATCCCATCATGTTTTTAAAAAATAAAAATTATGCCTTGATTTTTTTTAACCACATTGCAGTTTACAAAGTGCTCTTGTGTATATCAGGGCTTCATTCAATCTTCAGGGACACTTCAGTGAGTTTCAGTGAGTGGCCCACCTTGCCAAGGAGAGATCAGAGGCCCCAAGGTTGAGGCATTGGGCACCAGCTAACCAAAGACAGCTCAGCCCTGGCATCCTGGTCCTGCCACCCCTCCCAGGACCCTATCTTCTACTTCACCTGATGGTTCCTGAAAGCAGGACAGGATCTTGAGGGACAACCGAGAACCTGGACCGCAGGTCCTCCAGGCCAATAGTGCTGATGTCTACACCATCGATGAGAATCCGGCCTGCTGCAGGCTCCACCAGGCGGAAGAGAGCCACTCCCAAGGAGGATTTCCCTGTTGGGCAAGAAATAAGCAGGGCCTGTTTCCTGATCTGTACTAGAGGCAGCACAGGCCACACCTAGAGTTCACACAAGACCTGCTCCCCTCCATGGCCCATCCTTTGTTATCCTGAGCCCTGAGAGAGCAGAAGAGGAGTGGAGTCTCTGCTCCAAGTAGTGCCCCAAACCATGAGCAGCTTTCTTACAGCCAGGATCAAAGGGCACAACTGGAGCCCCTGGATTAAATCCAGCCATTTATATAATCTGTTTCACACACACAGTGCTACTGTTATTTTTTAAATTTTTTGCCAGCATTTAAAAAACCCAAAGATCCTACATACAAAAATTCAAATTGCATGCTCTTCTTGAAACCTAGAACTGGCAACACGGGTCCCACATCCTCCCGTCTAACAAGCAGCCAGAGCTGAGTGTGGCTGCTTCCTTAAGAGAGAACCGTGCTCTCCAGTTCAACACTCAGCCCTTCCCATACTCCTTCATCACATCTCAGACCCATAGTAGCTTCTCTATGTAAGACTGCAGCCCTCTCAGGCCAACTGTGGGCAAGAAGTAGGAAGGGAAGGACACACTAAAGAATATAGGTGGAAGTTCTTCACCTAGCAGGAGTGCAAGGTCTGCAGGGGGCCTGAAGAGGTGGAGACCCATGAAGGTTCTTGTCTTCCAGGAGGGCTACCTGGAGGAGGCAGCTCCTAAGCACACAAGGATGGGATAAGAATCAAGTCTGAGCAGTGTCTTTGAACTATGCAAATATAGGAGGGAGTCACACTTGGACCAGACCTCCCAAAAGTAATAGGAAAGGAAGGGAGGGAACGAAGTCAGAAAGGAGAGGGCAAAGGAGGAGGCTGGTAAGAGAGGTCTAGGAATGGTGAGAAGGAAGGAGAAGCAGGACCCAGACTTTACTCCTGGCCCTACTCTTCACCCTCGCAGAGCCCTGTATTGCCCCTTACTTGAAGCACTCCTCCTCTGCACCCTGTTTGTCCTTCCAGGCTCAGCTCAAATGCTGACCTGGAGCCCAGGCCACCAGAGCTCACCTTAGCTCCCCAGAGCACAACTCCATTACACTGTTAACGGCATCCTTTTACTTCCTCCGTGACATTCACCACAATCTGTAATTACCTTATTTATTTACTTATTTGGTGACTTAACACCTATCTTTTCCAGTGGAATCCCATGATAGCAGGACTTTAGGTTTTGTTCACCAGTGCATGGTATAAGGCAAGGACCCAATAAATATCTGTGGGGTCACTGAGTAAACACATACCTTGAAATGGGTCCAACACTCAGCTCAAAGTTGAGGACAGGGGGTGCCCCCAGGAGACTCCACTCACCAGAGCCTGTCCTTCCCACGATGCCCACTACTTCTTGGCCATGAATTGTCAGGTTGATGCCATTAAGGACAATGGGTGTGTTGTCTCTGTATTTCATCTGATAATCCTGGAATGTGATTTCTCCATGCTGTGGCCACCCAGGAGGACAGCTCATACCTTCTATGTGTAAAGGAGCCTCGGGGACACACATCTCATTTTGAAAAAAGAAAAAGAAATCAATAGTTATCATTAATCTCTGCCCATCTCCTGCTGACCCGCTGGCCTCCAGCTGTTGGGTGTGTGACCCACCCCAGCCTGTCTCACACTGAGCTCAAGCCACTGGCTGTGTAATCCGAGGAGCACCTCAAGAGGAACATCCTGCTCCACTCACCTGACATGCACATAATTTTATCCCCAAAGAGTGAGAAACCATTTAGCTAGCCCCCTTGTTATTAACATAGAGAACTTCTTCTAATTTACTGTGTGAGGCTCTAAAGAATAGAATCCAGAACAGTGACAATAAGGGCAGCAGAGTTAACTGACACCTGTGAGGGCTCAGCAGCCTTGTGTAGATGTATGCTACCTCTATCCTCATCGACGAGGTAGGTAATTTTAGATGCATTTCACACGCAAGGAAATAGAGGCTCAAACAGGTTAAATGACTTATTTAAGACCACAGAACTGATGAGGACTCAGACCAGGGCTGCCTGACTCCAAGCCCACAACTCAATCAAGCACAGCTGGGTGTGTCCTGAGGCCCGAATGATGGAAAAGCAGCACAGTCACCTGACTGCAAGTCATAGCTCTTCACCACAGGTGCGATGTACAATAGCATCTTCTCATGTTAAATCAAAGTTCTATAATTCACAAATTCTGCTCCTATTAACAGGGGCCAGAGAACTGGTTTTAAAGGCTCTGACAGCCCCTGGCTGTGCAATCTTAAGCAAGATACTCAGCCTGGCCAAGCCTCAGTTTCCTCTTCCAGAAAATGGGGATTTTAATTCAATCAACCTTATAAAATTGTTTTGTGATTCCATGAGATAACCTATATATAAAAATATTGAGCCTTTACTGTGGGCCAGGCACTGTGCTAAGTGCTTTATATATTGTGTTATTTAATCTTTGTAATAACCCAATGAAGTAGATACTGTGATCTGTCCCCAGTTTACACAGCCAACTCAAGTGGCAAAGCTCGGACTTGAACCCAGGTGATCTGGGTCTAAAATCTATGTTTTTAACTACTCTAACACAAATAGAAGCAATAATAATAATAATTCCAATTATTATTGACATTATTATTGTTTTTATACTTGCACAAAACTCTCATTTCTAAAAAGGGCAGATTATTCTTTCTACATCCAGGAAAGCTGTGGGGGATGTGATGAAAATGGGCCATAGGATATGGAAGAGTTTCTAAGAAATGACACCTACAGGTCCAGGGAAGATGAGGAGGAAGGGCCAGGAGCCACAATTGCCCCTTGAAAAAGTCTCAGGACCCCTGGGGTGCTGGAGCTTGCAGAGGTCATGGAAGCTGAGCCCCAGACGTGGGTGTGAAAATTTCCAGAGCTCCCCACATTGAACCCAGACGTGCGTCCCACCTTCATGTACTGCAGCATCCTCTCTGCAGCAGTGAAGTACGCCTCTGTCTCTGAACCAATCCGGGCAGTGGCCTGGAGGTTGGATGCCAGCTGGAGTGAAGGAGAAGCATCAGGTCAAAAAGCTCACAGGGCTGTGCTTAGGATTTCAATGCCCCTAAAAACCTACTCATCACCATTCCCCCTGAGTGACTTCTCAAACCAAGACAATTTCCTTACAAGAGTGGAGGAGATACCTTTGATGCCCACCTGAGCCTGCTTCTGAGGTTAGCTCCGTGACGGTGGGACACCACTGACACTCCCACCTCAAGTACCCTCTGTGTGTATTTCTGGTTTCTGCTCAAACCTTCACTCGCACCACAGGAGACCTCTCTGTCCTTGCACAGTTGCAGCCCCAAAACACAGGGGAATGAAAGTCTTGTGAGCAAACTCTCAACTAATGGGGAAAGGAGCCAGTAGATGAAGCCTCCTGTCCCTCAGCCTTCGGGAGACAATCCAGGGAGCATCCTATATGCTTCTCAGGAGTGCCTGTAGAGTCGGGTGCTGGTGACCAAAAACAGCAATCTCAATGACACTTGCCCATAATGGAGTTCCCTCTCCTGCTCCCTCAGTTGTGCTTCTTAGGAGACCCTCCCAAATAATCTGCCTACACCCAAGTTGTTGTTTCTGGCCTTGCCTTTAGGGAAACACAGGGTAAGAGGAGTCTCAGGGACTCTCAGGAATTGGAGGCAACACAGATGGAGGCAACTGAGACCCCAAAGAGGAAGTGACATACACAGAATCACCTGGAACCTGGAAGCAGCAATGAGATGGGGACCCCAATCTTCACCCCTCCCATCCCCCTGGTCCAAGATGTGGGCAAACAGGCCACACAGAGGGTGCTGGACAAGAAGTTCATTATACATTCATTCAGCACACTCCCTGAGGGCTGTATGCCATGTGCCAAGCCAGGATCTGTACCCCAAAGTGCAAAAGACCCAGGCCCTGCCCTCAAGGAGTTCCTAGTCAGGTGGGGAGACAGATGGGTCCATAGAGAATGCCAGCACAGATGGATGTGCTTCACCATGGGAGGCACTGGGGAACCATTAGGGTCCCCAAACAAGGTCCCCCCCACCCCCAGAAAAGGGCCACAGGGAAGGCCTCCTGCAGCAATTGGCACAGGAGTTTCATTTTAAGGAGAGGTGGGATTTAGCAGGTTAAAAATGGGTGAAGGGCATTCCATAGAGAGGGGACAAAGTCCTGAAAGTAGTTAAGTAGCAGGATATATTCAGGGCATTGAACACCATTGGTCTATGACTGGAGCAAAGAGTATAGGTAGGGGAAGGAAAGCCCTTTAGAAGTCAGAGAAGGAGGATGCCATAATGAAATGACACTGACAGTGGGAAAGGAGCCCAGGGAGACTGCCTTTCCTCCAGGCAGTGTATCAGACATGGCTGGTTGCTTAGTCAGTAGCCGGTCCCTTCTTTCTTCCTTGCTAGCACATCCTCCATTATGCTCAGGTATCTGGAGCCTGGTGCTCTAGGGAGACTTGGGTTTAGGTATGAGCCATGTTACAATTCCATCCAATGAAGCAGGAGGAGAAGTTACATGGGAGTATTCTGGGAAGCTGGTCCTTGTTCTTAAAACAGGGCACAAAAAAAGTTCTCTCCTCTCTAACTTTTGGTGGTGATTGTGTGAGGGTGTTGCTTGGGGCTGCAGCAGCCATTTTGTGACCTTGAATAGACAATCCTGAGGATGAAGCCAGGCTGTGGGTGCCAGGGCAAAAGGGTAGAATGCTCATGGATTCATGCTAGGTCACTAATTTAACAAAGAAAAGCCTACCCCAGCCTTCTGGATACATCACATAATAAGTCTCCAAATGCCAAGGCCATTTTGAACTGGTTCTAGGGCTTGCTGGCTAGAGGACAGGAACATCTCAATTATTTACAGTTCTTAATGTTGCAAAGCAACATGGTGTGCTATTCCTGCTGCCTAAAACTTGAACATAATTTCATTGAGAGTGCATGCAGAGGTCAGCAAGGCAACAGTGTGACCAGAGGAGAGATGTACGCTGGGGTCATGAGGCCAGATTTGAGGGGCCTGAGGGCACGGTCCACAGCTTAGGTTTGGCATAAGGAGACAGGGAATCTCTGAGAGCTCTAAACAAGTCAGTGACATCAGGAAAATTGTAACTGAAGGTCATTCTGGTGAGAAGATAAAAGGTGGACAGGAGGGGCTTCAAGGGGAGGGGAGGAGGCTTCGAGGTTACTACCCAGGATAGAGATGAGACACTTGAACAGCGCAGCAGACACTGAGAAGAAAAAAATAAATCCAGAGCTGTTTTGAAGCAGTCAGGCTTCCAGCAAAACTCCTCACTAGTTTTCTGTGATGGAACAAGCTGGGGAGAACTTTGAGAGGTGCCTCATGTGCACAGTGCACCCTGGGAGAGATGAGCCCCCACCCGCCTTGCGTGGGCCAGCACACGACAACATTGCCCCAAGCTTTGCCCCCCTGGCCCATGTCTTATGGGAACCAGGAGAGATATCTGGTCTTAGTGACTCCAAGTCCCCTATGACACCAGCGTGGTGCCTTTCCCCAGACTTTTGGAAGGTTTGGGGGCAACTCTGCACTGGTATGTGTGTGTGCGCGCGCGCACGCCTGCATGCATGCATGCATGCATGTGTGTGTTTGTCAGAGAGGGAGAGAGAGAGAAAAGATGAATGTGACCCACTAGAGACAAACCTGTCTCTCACCAGCTGTGGGACTGAGAGCAAGTTACTGAACTCTGAAGCTCTGGTTTCCTATCTGTAAGTGAGGAACAATAACAGCTAACATTTACTGAGCGTCTATTCTGGGCCAAGCATCACAATAGGTGTTTAACATCCATTAATCCTCATGTTTATACATATGCCTCACAAATCTGTAATTTTGGAACTTGTAATTTTGTATTATCTCCTTTTTACAAAATGAGGAATCGCAGGCACAAGGAGGGTAAGAGGGTTCCCCAAAGTCACACAGCTAATAATGGGCAGAGCCTGGCCCGAACCCACATTCCAAACCACATGATCTTAACCACTTCGCCATAGCTCATGGAATGTGGTAAGAATTCAATGCAAGAAAGCACAACAAGCACCTAGCAAAGTGCCAGCTCAGCACAAGCATCCAGTACTTTCCATGTTGTTGCACTGGTCAGCTGTCTGTGAGTGTGAGCACGGCACAGCCGTCTGCATGGCCTGAATGCCTGTAGAAGGTTCCACACACACAGGTGTGGCTGTGTATGTACAGGACTGCATGTTTATGCAAATATATACCTGCTGCAGGGGCTCAACAAGAAGCAAGATGGAGCCCCCTTGGCATACCCAAAAGATGCCTCAGCATTGGGGCACATGAGATCCAAAGCCAGTTAGAGAGAAAGCCACATGACCACAGAGAAGGTAGTTAATGAGTACCCTCTTGGGGAGTTGGAACTGTGTAACCAGGGTTCCCCCAGGTGGCTGCAAAGCCAGCCTCTGGCCTCACAGCCCTTGTGGCTAACCCTTCCACAGGCCTGACCCTACAGACATGAACTTAGCCAGCTAGACCCTCTCATGCCCCAGTGTACTGGGTGTGGAGGAACTCCGGCCAGGAGCTGTTCAGACTGCTACATCAGAATCCCCTAGAGAACCTGCTTTTAAAATTAGATTCTGAGACCCCACCCACCCAGGACCTGACTCTGAGTCCCTGAAGCTGTGCTCTGGAGTATGGTCCTCCTGTTAGTTGCACCAATGCCCAGGCCGAATATGCCTGCAAGGCTGGGGCCAAGTGCTCTGCTTCATGTCTCATACACTTTAAAGTCTGAGAAGACCTGTTTCAGGGAAGGGACTGGATGCCTCCTTGAATAACTCAAGGAAGCCTGACAGCTGAGTCAAGGAATGATAGTAAAGTGAAAAGATACCAGACAGCAAATAAGAGGTCTTTGTTCTTACCCTGGTTCTACTTTTTTTTTTTAATGTTTATTTATTTTTGAGAGAGAGACAGAGCACAAGCAGTGGGTGGACAGAGAGAGAGAGAGAGGGAGACACAGAATCCGAAGCAGGCTCCAGGTTCTGAGCTGTCAGCACATAGCCTGATGCAGGGCTTGAACACAGGAACCATGAGATCATGACCTGAGCCAAAGTCAGATGTTCAACTGCCTGAGCCACCCAGGCACCCCATTCTGGCTCTACTTTTAATGCTCTATTCATCCAGACAAATCTTTCCCTTTCTGGGCTTCAATGGTCCCCATCTGCACAATAAGAGGGTTAGACTGGACTGCCTGCGGGCTCCATTCAATCCCAATACTCTAAGATTTCATTAAATAGGTTTAAATATAGACTTCCCAGTTCAGAGGTGACAGGAAAACAAGAAAGCAGCAGATTTAGAAGGCCAAGCACACAACTCATAAGGCCACAAATGGCCAAAACCCCATGAACCCCCCTGATTCTGCCCACAGGCCACAAGCCAAAACCCTGCTGTCTGAGAGTCCCTCCCTCACCTGCAGGATGAGGCTGATAGCCATAGCTTTATAGGAATAGGGGGCAGAGGAAATGCCAAAAGCCACAAACAAGGCCACAGTCAAGGTCAGCAGGTTGGTCATGGTCTCCAGCCTCAGTGCTATCCATCTCGAGGAAGACAGGAACATCAGCAAGTAGTTATTCTGCATATCACTCAGCCTCTTAAACCTGAGAAAGAAAGGACAACCTGAAAATCACATGTGTTTGTCTAACCCAGAGTTTCCTGGGAGTGGACACTGGTTGCTTCCTCCATCTGGCTCCCAACTCCCACCCAAGGAGCCGGACTTATCTTTGAGGGCCTCTTCCCTGTCCCTTTCTCAGCCATGGAGTTGACCTGACCCCAGATCTAGGAGCAGGCTCTGACTGACTTATGCCTATCAGCACAGGCTCTTCCCTGGGCCTTGATGATTGGTTCATTATCAGTTGGGGAAGTTCCCTACCTGGGCCAATGGTAGTGAACAAATGTCAGTATCTACACATGAGTGAAGGGAAGCAACCCCTTCCAAGTATCTATGCACCTTGGAATGGGGACTGTGTCTGTCTTATTCACTATCATCTTCCCCATGGCTCTGAGCACCCAGTAGGTGAATGAATGTATCACTTGAAGATGCCTGCAGTCCCAGCACCTGCACAGTCCTTGAGTGCTCTCCAGTCTCAATGGAAGAATAGGTGCCATGGTTCATCCAGTATTCCAGTTAACCAGACACATACTGTCTCCCACACTCAGGTCTTACCAGGCTTTAAACCCATCTCAGATGGCTCAGATGCCACCTCTTTCCCCCCTGAACTTTTTTTCTAAGTTTATTTATTTATTTATTTATTTATTTTGAGAGAGAAAAAGAGAGAGAGAGAGAGAGAGAGAGAGAGAGAGAGAGAGAATCCTAAACAGGCTCCACACTATCAGTGCAGAGCCTGATGCGGGGCTCAATACTACAAACCGTGAGATCATGACCTGAGTTGAGATCAACAGTCAGAAGCTTAGCCAACAGAGCCACCCAGGCATCCCCCCCTTTTTTTTTTAAAGTTTCCCCTGAACTCTTATGGCCTTTTATCTGCTTTTCTCCTTTGTTGTTAGTCATTTTTAACCCTGTATTATTACAAAAATGTGTGTATGTGTCTCCTGTCTTCCACCAGACCGTGAGCCTCTTATGGTTCAGTGCAGACCATGTGTGATTGATCTTTACAAATGGATAGGTTCATACAATACAATTAAGCCTCAGCATCAATCATAGGATGTTTTCATTGGTATCAATGAACATTTAGAACACAAATCTATAGATATGAATAGTGAAGGAAATTCTGTTAGAAAGCTATTGTTCCTTGTATTTTATTGAAATTAGATACCTGTTTAGAAGTGAAAGAAAAAGAAGAATGCAAGAAGTGCTGACCCAGCAATACTTCTTACTACTAATTATATTAATATGTGTATGTGATATACACAGGTCTTTAAGGTTTACAAACATTTTCCACATCACTTATATTTATTATGCCTATACACATCATCTTATAGATGAGGTCCTGGAAGCTCAGAGAAATAAGTGGAATAAAATAATGTGAAGTGAACACTATTTCCAGATGCTCTGTTCCCCACCTTCCTGCTTCCCACAGTCCCCACTGCCCCATCGTCCTCTGATGACAGCACAGGACTCACTTGCTGATGAAATCTTCAGTTTTTCCATAGACATGGATGGAGCTCAGGCCCTGCAGAGTGGTGAGGATGTGGGAGAGCAGAGGGGAGCGGCTGTAGTTCTCCAGTCTCTTGAACACGTTGATGGCCATCTTAAACTTCCTGCATCAATAATGAGAGTCAGTGACCTGGGTTGTCCACCTCAGGGACCACTCAGTTCTACATAGATTCCAGCCTGGTATCCCAAGTCACAAACCCAGCTCACAAAGAACCCACTTACAGATAATAAACAAGGCAAATAGTGACTAATATGATTCCCATCAGCAGGATATATGGAGACAGCACACTGACAACCAACAAGATGGAGACCACCATCAAAAACAGGATCAGGAATTCTTCAACAACAATGGGCAACAACTGGTCCAGCTGATCCAAGTCCCCCGCAAAGCAGTTCAGGAGTCGGCCTATTGGGGTTGTGTCAAAGAAGCTCATGGGGCAGCATAAAATCTGTAGGGACAAAAGCAACCCAGATCGAGAGAGAGTTCTGGGACTCAATGAAGATGTCAGTTACCCTCAGCTCTGAGGAGGTGCAGGATGTAGCCTAAAGGGTGTGCAAGGGAGGCAGTTTAGAGCAATGGTTAAAAGCATGAGCTCCACAGTCAATATGCCTGGGTTCCAATGTTAGCAAACTTCTCCACCTACTGCTGTGTGACTTTGAGCAAGTTACTTAATCCCTCTGAGTCTGAATGTCCTCATTTGTAAAGTGGGGATGATAATGACACTTCACTGAGTTGTGGTGAAGATTGCACAACTAACTCGAGAAATGCAACTTAAATGATTACGATTTTTTGATGTTTTATGATTACATGAATTATGTATCAATAAACCTGTTATTGAAGAAGGAAGGAAGGAAGGAAGGAGAGAGGGAGGTAGAGGGAGGAAGTGGTAACACACTGAGAGCCTCAGAACAGTTCCTGCCTCCTAATTAGCATTCCATTAATACCAGCGCTTATTATTTTCTACAAATGGGACCTTTTGCACTCAGGATTGCCAATGATTAGTAGCAGCAATGCTACTGAAATTGCATATGACTTGGTGTCTTGATAGAATTTAAGTATGACTGCCCCTTCTTGAAGATGGTGTCCTTCCTAACTTGGTCTCTAAAAGCAGTGGACATGAGGCCCTTTTGGAGATCCAAGAACATTTCATACTGGAAGGGCTCTAACAAAAGCCTCTAGTTCGTGTCCCCATTTTACGGATGAGGAAACTGAAGCCCAGAGAAGGGAAAGCTGCCCATCAATTTTCTCAAGGTGACCCAAGTAGTTAATGGCAAAACCATGACCAGGCCTCCCAAGGCTCCCCAACCATCCTGCCCTAGCACAGCCACGATCTTTACAAAAAGCATTTCTTAAAGGTTTGTGGCACTGAGCTACTGACCAACTGACCACTTTCATTTCTCCATGTATTTCTCAAGCTGTAACACAAGAACAAGACGTAAATAGAAGTTAATCCTATCTATTAAGGCCCAAAGTAAAGGAAGGAATAAAAGGAGGGTGGAGGGAGAGGAAAGTGCATTTTGATTATTAATAAATAATAATTATTTGAATCATAAAGTTTCCCAGAAATGCTCTGCTTCTCTTCACCTCCTAATTTAAGCTGGCTGAATGTGACTCCCCCTTCAGGTCACAGCAGAGAGGTCCCTTCCTCCTAGAAGGCTTCCTGGACTCCATCTTTCCCTCTACCACCTACATGCTGGGGTTAGGTTCTTAGGATCCCATGGGCCCCCACCCAGTGGGTAATTTTGCACACTGCATTACAACAAGCCTATTTTCTCATCAGTCTCCCTCAGTAGACTACAAGGCCATGGTCTGAACAATACCTGTATTGTTCATTCACCACCATTCACCATTGGGCATTCAAGCCCAATGCCCACCATAGAACCTGCACATAGTAACATATGGTGAGGGGGAGAGCAATGATATTTCCAAGAGGCAGTTTGGTATTTTAACCATAACACATTCTCATTATAACACACAAGGATGACAAGGATGTCAGACCTCTCGTATGTAAAATGAGAATAATAGTACCACTTGAAAAAGAACTTGGGACAATTATAAGCAACTCTATATGTGACAGTGTTCAGCCAACAGAGGCCAGCATTGGTGTGCCCATTGACCCTCCAGCAAGGGACATTAAGCTTTTGGAATCACACTACCAAGAGCAGGGTATAGCCTCCAGGCATCCAGCTCATTCTGTGGCTTGCTCCCACCTGCGCAGTGGCCCAGCATGCACTTGCAGCTATATTCTGCAAAGGGCAAAACTATGGAGACAGTAAAAAAGATCAGTGGTTGTCAGGATTTGGAGGGAAAGGAGGGATGAGTGGTAGAGCACAGAGGATTTTTACAGCAGTGAAATTCTTCCATATAATGCTTCATGGCAGGTACATGTCAGTATATATTTGTCCAAGTCCATAGAATATACAGCACAAAGGGACTTTAGATAAACCATGGACTTTAGATGATGTTGATGATGGTGATGGTGATGATGTATTGGTACTGGCTCATCAATTGTAACAAACATCCCACACTAATGCAAGATGTTAATAACAGGAGAAACTGGGGGATTAGTAAAGAACATATGAGAACTCTGTACTTTCCACCTCATTTTTCTTAAACCAAAAGCTGCTCCAAAAAATGAAGTCTAGTAATTAAAAAAAGAAAGAAAAGCGGGCAAGCCTAGGGCTCAGCCTGCAGCTGCAGCTGATACCCAGGCCCATACCTTTCTAAGGAGCTTGCTGTGCAGGGTGGTGGATGCTTTCCTCATGAGCTTGGTGAAGGCCCCTGAGGAGCAGAGGCCCGTGAAAATTAGCAACAGCGCATTGAGGCCGTACACCAGTTGGTAAATTGGCAGCTGAGGGTTGTCCAATATGTCGTCTGGGTCTGCTGTAGTTCCATTGCTCTCTTGGCTGCTATTGGTCTTCAAGAGAGAACAGAGTGTGGTTTGATAAGACATATAGTTGGTCTTGTGCCCAGTTCCTGGCACAGAGCTCCTAAAATCCCTGTAATACCCTAAGTGATAGGGGTGTGCTGGGAGTATCTTTTGTTCTAATATTTGGACTTTTACTCTGGTTCCTGACATAAAGGCTTCTAAGACCCTTGAAGTCTCTGGAGCAATTAGAGTGTCTTTTTGTAGTTAGTGAGACTGGTGTGAGGAGGGCGCTAGATAGCTTCAGGATGGAGAACTGGTCACCAGAAAGACCAAACCATTACTAGAAGCTTGGAACTTTCAACCCCACTCCCCATCCTCTGTCTGACTGGGGAGATGAGCTGGAGGTTCAATTAATAATTGATCATGCCTAGAGGTGCCTCCTGGGTGGCTCAGTCAGTTGAGCGTCCGACTTCAGCCCCGGTCATGATCTCGAGGTTCATGGGCTCGAGCCTCGCGTCGGGCTCTGTGCTGACAGCTCAGAGCCTGGAACCTGCTTCAGATTCTGTGTCTCCCTCTCTCTTTGCCCCTCCCTTGTTCACACTCTGTCTCTCTCTGTCTCAAAAATAAATAAACATTAAAACAAGTTTTTAATTAAAAAAATAATTGATCATGCCTATATGATGAAGCCACCATAAAAATCCCTAAAGTACAGGGTTCAAAGAGCTTCTGGGTTGGTGAATACATCTACATGCCAGGAGGGCTGTGCACCCCAATTCCACAGAGACAGAAGCCCCTGCACCTGGAGCCTTTCTAGATCTCACCCTATGAACTGCTTCATCTGGCCGATCATCTGTATCCTTTATTGTGTCCCTTACAATAAACTGGTAGAAGTATTCCCCGAGTTCTCTGAGCCATTCCAGCAGATGATCAAATCCAAAAAGAAGGTCATAGGAACCTCTAGTTAATAGCTGGTCTGTCAGGTATATAGGAGGTCCAGTCTCTTGATTGGCCTCTGAAGCAGAGACAGGATTGTGGGACTGAGCCCTTAACCTGGGGAGTCTGCACTAACTCCAGGTGGTATCAGACTGACTTGAATCATAGGACACACAGATGTTGTCCGGAGCATTACAGAATTGGTTGCTTTCAGGAAAAACCTGCAAAATAGATATCAGAAGCATTGTGTGGGAATAGAGCAAAATAGTGAGTTTTCTTTCTTTGAGGAGGCAGACCACCTGAATCAGGTGTCCCCAAAGCTGCCTGATTTCTAACGAGGCCTCTTTTCTTCTGTCAGGGTAGATAAGACTTGATAAATTCACTCTATGGTGTTAGAAATTTGTGCTAGATTGGGGTGCCTGGGTGGCTCAGTCAGTTAAGAATCAGAGTCTTGATTTCAGTTCGGGTCATGATCTCCTGGCTGGTGAGTTTGAGCCCTGTATCAGGCTCTGCACTGACAGTGTGGAGCCTGCTTGGGATTCTCTATCTCTCTGTCTCTCTCAAAATAAATAAATAAACTTAAAAAAAAAAGAAATTTGTGCTAGATTATCACCCAGCATCATCCCTGGTGCCTTCTACATTCTCCACTGCAATGCAAGGGAGAGCTTGGGAACTTGGTTTCCCAGATTCCTGCCAGCATGGTCTCAGGTTAGATTTTACCAAAGAATGGCAGTCATAGGAAATCTCAATGCCGAAAGAGAGGAAGTCATCACCACACACTGGTGGCAATTGTGGGCATGTGTGTGGGACTTGGAGTTTGGTCGGTGGCTTGTAGGCATCCTTTTGAGAATCAGCACTTTAGTGCTACCCACTGCTGAGGTCACTGGAGCCCTCCAATAATTGTGTGGCTTCTAATTCCTAGATTAAATCTTTGGAAGCTCTAAATACTTCAAGTGGCTTCTGTTTTCCTGACCAAACCCTATCTGACACATGGCTCAAAAGTTAACCAAGTAGGAGCACCTAGGTGGTTCAGTCAGTTGAACAGCAGACTCTTGATTTCAGCTCAGGTCATGATCTCCTGGCTCATGAATTCGAGCCCCACATTGGCTCACTGCTGTCAGCCTATCAATGCAGAGCCCACTTCTGATCCTCTGCCCCCCGCCCCCCTGCCCTTCCATCACTCCCACTCAAATATAAATAATCTCCCTCTCAAAAAATAAATAAACATTTCAAAAATATTTTTAAAATGTTAAGCAAGTACACCTTTGGGTAAAGATGGCTTGGAAACAGAGAACCAAGTTCAAGTCCCAGCAGGGGACTTCACATCCCAGGGCAGCTTCTCCTTCCTCTCTAAGCACACTATCTTCTGTACAATGGAGACAGAACCTTCCTCTGAAAGTGGTTGGGAGGATTAATGAATTAAGCAGGCATATAATGGCTGAGAACTGCAGGTCTCTCAACACAGAACAATTCCATCCAAACCCCTGTACTAAGAGACTTGATCAAACTTCAGCATGGCTTCTGGCGGCTTAAGGCATGTCTCTAGGAGGACCCCAGCCCCTGCCCCCCATCAAAATGCCTGCCTGAGGAGCCTCAACCACCAGGAAAAGTTACAATTTGTTCTAGCCAACACCTGACGGCATGCCCCTACCTCCCTTTTTTAGAGCACTCACTAAAAACCATTTACAGCTGTGAATATGTTATCTCTTACAACTCAGAGGATCTCTCCCAAGGACCTGGGAACCATGCCTTTAAAATGTAATCACCAGGAAAGATAGGGCCTCTGTCTGCCAGTCTCTGTGGGAGATTAGAGTCCTGATTTTGATTAACTGACAGCTAGCAGACACAGCTGACCTCATCACATTCACACTCACCAACCCTGGGTAAATTTTACTCCTCCGCCTCTAATGAGCCTCCACATTGATTCTCCCTTTAAAAGACCCAAATCACCTGTACACAAATCGGAATGGTGCTCAGCTCTTTCCCCTGCCCTCAATAGTGACTGAGTAAATGTGTTTTCCCTGCTTTCACTAACTTTAGCTGTGTTTATCTTTGATGTGTCCTCCCACTCCCCAACAAGGAATGCAGAGGCACATTTTAAACAAAGCAAAATGAGAAGGTAAAAGGGCTACCAAAGGAAAGATCACTACATGGAATGTAAAGCATTCTTGAGGACCTGTCTAGGGACAGAAACCTCTTGGTTTTGTCCTGACGAGACTGCACTGGTGACCACTCATTCTGTGAACACAGGGGGCCGGAGCTGGGAGGGAAACTCCATGTTCTGGCTCTCAGAGGTTCTCTCTAGAGCTCTTCTAGTTGTACACTTGGCAATGGCAGACTCCGGGCTTGCCATGGGGTTCCCTAACCCATGCTCTGACCCTTGTGGGGCCCAAGGAGTGGTGCCCCACTCCATACCAGCCCACAGAAACACACCCCACTCCCACCATGACACTTACCCCTGAGCCCTGCTGCAACCAATAGCTCAGCCACCAGAAGTTGAAGGTCGTGAAGATGACAATCATCATCATGAGAAATAAAACAATGGCAGAGACCATGTAACCTGGGGAGAGAGGTAAGGGGTAACACAGAGGTGCCACAAAAAGGTGAAGGACAATGGTTGACAAAGCTACGAGCCATCCCAAGCCCTTGGATCTCCCTAACCCCTACCCCTTGGATACCTTTGAGGACTGAAAAGGGCTGGATTCCAAGGTTAGGAAGCCCAGTGACATCAAATCCTGACTCTACTACTTATAGGCTATGTTAGCCCGTGCAAAGTACCAAATATCATTCCACTGTTTTACCTATGAAATGGTGATGGTAGTCATACTAGCTGCATGGAATCACCCTGAAGAGGATATGTGATAATGTGTGCCAAACACCTAACCCAGTGCCTGGCACAAAAGTAATATTCTAGAGTAGTCCCCCTTATGCAGATCCTGAGGGTTCAGTCTTCAAAATAAAAACAGCTACCTATTATATGGTATGTACTGTTATGGACTATGTGCCAGGCATAGTACTAAACACAGGCATTATGTCTGAGTTTGGAATTCCTATCTCCATTTACTGGGTCTCCAAGAGGAGAAGAAACTTGCCAAGGTCAGAGAGCTGGCAAGTGGTAAGAGCTTGGATTCAGAAAAGCCAAGGATGCAGGGCACCCAGGTGGCTCAGTCAGTTAAGCATCCAACTTCAGCTCTGGTCATGATCTCGTGGTTTGTGAGTTCAAGCCCTATGTTAGACTCTGTGCAGATGGTCAGAGCCTGGAGGCTGCTTCGGAGTCTGTGTCTTCTTCTCTCTCTGTGGTCCCCTGATCATGCTCTGTCTCTCAAAAATACATAAATGTTAAAAAAAAATTTTAAGCCAAGGATGGAAAAGCCCAGGGTACATCCCCTCCTTTGCTAGCGGTCCCTGGCCCCAACACTCTACCCACCTGTGCCCCATGCCCATATTTGAGTGTTTTTTTAAGATATTAATTTTTAAGTAATTTCTACACCCAACGTGGAGCTTGAACTTAAACCCTGAGATCAAGAGTTGCATGTTCTACCGACTGAGCCAGCCAGGCACCCCTCCCCCATATTTCTTCTCTTGAATGCAACCCTGTCTTAAGCTCCACTCAAGGGCCACCCCTTCTTTAATAACATCTGAGACTGTGCCTGGCCACAGAGATCTCTCTTACTACCTGGGGAATGCAGATGCCATAATTCTCCAGCTAGATTCCATGACTGGCTCTTGGATGCCTTTATGCCCCCCCTCTCCTCTGGAGCTTGGCACAGTGCATGGCCCATAAAAGGTACTTTGTAAATACAGATCAATTGGTTGCCGGATCCATTTATGCATTCACAGTCATTTGCTGGTCTCCTCTCTGGCTACGCACTATGTTATGCCCTGCAGGGGTCCCCATGGTAGAAGGGGTAGGGATGGTGACCTATGCACAGCCTACCTCTTCCTCCTTTAGACAGGTAGAAAGAAGATACACCTTACACGCAGTTAGTTTCCAAATTCAATCAAATATAAAAAGTTGGCATGGAGTCCCAGTTATTCTCACAAATAAATTACTTAAAAAATACAGTATCATTTATTAGGTTTTGTGTTTATAATATTGTACAGTTATATTTATATGAAAGTTTGGTAATTTATACACTTTAATAAAGCAGTAGCTTTGAAAATTCTAACTGCCATCCACCATCAGAAATGTATTTGAATGCACACCGTAATAAATGCTTCACCAATGTCACTGTATGAAATGGAAGCAGACATTTCTATTCTCTTCTATTTGATTTCTTTCAGTGCTACTTAAAATCCACTCAACTGATTTCACAACCCACTAGTGTATCAGGTCCTAAAGTTTGAAAAACACTCAAAGAGTACTGTATGAACTACATTTTCTTATTTTCTCCATTCTTGGTGCTGTGGCAGCTGGGGCATTGATCCTGAGGAGATTGCTCTTCCCAGGGCTAATTCATAGAAATGGCAAATGACTCCCTGTGAGCACACCTGGGATTTACCAACCCACAGCCACACTCCCAACCACCTCCTTCATCAATCTCACCCACCAAGCCAATATTCCTGCCCTAAATCACCCCAGGTCCAGGTTCCAGATAACTAGGAACCATTCCTATAGCCCAGAGCCCCCTCAAATTATTCAAATTATATAATCTTAACTTACTCAGCATACCCACCCTGCTGCACCCACTGCTTCCCACAAAAAAAAACCTAATTAAGCCTCAGGGCCTTCCCTCTGCTTCCTGAACAACGTGGCCCTGCATGGCATGCCATGTCTCCTGTTTCTAGGGTGTATGAATATAAACTTCTCCCTTCGTGACAATAATTTCCATGTCTGCATGTCTTACCATATCTTATTAAAATAAAACTCAGGTACATTTTAACACAACATGAAACCTAACTTCCAGCACTGACTATGGTGGTAGAGTTACTGTAGTTGAGTGTGGCTGAGATTGGATTTTTGCAGGTCAAATCTGTGAATGGCATGACTCCTCTGTCCCTCTCTACTTTGCATGACTGCACACATTCCAGTCTGACCCAGAATCAGGGGCAGGGCCAGTCAGAGAGAGAGCCCCAGGCCTGGCATGGCAGCTGACAGACCATACCTCCAGTTGCCTGGATGTAGTCGTGGTAGACACGCCATCTCAGGGACCCTTCTTCCATCTTCTCCTTCCTTGTGAGCTGATTTTCCAGCACTGGGTCAGAGTAAGAGAACAAGGAAATGATGCACCTTTCAATCACTTGCATGGCCCTCCAAGGTCAAGAAGACTTTTTATGAAGTCTTCTGCCCCTGGCTTCCACCCTTTTCCAGAGTCCTCATCTTCCAGCTGCAGTCCCCCATCCAAGTCTGATTCTAACCAGCATGTTTTCCTTGGAAGACTCTGCCAAAGGTAACTTTGACCTGGATTCCAGAGCCTGCAGAGTGGTTTCAACCCCAGCCATTTAATAACCCTGGGGGGCCTGGAATTCCCAAGATCTTGATGGGTTGGGAGAGGCAGCAGGAGAGAATGAAGAAAGCAAAGATCTGGAACCAGAAAACTGGTCCAGGATGGTCATTACAATACAACAATTTAACTTCTCTGTTTCGTCATCTGACAACTGGTAAGCCTATAGATGGTTGCTAAGATGCTTTGTTGCAATGTTTTTCTGAGAAGTCCTCAAAAAACAGCTGTCCTAGACTCTTGTCCTAGAGCAGGGCAGAGAGACCAGTTCCCAGAAGTCCCAGTAGATGCTGCTGATGACTGTAGCAACAAAAGGAAGCAGCACTGGGGTGGGTATCTTTTGTTTCTGCCTTAGGCTCCCCCTTCTAATAACACCCTAATTTCCCCTGGGGAAAGGGCTCTCTTCCTGGAATTTGAATCTTAAGGGAAATCACACTAGGATGGAAAATATTTAGAGTAGGTTTTCTTCAAAAAGATTCTGCACCTGTTCCTGCCACTTAGGCCCCAAAATTGCTGAGTTGTGCTTCTTCAATTTTTCATTTGTGATTTTCCAATTATTTTTCTGCCCAAATAAGTTTCTGATCTTTACTGCTGAAGACGCTTTTGGTGAAAAGAGCCTCTAATGTGCCAAGCACTATCCTGGGACCTCCCTACACCTGACCTCATCTTATCTCCACTACAACACTACAAAGGTAGCACTAGTTACCTTCACTTTTGCAAATGAGGGTTCAGAGAGGTTATGTTGCTTGGCCAAGGTCACACAGCTTTGTAAGAGGTAGAGCTGGAATTCAAATTGAGAACTGTCTTACTTTAAAAATGGAGGTCTTTCTGCCCTGCTGCCCTGTCTCAGAAAAGAGCAAGGCCATGAGCTTCTGGATATCCAGGACTGGGCTCAATTCATTTCTGATTTTTTTTAAGTTTATTTACTCTGAGAGCACGCATGGGCAAGGGAGAGTCAGAGAGAGAGGGAGAGAGAGAGAATTCCAAGCAGGCTCCACACTGTCATCATGGAGCCTGACATGGGGCTTGAACTTACAAACTGTGAAATCATCGACCTGAGCCGAAATCAAGACTGAGCTACCCAGGCGCCCCTCAGTTCTGATTTCTAATACCTTTGTTTTCAACATTTGCTTTCAACAACTATGTAATGAATGAAAGTCTAAATGCCTTACAGTTAAATTCATGCCACTCCAGGCCAAAGCTACCCACACCCTGTTTCTGCCTCTGCACACCCTCAGCTCTGCCCCCCACAACCCTTACTTCCTAGATCTTCAGGCCTCCTGACCAGCACAGTCCACACCCCACTGCCCTCAACTACTTGGATCATGTGGTGTCTGGGATCCTGGCCAGGGAGGGACATGGCCCTGTCTGGGGTCCAGGAAGAAATGCTAGGTCCGCTAGAGGACGCAGGCAGGCTCACAAGTGTTCTTGCCCTGTTGCCCAGCACCATTACCAGCATTTTCATGGACAGGCTCTTCCTGGAAGGAGGTCTGAGCTTGCCCTTGCACCTGAGGGTCTTCTGCTATCTTTGTTGTGTCCTGCAGTACGTCCTGGGGAGAAAGCACATATCATGAATGCAGGGGGCAGGAAGTGCTCCTCTATGTGGACAGTGAGGGTGGGGCAGGGTGGAAATCACCTGTGTGGCTTCTCCCTGCATGCTCTGGATGAGTTGGGCGTATCGTCCCTCTTTCTGTATTAATTCACTGTGGATTCCTTTTTCACAGATTTTCCCATCTTCTAGCAAAATAATCTGGTCACAAAATGCTAAATACTGAAGAGTCAGAAGAAATAGGGCCTTTGGTAAGCATACAAAAAGATATCTAACTTCACCACTCATAAGGAAAATATAAATTTAAATCATAAGAAAATATTATTTTATACCATCAGGTTTGCATAAGTGCAAGCATTGGTGATGACTGCAGGTATAGGGAGTCTCATACAAGGTGGGGGGGTTGTAGATTAGTCCAAATACTAGGGAAGACAACTTGATAATATCTAGTAAAATTAAATATTTAAGAATAATGAACCAACAATTGGACAGCTAAAACTCTACCCCCAATAAAACTCTCAAACATACATAAAGACACATTTGAAAGGACATACGCCGAAGCATTTCTTTTGTAAAACTGGAAAATGAGAAACAACCGAGATGTCCATCCCAGAGAAATAAATTCTGGTGTATCCAGATATTGGAATCTACACCAGTGAGAATTTTAAAAAGCTGCATGTGTCAACATGGGACATCTCAAAAGTATAATGTTGGGTGAAATTACTGAAGGATGCAGAAAGTAAAATATCAATTATATAAAGCTTTAAAATATCCAAAAGGACACTTTATCATGTCTAGAGATGCTTACATGTGTTGTAAGAGTGTGAAGACCTGCACAGGGATGACAAACAGCAAAGTGAGGGTAATAGGAGGCAGGAGACAGAATGCAATCAGAGAGGGGATCTCTGTTCGACTGTGTCTTCTGGGTGGTAGATGCATGGGGTTTTCATTACATTATTTTATAAACTGTTCTTATGTCTTAAATATTTTGTACTAAAAAATAGGTCAAAATAGAAGGAGAGGGAGAAATAATTATCCCTTGAGGCTAGAACCAAGTATGGGAACTTCCAGGCCAAAGGCATTATGAGAGGCAGCACCCAGCATGGTCATTGCACTTCATCCAAGAACATGAGACTTGGGGAATTCTTCTCTGAAAGATTTCTTTGTAACTACAAAAGCAGTAGTTGATCCATCAAATCTTGAAGGAGAACTTAAAATTTGGTTTCAATTTTTACTAGCCACGGAAACTATTTACTAGCCTACCCTCTCCACGGGGAAAGCAGAAGAGATCCAAGTTTTTTACAATGCTCAAGTTTTGAGGTCTAGTCTGAGAGGAAGCGGTAGCTGCTGTGAGTTTGGTACTGAATCAATGGCAGAATCAATGGCAGAAACGTGAGGATTGGGGCACCTGAATGGCTCAGTTGGTTAAGCATCTGACTTCAACTCAGGTCATGATCTCATGGTTGGTGAGTTCGAGCCCCTCATCAGGCTCTCTGGTGTCAGCACAGAGCCCACTTTGGATCCTTTGCCTCCCCCCTCTCTGCCCCTCTCCTGCTCGCTCTCTCTCTCTCTCTCTCTCTCAAACAAACAAACAAACAAACAAAAGTGGAGATCTACATTAGTCTCAATCATGGCCAGAGCCCTGAAAGGGTGGTCACCTGCAGCTGGTGGGTCACCAGAATGATGGTCTTCCCCTTAAGCATCTTTTTAATGCACTCTTCAAAGATGTGCTTCCCCACGTGGGTGTCTACGGCAGATAAGGGGTCATCCAGCAGATAGAGCTCGTGGTCAGAGTAGACGGCACGGGCCAGGCTGATCCTCTGCTTCTGCCCCCCAGAGAGGTTGAGGCCCCGCTCCCCAACCTGCAAATAGACAGCCAAAAGCACTGTGTCCAGGGGACAATCCCAGCCAGGTGTGCTCAAACTTAGCCAGATGAGCACATGTGACAAACTGAACCTCCTCAGTGCATGCTCCTGAACATTTGTGATTTGGGACCCCTGGTATTTTTTTTTTAATATTTTTCAAAATTTGCTTAGTAGGGAATGAAAAAACTGATTTTTCAGTTAATAAAAATTTTATAACTCATAATTAGATACAATGTTTCTAAACCTGTCAACTTCTTGGGTGGCATTTTAAAACTTTAACTCTTTAATAAAACAAATGATTCCTAAGGAAGAGCACCTCTTTATGTCTCATTTGGGTTCTAAATCTCTGTTGACAGCAACTGTCAACTTGCAGCAGCATCAACCCTGTCTGTCTAAGACTGCACGGTGCACAGCTGCTCAACAGGACAGAGCCGTGATGGCTAGAAGGGGGCTCGGTTGTTGCTGTCACAGAAAGGAGCACCTTAAACACCTTATGTCAGGAGTTACTAACAGTAACAGGCAACCAGAGTTACTGGACAGCACGTTTTGGGTCCCCTTGCAGACTGGCATGCCAGGCACTTCCTGGCTGGCTAGTTCCTCAGTCATCTCTGCAAACAAGGATGCCAGGAGCTAAGTCCCTGTCCCTGTTCTACCATGAACTCCTGTGGAACTCTGTAGAAAAGAAGCAGAGTTTAAAGAGCAGCAGGGTGACCGACCTCTTGTCACTGCTCTGCCTCTGGTTCACCACCATGTGCCATGGGACAGGCTGCTTGGCCCAGTCAAAGGCTGTTTTGCATTGAGTCCGCACTTAACAAATGCTTACTAAGTGCCTACTGTGCTGTGATGATAAGCCAACACCTGCTCTAGCCAGGCACTGTTCATGGTGCTTTGTATGTATCAAATCATCTAATCCTCAGGCTTGACGAGGTCCATACTCTTATTGATGCCATTTTACAGACCAGACCTTGTTCTTCCTACTGAAGAGATAGCCCTGAATAATACAACTGAGCTCTCTGCTCTCAAGGTTTTACAGGATAAATGGTATCCATCTTTAAAAGAAGGATAATAAAAGCACTGACCTCCTAGAGTTATCTGAGGCTCACCTAAGACAATGCATTCAAGTTGCTACAATTTTGCATCTGGTAAGTGCTCAGCAGACTGAGCTATTAATAGATCATAAAATCAAGACAACAATAGTGCTTTTATCTTATAAAGGTCTTATGTAGATTAAAAGTGGGTACAGATGTGAAAGACGGTGAATTATCAAGAAAATATGAATCATATTGCTGTTGGGAAGCCATGGCTGTTACTCCCACTGGCAAAGGAAGAGCTGGCCAGAGGGGGCAGGGTAGGAGGGGGCTGAGAGGAGGAAAGGGGGTTGGATGGGAGGTTTCTCATCTTAACAGGGTCTCCACTGCTTTTGTTCCGAAGGAGGAGTTTGAGGTCAGCTTCCCATCCTTGTGGGGTAAGACAGGCTCATTGCCCACTCTCACTATAAGATGAACCCCAATTCCCTCCCTCGGTGAGGAAGGCTTTGAGGCAGTAGCTGCAGGGCCATGAGCTGCTTTGGGAAGGAAGAGCTGGAATTCCTCCTCTACCTACCTAGGGAGGCAGCCTGAGGACCCCAGGCCATTACAAAGGCACATCACAGCAGAGGCAAGGGGTGCTTGCCTCCCACTCACCTCCGTCATGTCTCCAAAGGGCAGAATTTCCAGGTCCTGATTCAGGGAGCAGCAATGGAGTACCTGGAGGTACCTGCAAAGGACAGAGAGCTGGAGGGACAGGTGGCCCAGCCACAGGCCCTGCAGCCTTTCCAAGTCAGGAAGGGAAAGATCTCTCACTCCATGCTAAGAAATTTGGACTTGATCCTGCATTTAACAGTAAAGCATGGGAGGCTTTTTGCATTTCCTTCCTCCCTTCATTTCTTTAATCTGATACATGCACTTAGTAAGTATTTGAACAGAACAACAACAACAACAAAAGATATCATGAAAAGCAAGTCTCTCCCATCTTTGACTCTCAGTTTCTTTCCTTGGAAACAGCCACTATTATAGTATTTTACATACTCATTCAGAAATAACGTGGTCATATATGTCTGTGTGCAGCATATATGGGTTTGTGTTGTTTTAACGGCACCATAGTATTTCATCATTTGGCTGCACCATAAATTATTTAACCAGTGTCCCTATGATGGACACTGGGGTTCTTTCTAGTCTTCTGCTACTATGAACAATGTGTACTGTGAGCATTCTGGTATATGGACCTTTGTGCTCATGGGTGATACTACCTACACATTAAACACCTAGGAGTGCTGAGTCTAAGAATTGATGCATCTTTATTTTGGATCAGATACTTGAAAACTCCCCTGTGAGCTGTATCAGTCTGAAAACACAGCAATGACAAGATGAGAGCTGTTTGGGGATGGCTGCCCTGCAGGCAGGACACAAGGTGGAACAGACCAGGAGAATACTGGAGAGAGGGAGCCAGGAGTAGGGGCAGCGGGAACAGTTCAAGCAAGGGATCACAGGCAAGAACTGGCAGTGAGATGGAGAAGAAGAGAGAAATACAAGAGATATTTAGGGGATAGAGTTGTCCAATGTGGGTGAAAAATGAGATGTGAGGTATCAAAAGAGAAGGCATCAGGCTTGCTGGGGTACACAATTCACTGATGCCATTAAACCAAATTGGACAACTTGGGAAGAGAAGCAGGCAAGATGGGGGTTGGGCCAGCATGGCGCTCATGAGCTGGCATTGGACTTGACACTGAGGAGCTCACAGGACAGCCGGATAGAGATGGCCAGTTCGTACACCCATACATCCATGCCCCTCAGCATTGCTACTGGGGGCAGATTGTAAAATCAAGCAAATGATCAAAGGAGGCCAGGATCCCCAGAGTTGGAAGCAGAGCTGTAGCATTCAGGGCTGTTTTTGTGAAAAGACTTCACTCCTAACTTCCAAGTGCATGTCTGAAGCAGGTCAACCCCAGACCTGGGAGAGACAGGCCACAGAGGGCAAGGATGATAGTGTGTGACTCACTGGTTTCTTCTACATCCCACAACCTCATCATCCCATTGCTTTACCTTTGACTTAGAGGTGGAAAATTCATTAATACAAATGAAGTTTTAAAGTACCGTTGTTGGAGGGAGAGGGTTATTTTGACTCCTATAGTATAACAGGTAAGCATGGAATTTCTGATAGCAACTGGGTTCAAATCCTGGTTCTATCATATCCTCCAAGGTCTGTGATTTTAGGCAAATCATTTAACCTCTTGGGGCCTCAGCTGACTCATCTAGAAAATGGATACGATAATAATCGTTCTTTCACAGTGAGGAGGAAATATGTTGATGCATAGAAGTGAGCACACAGCAAGTGCTAGCAGTTGTCATGTTACTATTCACAGCTGGGGATCCCTCCCCCAACAAGCCCCATGCACCTGTGTCCCTCCTGGGCCCTCTCAGAAGCTTACCGGGCCTTGTCGTACTGGCTTCCCATGAGGATGTTCTCCCTGATGCTAGCCCCGATGATCCAGGCCTGCTGGGGGACATAAGCCAGCCTTCCATGCACCCCTACCGAGCCCTCCAGCAAATGCATCTGCAGCAGAGGGAGTCCAGCCTCAGGACAGGGCAGAACGGAGGACCCTGTCTGGCTCAGTAGCCACAGTGCCCAGCACCCCACTGCCCTCCAGGACTCTGGGGGGTCTCCAATGTAAATGGGATTTTTAACATGGTCCTGCCAGGCCCACCAGTGAGTCCGAGGGAAGGTCCTGGGAACATGGGGCAGGAGCAGAGCTAAACCAGGCCAGTTCCTGCTGTGGTAAAATCCAAGGTCTGCCTTGAAGATGCCTCATACTTTTTCTTTCTCTTATTTCTCTAGCCCCATTCTCTAGCAAGTGTTGCCTCTATGCTCTTCACGGTGAGATGGAACGTTCCAGGTCATCTCTGACCAACCTTGGATATCAACAGAATTATTTCTGATGTCATTAGATGTGATAATGTCATCCTGCATAGATAGGAAAAAGTCCTTTTTGGAGGGACATCACGATAAAATATTAAGTTGGAAAAGTCTCATAATCTCTGTAATTTAAAATAGTTCTACAAAATGTGTTTCTACATAGATGTGGCAAAAAATGCAAATGCTATCGACTGTTGAATCTAGGTAGTAGGCATATGGGTGTTTAGTGTCTTTCTGCTTTTCTTTTTGGTAAATTTAAAAGCCCCCCTTTAAAAAAGGGGGTGCCTGGGTAGCTCAGTCAACTAACTGTCTGACTCTTGGTCTCAGCTCAGGTCATGATCTTATAGTTTGTGGGATAAAGACCTGAGTCAGGCTCTGTGCTGACAGTGTTGAGCCTGCTTGGGATTCTCTCTCTCCCTCTCTTCCTGCTCTCCACCACTTGTGCACACATTTTCTCTCTCTCAAAATAAATACATAAACTTAAAAAAAGACCATAACCCCTGTCCCCCCCACCCTAGCATAGGATATCATCATCCTGTGTTCCTTTCTCTTTATGATGCCATGCTTCTCACTTCTGAATTGGAGCCAGGCTTTAATTAATAAGAACAAAACTTTAAAATGACATCTTTTTGTCTCCCTTTATTAGATGGAAAGTGACAGGTTCATTCAAGAGGAAACTGTCAAACCACTGGCCACACAGAGAGGTGGCCTTGGATGGAGGCTAACAGGAAATGTTGCCATGGTGGAAAGCAAAGCTCTGACCTCAGGCAGATCTGCGTTTCAAGCCTGGCTCCTCCCTCACCTGTGAAGTGACCTTGGGCCAGTCACCGCTCTGAGCCTCATTTGCTCACCCATAAACTGACCATAATGGCTGTGTCTTCCTCATGGGGTTGTTTTCAAATTGAAGGAGAAAATGGGAAGCTCTTAGCACAGGGCCTGGCATGAAATACTATCCAAACTATTTTTACTATTTTTTATTTAAGTAGAATCTTATCTTCCCCATTGCCAAGAAGTTGGAGCACGGCCATCACATGTGGAGCATGGAGAGGTGAACTGTCAGGAGAGAGTTCCATGGACAATATGACCACATTCCAAGGAGGTGATGAGTCTGGCTATAACACTTGGGAAAAGGAGCTGAGGGAAGAGCTAGATAAAGGAAGAACCTGCAAGTTCTCCCAACAATATGGAGGGAGGGCAAAGAAAGTAGAGGGCTGAGTGAGGCTGGGGCTGAGTGGAGAAGTACTGGGGAGAGCCCCCTTGGGGAGGTGGCCATAAATATACACCAGCTGCCATGGCTATTTTAAGGTATTGTTTAATGAAGGGTGTGCGGCATGATCTCAATTGTTTTAGAGCAACAGGTTGGCGCTTTTTGGAAACTGGAAGAAGGGTGGACTGAGCCACATGTCTGCCTGGCTGCAGACTAAGCAGACCTCAAGAATATCCACAGACTGGACTTGGAGGGTTCAGCTCTCAAGGGCAGAGGCACCCACCAGGCATGTAAATTCCACTGCTGGAGTGTAAGTCTGTCCTGTCCCATCCCATGCAGGAGCACCTCTTCTCCCCCGCCCCCTCCTTTCTTCCTCCTCCTCCTCCCTCCCTCCACATTGCTCTCCTGATGCCTTCTCACAAAGGACACCCGTCCCACTCAGTTTGCCTTCATGAAATGATTTTTATTATCATACTAAACTTTGACACACCCTGTATCATCACCCTGAGAGCTGACTGATTACAAACAGAGTGGGGAAAGCATAGAGAATTGGTGAGGGCAGACCTCCAGGTGAGCTAAGAGGCAGCACTCCTGGCTAGAGGGTGAGAAGGAGGCACATTTATAACACACTTCCCCCTCGGTGCATGCCCAACTGCTCTCAATTTATAAAAATTATACTGGCTCAGACCCCATCAAGCAAGAAAGTGGTGGTGTGGAGGACTGGGAGAACTCAAGCTTGGGAGTCCCTGAACTGCCTGTGGATGGGCACGCATGCGGTCACAGTCACTTACCTCCCCCAGGATGGCTGACAAAAGGCTGCTCTTGCCACTTCCAGTGTTGCCACAGACCCCCAACATGGTACCCTGCAAAGCCAAGGAGGAACATTGGGACAGCATAACCCTCCTACTCACCCAGGGTGGGTCTGTTGTTTGAACACAAAATGACAAATAGAAAACAAAATAACCACACCCATCCCAAAGCCCCACAGACTAGCAAAGCTCAAGAGGGTAGGATGTCACAATCTCAAAGGAAGGAAGTCAGAGAGGAAATTCTGGATAGGTGGTCCTATCAGGCAAGAAACCCAAATTCCAGATCTATACCTTTCTGCACTATGATATTGGGCAAGTAACTTAGGCTCTCTGCACCTCAGTTTCTTCATGTATGAAATGGGCACAGAGAAGTCAGCCTCACAGAATTCATGCATACATCTACTCATTCATTCATTCATCCATTAAATGGTATTTGAGTTTCTCCTAGGTACCAAGTAATGAAGAAAAGAACTCTCATTCTGCATTCTGATGAGGGGAGGGGAAGGAGATAAACCATGAAATAAATAAGCAAGCAAACAAACAAATAATATCAGATGAAGATAAATGATTTCGGTAAAATGAAATTTGCTGCTATGACCAAAGCAAATTATAGATGAATTGGCCAGCAAAGGCATCTTAAAGCAGTTGCCATTGTAGCTGAGACCTGAATGACAAGAAGAAGCCAAACACAGGAAGATCTGGTGGTTCCAAGCTGTGGAAGAACAGGTGCAAAGGTCCTGAGACAGGAACAAGGTTGGCTGCCAAAGTGCTATGAGAGGGTTAGTGTAGCTGCTGTAGAAGGAATGAGTGGGAGAAGAGGTCAGAGATGTGGGCAGGGCCTCACCTAGTTTCACTTCCAGGAGGAAAGTGCAGAGGTGAAATCTGGACAAAAAGGGAAGCTAGCCCTTGCAAATGTTAGTCAGAGAAGAAGCCAGATAAGGTGAGTTCACAGAACAACCAAATGGAAATGTGTAGGGTAGTTCTCAGCACATACTAGCAACTTAATAAATTGTTAGTCTCCTTCCCCTTCTCTCCCAGCATATAGCATACTATTCTGGATCTTGTTCTTACAAAACAAATTGTAGATGATCAGCTGACTCCCATTAAAGCATGAAAGACTTCCTGTGCTTGCTCTCCATGAACAATTGGTATTTAAAAAAGGGATTTAGAGATGGCAGTTTTTAGCCAAGGAAACAGTGGAGGAAGCCAGGAAAGCCAGGAAGCTTGGGCCTCAGGCCCTGAAAGTCTGGCAGCCGGCCTGCCTGTGTGGCCTCGATAAGGCTACCTTTGACATCACCAGGTTTAACTTGTGCAACTCTGGGGGTAGGCTGTCCCTTGTGTCCTCTGGCCTAAGGGCTCCTAGAGGTGGTTGAGTCCGAGTCACCCCCTCGGGAGCATGCCCGTTCTTCTCCAGCTCCAAGGCTCCATTGACAATCCCAGGGCAGGTCTCTCGCCATGACAAGGTGGCCTCCTCCAAAACCAATGCTTTGCTGGGATCTTTCAATGCCTGGACATATAAAACAGGGCTCTCCCGGAGGAAAAATTTCTGTACAGACAAAAGAAAAGAGGAAGGATGAACTCAGTTCTTTAGTCTAATAGGAATGTGTGTCCATTTTGCTGGCCTGCCTGTTGGTCTGGTTTATAAATTTCTAATAAACAGTAAAAGTTTAAAGAACCACCACCAGTTAAGAGGAAGCCGGGTCCTACTTGTGAGAGTTCTAGATCAGGGTTTTCCAAATTTCAGACCACAGGGCCACTCTTTCATACCTGCAAACTGCCAGTGCTATTAGTTCTTTTCTGTTTCATTTTGCACCAGTAAGAACAGCTGTTGAATCATCATATAGATGTGCCATTTTTCTAATTAAATTTCATTTATAACTATTAAAAGTAAAAAGGTCTGCCCACATAGCGCACTGTGGGAAATTGTTCGGGGTCATACATTTCAAAGTGTGATCATTAGCAAGTTACTTCTCTCTGTGTCTCCATCTCCCTGACTGTGAAATGTAACAATTGAACTACAGGAGTTCTAGCATTAAAAGAGGTGGGTGGGAAGTATAATCTCATTGCAGTCAAATCATATTCACACATCTCTCCTTGGAGGAGATTTGCTTAGAAAGAGATCTAGAAAGATATTTCTTAACATTTTGGACAATGGTTTTTTCTCTAGGTAGTGGAGGTTGAGCGATTTTTATTCTCTGTACCTTTTTGCATTGTCTGAAACTTTTACAATGAGTATCTTACAAAGACAAACAAAAAGCTATTTTCACAAGAAAAAAAAGGTGGTCTCCTTTTATAATTTAACTTTATTGAATATTGAAGTGGATTAATTATAACACTTGAGTTAAGGCATATAGTCATCATTGGGAACTGCATGTGACTCTTTGTTAGTTAGCTGGGCACTTACTTGTTTAGGTATTTTTAATAACTTAATGAGTATTCACAAGCCCAGCACTGAACCCAAAATCCATAACTTTTACCTGTCCATGGGGTTATTCATCTCATTCCTCTGCTTGGTGTGCACAAACCCTCTATGCCTTCCCCACCGGGTAACCACTGTCCCAAGTTTTGTGGTTTCATTCCCTTGCTTACAAAAAATTATTATCACATATATTGTAATTTTATTAAATAAATTTTGAGTGATGTACTGGCTTAATGGGTCGGTATTTGACAACCACACATCTGGATATGACCAAATGCTAAATGATGAAGTGGTTTGTAGGGAATAGAAACAGGGGGTCCTCTTACCCCCAAGTGCTCTAAGCATATATATACTCAGTCTTTAATTTTGTTCATGCCATTCAGTGCTATTCAGTTGTTCTTGTTTTTTGTTTAACAAACAGCACAGAGGAAACATGGTCTGGAGACTCCTACCACAGTGCCCACCGGGGCACTTTCTCTAGAGCCCTATGATACAGGCCTCCACAGCTGCAGCAGCCCGCTCACCTCCTACCTGTGGCCACCTGCAAGGAGGGATCCTCCCTGAGAGCTAACAGCTGTCTTCTCCCTGCCCAAGGAAGCCGGTACCCCGAGAGTTCAAAAGCCAAAGGGCACAGTAGGCTGGGAGGTGGGTTATAGCACCAGGGGGCACAAAGGAGGAGGAAGGGATCATTCCTCCCCCTTCCAGCCTGGGGGTCTCAAAGTCAAATGCCTACATGGCACTGAAAACTTCAGTGACTGAAGAAGGAGTTGAAGACACCCTGATGAGTGAGGGGACCTGGAGAGCTAGTGCCCATCCAAGTGGTAGCCCTATACAACTCCAGCCCCTAAACGTCTCCAGGAGGGGCAGCCCAGGATTCAAGATCTTTGCCCTGACCCTCACCCTTTCTGCACCTTTCTCCCACCATAACTACACCCATCCTTAGCCAAAAACACTCTGACCTCTGAGCTGTCTCTCCTGGCATTCCTTCCATGAACATCCCTACCCCCCTTCAGAGTCCAGACTGTAGCTTCCTCATTTCTGCCCACCTTGCAGGTGAAAACAGGCACAAAGAAGAGGATTGGAGAGCCTAGTATGTCAGTGGACAGGGAGAAGGCAGCAGGGGGGCTGGATCAGAAGCAGAGAAGTCAGGGTGTTGGGGGTGGGGGTGGAGTTCCTGGAGCTATTGATAAGTAAAGGACTGTCTTTACTCAGACAAGCCAAGTTCATTCCAGCCTCCAAGCTTTTGTACTTGCTGTTCCTGAAGTTGAGTCATCATTACTCAGAGCAAAACTCACCTTAGCAGAGGGGCCTTCCGGGGCCTAGCCTACCCAAAGTTGCCCCAGCCCTCCCCCACATACTATCTAGAACATCACACTGTTTTACTGGCATCATAGCTCTTCATATGATCTGATCTTTTCTTCTTTGACCATTAATTCACATGCTCGTTGTCTGTTTCTAATACCAGATTGTAACTCCCTGAGGGCAGGGACCCTGTGGGCTCCATGTGGGGCTCTGCGCTGACAGTGCAGAGCTTGCTTGGGATTCTCTCTCTCTCTCTCTCTCTCTTTCTCTCTCTCTCTCCCTACCCTCCCTCTCTCAAAATTAAAAAAAAATAAAATAAATGAGATGACTATAAAATAGCTTTTTAAAATTAGTTTAGATTAGGGTTTTTTAACTCAGATGCTGTAGGGGCAAGACCAGCTATGTAAAGAAGTCATGTAGACCATTGCTAAGATGATAAATGATAGGAAAAATAGCCCCAGTGTTGGAGGTACAATAGGGCACAGTGGAGGCTGTGGCAAACTGTATCTGAATGCCTCATCTCAATAGGGCAGCTATCACTTCGGCTCCAGGAATTTGTGGCCACAGGAAAATATGGGTCTGTTGTTCCCAGATCTTCTGATTATTCAGGGGAATCCAAAAATCTGATTTTTATATAAAATTTCCAGTTTTTAAATGCAAGCAACAAATATAATTCTTTTTAAGAAAATCATCAGGGTAACCCTATATAAAACTGGACAGGGTCTGCAGACCTCTTGTCTGAGACCTGGTTTGTATGTACTATCCTAAGGTCTCCCCGGGGCCTGATTTATCAGTCTCCCCAGCCCCCATACCAGCTTCGGTACAGGAAGTCACTGAGTTAGCCAATCCCTCTCCACTGACGCTAGACTCTGCCATGGCCTTGGGGCATGCTCAGGAGGAATATCAAGGTGACTGAAGGCAAATGAGCACCCAAGCAGAGAGCCATGCAAACAGTCTTCTGACCACTCACCTTGAACCTCTCTCCTGCAGACTTGGAATTTGTGAGACCTTTTACAGCAAAGGGTACAAAGAGCACTGAGAGCCGCATGGGATTCATTGTGGCCACCACAGTGAAGGCCTGTAGGAAGAGGGGAGTAGGCGGTGAGCATCACATCCCTATTCTGCTCTCTCTATTCCCCCTAAGGCTCTCATCCCTGAGCCAGAAGCCACAGAGCCAGACCCTACAGCTTCTGGCAGGCAGGTCCTTCACTTGGCGGGGACCAAGACAGTATTCTGGGGAGACTGGAAAAAGTGGGGAAGGAGCACTTGTCTTGACATCTCCATGTCTATAGGCCTGGCTCCTGTGTAGCTTGGCACTGGGTGATTCTGCAACTTTGGCCAGGTCCCCTCCCCTGACAAGCTCAGTGTTCCCATTGGCATAGTACCAAAATCATGAAGTGGGTACAGGAACAAAGTTGAGGAAATACTGAGAAAGTACATGTGAGTTTGTCTACTGTCAACAGGCTTGATACTATTATTGCTATTACAATCATATTTATTCTTCTTGCCTTAGATACTGTATTCCTTTCTACTATTCAAAATCTCCCTGCACTTCAAGCCTAATCCATGCTTCACTCTGTCCTGGAGACTTTTCCTGACTACAGCAGGCTACCTTTGGCTCTCAGGATCCCAGAATGTGACTCCTGGTACCTCGGGAACCTTCCAATCCATACCCCATATCTACTCCTTTCTTCATCCTTCACTGTGTGAGTGCAGCGTGGCCCTAAACTCCTGCTGAGAGTTTTCCTTGTAAAAGCCCCTGCATCCACCCTCAAACCTTCAAGGGTGCTCCTCTGGCGTGTCTGGGCCAAGTAGAGGGGCCTGCTATCTGGAGCACAAATGAGCCCTAGGCTGTAGACTCCCAATGCTCCCCATCTTGTTTTTGGTGCAGTGTCCTGGTCCAAGCCACATCTGGATTCCCACCTCTCTCAAAGCAGCACCCTGATTTTTCTCCTCAGAGAACTGGGATTCCACCCCTAAATGGCAGTTGCTACTTCTCTGGGTCAGGGCCAGACCACAAAGACAAGGCAGAATAGCTCTAGCTTTCTTTTTAAAGCATATTTTCAGGGCTCCATTTTGGATTTGAAGAAACTCCTTAATTTGGGATTCTCAAGGCGTGTAAGCAGAATCATCAGGGTTTTTACAGCACCTTCTGCCTCCCCTGCATTCCCAGATGACTTTGTCATCTCTTCCTCCCACAGTTGCTACTGAAGGGATGTCAGTTTCTCAGACAGATTGAGATGGAAGAAAGGTTGAGCATCCTAAAAATCTGGAAAGTCAAAATCAACACCAATTATCCATTTGCAAAATCTAGGTTTTGTGGTCTAGGAAATGACACCCAAGAAAACTCCCCATTGGTATGGGAGGAAAACAAAGCACCCCAAGAACTTACTAGTGAAATTGTGAGTTTCCTTTGTAAACATGTGTGGATGAGGAACATCACCGTTGCGGCCACAGTAGGGGCTATAAACAAGGCTGCAGTGGTCAGGCTCTGGATGACCCCAGACTTCTCCAATAGTTTCCTTTCCTTCCTCCTGAGGTCTAAGAGATTAAAAAACCCAATGCACTGGAATTAACCATAAAAACATTCTCCAAAGAGCTTTGAACAACCCCCAGAGCATGAAAGAACTCCCCAAAAGGTGAGAGGCTTGGCCCACCATGACATCCCAAGGCTCTGAGCAGAAAACCAGATTTTCTGTACCTTTAATTATTTTTTCTAATGGTTTCTCCCATGCATACATTTTAACCAGCTTGATGCTGGTGAGAACTTCACTGGTCACACGGATGCGCTTGTCGCTGACCTCAGATGTACGATTGTTTATCTTGACAATCTTTCTGTTCATGAACACCTGCAGTCAGAATGCAGTAAGAACTTCTTTGACAAGGGCAGGAGAGCTCAGCCCAGCAGAAGCAGGGCAATCAGGAGCATGTCCAAAGGTAAAATCTAGATGTGGATTGAATACCTGAGTTTGATTCTGCACTGTTTGAATCCATTGTGACTCTATAAATTCCAGGGACTTGCTGAAGATTTTCCAATGGAAACCTCTCCATCATGCCTTAGAGCACCTGCCTCACACATTGTGGGGTTGTTTCTCTCTTGTATCCCAAGCCAGGCTGTGGCTAACTAAACAAATATTACTCCTTTGCCTTTGGAAACCCTAAACCCACCAACAATCACCTTTTTGTCAGAATACCTATGCTGAGGGAGGAAAACATTTGAGTTCAATAATTCAGAGTGCACATAATACAAGAGTCACTTCCTGTTTTGCCCAATTATATTTCACCTGAATCCTTGTCAGCGAATTTACTTCCCCTTCCCCCATCATACTGTGCTCAGACAAATGTTAAATGCTATATTCTAGGTAGAAGAAAAGGAACAAATCCTCCCAGAAGCCTACAAGAGGGACTTGACATGTCATATTCACCTCTTATATCTTTGGCCAACCTTGTGGCCAGAGAACAGTTTGAGGTAGAAATTGAAGCTGAAACTTAACCACAATGGAATGAACAGTCAATAAGAGTCAATACTTCCCCTCAGGAGTACCCCAGCTTCCAGAGCCCTGAGAGTTCTGGGGGACATCTAACATCAAATGGGTGGCAAAGAAAGACGTTACCTCCACTGGTAAAATCAGGAGGTAGAAAACAGTGGCAGAGAGGGCAGTGGGTCCAAGAACCAGGTAGGAGGTGACAGTGCAGGCAATCAGCAATGAGCAGATGAAATAGACCAGGGGGCCATAGTACACCCCTTCAAACAGGTAGTTTACGTCACTGGAGAAGAAGCCGATGGCCTGTAAGACAGCAAGCCCGTGGGCATTCACCATGTCAGGTACTGAGAAGGGGCTACACTGACCGTGACAAGAAGGCTAGATAGGCAAGGTGGTAAAGACAAACACCAACCTCTCCTTTTATTCTCTGTGTGTCCCTGGACCAGTTACTATACTAGTCTGAACCTCAGCCTCTTCACCTGTGAAGCTGGAATAGTTATATCCACTTCATATTGTTGTTGTGAGAATGTCAATGAAATATAAAGGATTTGCACACATAGACTATGCTCAAGAAAAGTTATATTCTACTACACTATTGCTGCTACTTCTAATATCCAGATTCTCCAGAGATTTGCTTCTAGTCTTCTAGCCTATTTTATTCATTCTACCACTACTACTACTAACAGCTGAATTTTTTAAGACAGGAACTAATTCTTTTTATCCTTCATCTTTTTTCTTTTTTGCTATAGACTCTTCTGTCCACTTCCCTGATCCCCAATATATACCGCCCAGTCCAGTTGTTATATAAAAGCTGACATTCCAAATCAAGAAATATTTAAGGACCCAAATCATGAATGTCTTTTAGAATGAGCAATCTGAGTGCCTTAAAAAGTGATTTTCGTGGTGCCTAGGTGGCTCAGTTGGTTGAGTGTCCGACTTTGGCTCAGGTCATGATCACTCAGTCTGTGAGTTCGAGCCCTGCATCAGGCTCTGTGCTGACAGCTCAGAGACTGGAGCCTGCTTCTGATTCTGTGTCTCCCTCTCGCTGACCCTCTCCCACTCATGCTCTGTCTCTCTCTCTCTCTCAAAAATAAAGAAACAATTTTTTTAAGTGATTTTCTTTTAACTTTAAACAGATCTCCTTCCAGTTCCCAGGATGTGCCCCAGGCTGAACCTTTAAAAAAAAAAATTAAAGTGCATGAGAAGCATAGCTTAGTGTAGCCACTTTAGAAGGGAGATTCACAGTATCTTCTAAAGTTAATAATTGCACAAACCCCATGACTTGGCTATTTCATTTCTCTGTTGAGAAACACTTTGCATGTGCTAGAGGAAATGCAAACAAGGATATCCACTACAGCTGTGTTTATAGCAGCAAAACCCTGGACACATCTTAAATGTCCATTGCTGGGGAAAAGTTAGCATCAGCCCAAGGCATATTAGATAATATTGGGTCCTGGAGCAAACTCGTCAGAGTTCATGTCCCAGATCTGTCATTTACTAGCTGTGGAGCCAAAGACACATTATCCAGTCTCTCTGTGCCTCGTTGCCTTATCAGTAAAATGGGGATAATAATACCACCTACTCCGTAGCACTGATGTGACAACTGATGAGATGGTGCATATAAAACACTTAATTTTGGCATATTGAAAATGTTATATGAGAGGGTGGGGAGGACATGGGTAAATGTGGTCTAAAGGTAAAAACTTTTAGTTATAAGATAAATAAGTATGCTGATCATAGTTAACAACATTGTATTGTGTATCTGAAAGTAGCTAAGATATTAGATCTTGAAAGTTCTCATTGCAAGAAGAAAATTACAATATATTTTCCATGGGTAACTTGCACATGTACCAAAATGTCCTTTAAATAGTCTAGAAGTCCACAAGCCAAATTGATAATGGTGGTCACCTCCAGGTCTAAGGGAAGTGACTGGGCCTAAGGAATCATCTATTCTATGTTGTTCCCAAGGAGAACGTATGCAGGTGTTTTAAAAATTAATTTTAAAGTAAAATTTCTCGAAGAAATGCTAGGATTCCTCAGGTAAGCAGCTACTTCCATCTCCACTTCTGAGTGGGCCATCTTGTCTTATGTTCTGTAGGCCGTTTGGGAAAACTGGCTTTGCACACAGCAGGTGCTCAGAACAGAGGCACAAGGAAAAGGAAAGAGAGCCAGCCTCAGTGTAGAAGGTCTCTTTGGCAAGGCAGGTAGATGCACTGGTTCAGAGCCTGGACCCTGCAGCCAGGCTCTGCTGCTTACCAACCGCGTGACCTTTCACAAGTTTCCTACTCCCTTCTTGCCTCAGTTTCTACCTCTGTGACAATGGGAGCAATAACAGAAACTACCACATAAGAGTGTTGCTGGAGGACTGACTGAGCTAATGAGGTAAAGCCCTGGGGTCAAAGTCAGGCTTAATGGAAGCTACCAATTACTATGATGACTCTTTTAAGATCAGTAGGGAGAAGGGCTGCCATGGATTTCAACTTTAGTCAACAGTTGTAGGACAACAGGGAACCCCCATGCTCAAGGCCTAACATAAATCAGCAGTAATACAATCTAAACTTCTAAAACGCTCTCCCCTTCCTACATACTTTGTATGGACTAACTAATTTAATCCTATGAGACAACAATCCTGTAAGGCTGGTCTTATTATTATTCCACAGCTTCAGAGAGATGAGTTGCCTAAGGTTCCAAGACTAATAAAATGATGAAGAATAATGGTAACAATGATAACAAATACCTTATGTTTGCTACCAATTGAGTTTAGGAAAAAAAGCATCCATTTGATGGCAGTGGTCAGTTTAGCAGACATTTTTTTGGACATCTTTCCTGTGTAATTCAAACACTGGCATTTTGAGGGATAAATAGAATCTGAAAGGGTTTGTGTCTTTGAAGGGGGCTCGTATAGGGCAGCCTTATAAAAGGACAGGGGGTGAGGGTGACATGAACAACATTGCCTGGAGGTAGAAATGCCTGGTGTGTTTGAGAATTGGAGGTTAGCCAGGCCTGGCCAAAGGTAAGAAGCCAACCTAGGACTGGAGGAGAGGAGATAAGAGTAGGTGAGGTTGGACAGTTGCTGATGTCAGATGGCAAACGGGTCTGGTTTGAGGGTAAGAAGTCAAAGCAATTTTCCAAAAACTCAAATGTCTGTTCCTTTTTCACAGAGCCCAACATGGGTCTTGAACTCATGACCCTGAGATCAAGACCTGAGCCGAGATCAAGAGTCAGATGCTTAACTGACTGAGCCACCCAGGCACCCCATCAAATGTCTGTTTCAATATAAAAGTAATCCATGCTCCTTGAGGCAACTGGTAAGCAACTGAAAATAGGGAACATGAAATTAAGTATATAAAGTTCCAATACTCCCATGACTGTGGGTCGTAAGTTGGAGCATCTTTTTCCAATCTCTGTTGTTTGTTTGTTCCTTTGTTTGTTTGTAAGGAAAGCAAGAGCAGGGAACTGGTAACCAGCTCTAAGTACTCCTCTTTTGCAAACAAGAATTAACACTCTGAGAAGTAATCTACAATTGCTTCTCCCTTGGTTTCCCTGAGCTGTCAATGTCCTCCTTTACCCTCCTCCCCGGGCTGGGTGAGGGGACGCACTTTCCGATGTGCTTATACTAAGGATTGGTGTTTTTCTGTTCACTGCTGTATCCTCTGGGCCTGGAACAGAGTTGGGCCCAGAGTAGACCTCAGTAACATGTGTTCAATAACTCTCTTTCAAGTCCTCTGAATGGAAGTGGCATCCCCTTGGGTTACCGTTGATCTGTTCTTGTCCCCCAGAGGTGATTGTTGGTGATTATCGACACTCATCCTAGGAATTATTTCCTTTGTCTTTCTTCCTCAACTCCTAACTCCTTTTCCTCCCTCTCCCTACCCCCAGAGTGAGGATATCTGGAGGAAGGCTAGGCAAGCATGGCCTCCAGTATCCAATCCCAGACACTCACCTCTCCCATGGTGATGTGTGTTAGAGACTTAAATTGCATTAGCTTCTGAAAGGCAAAGGAGAAAACAGCAGAACGAAACCTGATGCCTGTGCGCTGGCTCAAGACCCAGCAGGAACACATGCACAGAGACTTCATGCACTCCGTGAGAAAGAGGGCAAAGCAGAGGCCCACTCCATAGGCAATACTCCCCGACTGCTTTTCAGAATATTCCAGGATCTTTGGTATAACTAGCATCTAGAATGAAACAAGAGTTTGGATTATTCAGACCTCTCCATCCTTTCAGGCATATCAAACATGGGCTGCATGTGAGGTCCCAGGTCAAGGCTGGGAGCTTATTAAATGGCCAAAACTGTGGCGCCTGGTTGGCTCAGTCAGTTAAAGCATCTGACTTCAGTTCAGTCCATGATCTTGTGGTTTGTGAGTTTGAATCCTGCATTGGGCTCTGTGCTGAAAGCTCAGAGCCTAGAGCCTGCTTCATATTCTGTGTCGCCCTCTCTCCCTGCCCCTACCCTGCTTGTGCTTGCTTGATCTCTCTCATTTTAAAAATGATCAAAACTAACTAAAACATAACCTTGCTCTCAAGCTCACAGTCCCCTTGGAGGAGACAGGAGTTGAACCGACCCAGATCTGGCTCTGACACGTCATGGCTTGCCCTGACAGGAAACAGAACACACACCCAAAAGGGATAACTCAGGAGCTGATGAAGTGACTATTTACGAAGGTGTGGGCAGAATTTGGGAAATCCAACAAGGGATGGCAGAGCACATGGAGCCAGTGACAGCAGGTAACTGTTACCTTCCAGACCTGAAGAGACAGGGCACGATGAGGTCACTGGAATCCAGAGGGAGAAAGTCATACAGAAAGGACTCCTCCCAAGCATCTGGTCCCCAACCTCCAGTGTCAGGGAAAGAAGTCATCAGAGAAATAAATATCCTGCCTTCACTTTCTCCTTCCCCCCAGTCTCCTGTTGGGAGTCTTCCATTGGTCCAACCCAAACAGAAGCCAGAGGGCAGGGCGACCCCATTAATGTGATCCATACAGACCATGCATTAGGGGCACAGGCAGCATGGGCAATGGTGGAAGGTGGATCTGAGGGGCAAATGGAGAATATCCAGCACTCTGTCACCTAAGTCACATCTCTCTGTGGTGTCATCAGCTGTTATTCCCTCCTGACCTACATTCATTCTTCTCTTAGCTGGTAATAGCACTCCCGTTTCATCTGGAAAGATTTGCACCTGTCCCATGGCATGCAGTCCAGGCTGGATTGTCAAAGTGCCCTGTGCTCTGCTGGCTAACTGGTGAGCATGTGGCCCCAGCTGAGATAATGAAACTTATTCTCTGGACTTGGAATCTTGGGCTGAGGACCTGGAGGACAGGAAATAAAGCTAGTTCATCTCAACCATGGTACATGGAGGAGACCATTAGTTCCTGCCACCTACCTTCCCAGAGCTGCTTAGCCATTTCTCAAAGCAGCTCATACTGAGTCAGGCTGTGCTATAAGTGCCTTATATATTTATCTCATTTAAATTTACCCTGAGAGGCAGGTAATGTTATGCCCTCCATTTTACACATGAGGGTTTGCATGAGGTCTACCACTAAGAGTGTCATGGGGTTCCTTGAAGAAACTAAAGGCACAGAGAAGGTAAACCCATTGCCCAAAGTCACCCAGCAATTAAGTGTCAGGGCCAAGGTTTGAGCCCAGGCAATGGCTGCAAAACTCACACTCCTGGGGTGCCTGGGTGGCTCAGTCAGTTAAACTTCTGCTCAGGTCAAGATCTCATGGTATTCCTGAGTTCCAGCCCCACATTGGGCTCTCTGCTGTCAGTGCAGAGCCCACTTCGAATACTCTGTCTCCCTCTGTCTCTGCCCCTCCCCAGCTTGCACGCAAGTGCACCTTCTCTCTCTGTCAAAAATAAACATTAAAAAAAAAAAAAGAATTCATATTCCTAACTACTCCTAGCTCCACTGCCTCTAAAAGTTCTTTATCTTCTGAGTAGCAGTTGAGAGGCAAACAATCCCCAACGCCTGGTGTGGACTTGAATGTGCCAATTTCTTTTTTTTTTTCTTTTTTGTTTATTTATTTTGGAGAGAGAGACAGACAGACAGACAGACAGAGGAGGGGAGGGGCAGAGACAGAGGAGGGAGGGGCAGAGACAGTGGGAGACATAGGACCTGAAGCAGGCTCCAGGCTCTGAGCTGTCAGCACACCAGGCTCTGAGCTGTCAGCACAGAGCCCGATGCAGGGCTCAAACTCACAAGTCATGAGATCATGACCTGAGCTGAAGTCGGACACTTAACCAACTGAGTCACCCAGACACCCTCTAGCGTGCTAATTTCTGAAGGCTGGAGTCCCCCAAACCTCACGAAGCCAGCCACTTACCGGACCTAGCACGCTCATGACAGAGAAGCAGCAGCCCACAAATACATCCAAAATAGCCCTTGTTCTTTGAAACCTCATCATCACTCGGAGCACTGAAGCTTTTTCCATCCCATGCTTTGAGACTTCTTCTTCCCAAAGGAGGCAGAGCCTTGAAAAGAGGAAAAGTGAACCAAGTGAAATGTCTTTGTGTACGTTACCCACATGTCTGTCCTACATCTTGCAAGCCGAGGAGCTTTGTTACGGAAGTTTTCAAACCTCAGAGAAGTAGAGAGGACAGCACAGGGAACTTCCCTAAACACCCATTCCCCTGCTTCAAGAATGATTGATATTTGATATTTGACATCAGTGTTTCCTCTCTCTTCCTGTCTATGTGTCTTTTTTTGGGGGGGCTGGAGATTTTCAAGCAAATCCAAGACATATCATTTCATCTACAAATGCTTCCGTATGTATCTCTTCCAGATAAGGCTTTTAAAAATCCTATAGTAACCATATAATAGTTATTAATTAATGACTATTATACCTATTAATTATTAATAACTACTAATTATTATATATTAATATAATATATTAATGACATATATTAATAAAATTCCTTAATGGCATTTTATAGTCTATATTCAAATTTCTCTAATTGCATCAAAAACACATTTTTATAGTTAGTCTGCCTAAGTTAAGATCCAAACAAGGTCCACATGTCACATTTAATTATTTTTTTGAAAGCAGGCTCCACACCCAGCATGGATCACGGCAATGGGGCTGAACTCACAGCCTTGCAATCAAGACCTGAGGGGAGATCAAGAGTTAGATGCCTAACTGACTGAGCCACCCAGGCATTCCATACATATTGCATTTAAATGACAAATCTGATAGATTTCCTGCATCTCATTTTAACCTGTAACAGTTTCCCCTTCTCTGTACTTTCTGCCATTTGTTTGTTGAAGAAATTGGGTCATTTAGCCCATAGAATTTCCCACATTCTGGATTTGACTGATTACATCCCTGTGGTGTTGTCTAATATAACCTTCTATGCTCTGTATTTTCTATTAAACTCCTAGTTAGATTTAGAGGCTTAATGAAATTCAGAATTCAGGTCAGCTGGCAAAAATATTTAATAGGTGATGCAGTGTACTTCTTTTGCATAACATCAGAAGACACAAGGTCAGGTGTCCCATTATTAGTAATGTTCAGGGTATCAGTGGACTAAGGTGTATCAGCCTGACTCATTCACTGCTATTCATTCCTCATCGTTGATGACCATTGCCTAGATCCACTTCCATTAGGGCTGGCAAAATGGTGATATCTAATTCTGGGATTCCTTCTTCTATATTTAGTAGTTTGGATTTTTCTATAAAACAAATAACTTTCTCTCATCAACTATTTTGTTACCCTGAAATATGGTTAGTTGAGGAAATAGCCTAAGACTTTGAATAATGTTACTCTTCCTTTTTATACACAGATTAAGATTCATAAAACCCAAAACTCTATTGCTCCACTTATTTCAAAGCCCCTCAAAGGGTGCCCCAATGTTGGATCACCTAATTGAAAGTGTGCCCTTAGGGGTGCCTAGGTGGCTCAGTCAGTTAAGTGTCTGACTTTGGCTCAGGTCATGATCTCATGACTTGTAAATTCAAGTTCTGCATCGGGCTCTCTGCTATCAGCACAGAGCCCACTTTAGATCCTCAATCCCCCTCTCTCTCTACCCCCCCTGCTCTCTCTCCCTCTTTCTCTCAAAACTAAATAAGTATTTTAATTAATTAATTAACTCAAGTTTAAGAGAAACTTAAAAAAATAAATTAAAAAATATAAACGTGTGCCCTTATTTTGCCAATCTGAGTGAATGATGCCTAGGCCATTTGCATTACACCAGCAACACAATAACACCAAAAACATTTCTTTGGGGGGAAAAATTGAAAAGCAATATTTCAAGAAAGCATCCAAGAAGTTATCATGACAAAAATTAAGAATTTTGTTGACTCTCTTATACTTCTCTTTTATTTTGTATTATATTTGATGCAGGAGCTGGTGGCTGGAAAATAGTCATTGTGGTGCTAACGGCTTCCTAAGTCTTACTGTGGCCCAGGATGCCTCCCACACATCATAATCCAGCCTCCCAGCTGCAATCACCATGTTGGCATCTGCCCTTTTACTTCCTGGCTCCATCATGTCCCACTGTCTGGAAGGCAATGACCACTGGCCATAGTGAGAACATCAAGGACTATACCCATGGGCTCCAGGACTACCTGAGGCTTCCACTCCTTACAGAGCAAGAGCATGGAGAGCCAACCTTTGTGCTCAGGGCCTGACAGCAGCACTACTTATGCATGTTCTGTCACCAAGGCTCGCAAGGCAGTTCTAACACTTTCTACCCTTTACTCCTGCATCCACGGACACCTGTGCCCAGCCTAAAGCCAGAAGGAAACAAATACCATGAGAATTTTCCTGTCCTATCTTCCTTTACCTGCCATCAAAATTCCAGGCTGCTTTTTCCTCCCTGAATTTATAAAACAACTGTCCCATCCCTAGCCCGTCGGTGTAGGCCAGATAAGGTGTGGGGGGTGTGAGGTCTGGGTCCTAGGTCAGTAAAGCAAAAATGTCCCATGACATCCGTATGTGTTAGAGGATTTCATTATTTGTGGGCCAAACTGTGGGGCCATCTCCCCTCATTCCAGCTCTATCCGCACATATCATTCAATCCACAGAGATAAAAAGCTCTGGAGTCGATTCTACTTGATTAAACAAATCCAAGTCTTCCCATAGCCTGCCCTCAACTCTCTTAGCAACTGTATCAATTTCTTGCCATGATCACCAGATTCAAAAGACTTGGTTTCAGGGGCATCTGGGTGGCTCAGTCTGTTAAGCATCTGACTTTGGCTCAGGTCATGATCTCATGATTTATGGGTTGGATCCCCGTTTTGGGCTCTGTGCTGACAGCTGACAGTCCTGGAGTCTGCTTCCAATTCTGTGTCTCCCTCTCTCTCTCTGCCTCTCTCCCCCTTCTCAAAAATAAATAAACATTAAGATAAATGAAGAAAAAATTATTCAAAAGGCTTGATTTCAGACTTCACCTCCTCCATTCATTAACTATGATTCAGGGAACATAATTTTATATCTTTGAGTTTTCAGTTTCTTCATATGTAATCTGGGGGAAATAGCATTTGTCCTGTTTACTTCATAACCCTATTGTGATGGTCACAGGAGGTATTGGATGGGCACATGAGAAATACAAATTGTGACAGTAATAATGAAGGTGATGGTGGTGACAATCATGGCTCTGCTGCTGTGGCTGATGCGAGTGGTAGTGATGATTGATGGCTGGCAGTTTGTCAGCAAATCCTCACAGAAGTCAAAGTAGTTCTTCTGAAGGACTAGGGAAGATGCACCCCAGGACCCTGCCAGTTCAGTGGTGAACTCAGAGAAAAAAGCCTCTCTAAACGTGTGAATGCATGGATAATTATTTTTCAAATAAACGTCCCAAAGTAGAGTGATTTGTAAAAAAAAAAAAAAAAAAAAAAAAAAAAAGTATTGGTGGACACTTTCGTGTGAGTTATAGAACAAAAACAGCAGAATCAATGAGACTCAAGTGAATAAACATAGATCAGGAGATCCTGTGCTCATAATGGTCACAGAAGGACAAACAAACACTTAACTGGCTGCATATTATGCACCAGACATTTTTCTGGGTGCTTCACATTGAATTTATCATATCTTATGATTCTTATAACAATTCTGTGAAGGACCATGAGATAAATTTTATAATCCTTTTTTTTATACATAAAGACACAGGGTCTTGGAAAGAGTAAGTGACTTGCCTGACGTCATAGCTGGTAGCCAGTGAGATTCTGACCAACATCTGGCATTATGCAAGAGGTCGGTGCTCCTTGAAAACTTTACTGACTAATTCCGAGAAGAAATGGGTCAAAGTTGAACCAGTTTCTGTTTTCCCAGTGCCTTAAGTTCATTAATTTGCTTTGTAAACAAATCTCTGAGACCTAGCAATAAGTAAGCCACATTTCACAAACTCTCTTGACCACAGAATGCTCTCTTCGGGGAAGCTCTTGAGGGACTACCATTTTATGGAGCACATTTGGATAATGTGATTCACTACCTGGTGTCTCTCATGAAGTAGCTAGAGGTAGGAACATTAGTACAGAACATTTGAAGTCGCTTATTTGTCCTGCCACCCCACTTAATCCTCATATTACCTTGTGAGATAGGTCGTGTAGAAAACTCACCACACAACAAGTTAGTGATGACATAAGGGTTAGAAGACTAGTCCCCTAACCCAAAATTTAATGATGAGTGACATAGGTAAATGCCTGATCCAGAAGAAAAAGCAAAAGGGACAAGAAGCAGTAATTTTTAACTTTCCTGGGGTCTTGGGCCCTTAGGCAAATCTGGTAAAAGATGTGAATCCTTGCTCTAGACAAAGGTCTCCATCCCATACATATAAAATAAGTACCATTTTAGGGTGTTTATGAAATATGGTGAGGCCTCTTGCTACCAAGGTAGAGCCAATATTCTTTGGTTGTCTGATGATGGACCCTACCTGCTACTCTTAAGCATCCTTGGTCACCAATCCCACAGGACATGGTCTTTAACCAATCCAGTGGTTTGTCAATAGGGCTTTACCTTTTAGCATTTTTGTCTGAGGCATCATGGACCGACAGCTGGGGGATGGTGTTCTCATCCAAGCATCTCTGCAAACCTTTGACCATGAGTGGAGTGAGCCATGACAATGTGAGGTAGGAGAAGAGGCCAGCATCGTCCATGGGCTGAGGGGCAGGAAACCTAGCAGAGAAGTCACAGGTCATATAGTTGCCCTTATGATAAGGGGTCTAAAGACAGAGAATTAAGCCAAGGGCAAAATTTTGCAGAAATGAATTATATACTATATAAAAAGCACAGTGTGGTCATTTGGATGTACAAAAAAAAAGTGCGTTTTTTTTTTTCCATTAAGCTACTCTGTGTGATAGTGAAAAACCAGAAAACAACAGTGGTGCCTGAGTGGCGCAATCGGTTGAGCATCCAACTCCTGATCTCGGCTCAAGTCATGATCTCACAGTTTGTGAGTTCGAGTCCTGCATTGGGTTCTGCACTGTGGCATAGAGCCTGCTTGGGATTCTGTCTCTCTTTCTCTCTGCCCACCCCCGCTGTGTGTGCTCACTCTCCCTCTCTCTCTCTCTCTCTCTCTCACACACACACACACAATAAATAAACAAACAAAATAATTTTTAAAAATCAGAAATGCATAATGACTTAATGCAGAATGACTTAAAAAGAAAGAAAAGAAATAGGGTATACCCATATGTGGAAAACAATGCAGAAGTGTCCAAAAATAGAGTTGATCCATATGAAAAGAGCTCTGAGCATAGTAAGGAAGGAAAAAAAAGGAAAAAAAAGGCCACTTGTGGGTCAAGAAATTCATTATATTTTTACTTACATGAAAAAAGTAAAAAAGCATTTTTACTTACATAAAAAAGCCAACTGGGTGTCTCAGTCAGTTAAGTGTCTGATTACAGTTCAAGTCGTTATCTCACGGTTTATGAGTCTGAGCCCCACGTTGGGCTCTGTGCTGTCAATACAGAGATTGATTTGGATCCTCTGTTCTCCCATCCCGTCCCTCCCTGACTTATGAGTACATATTCTCTCTCTCAAAAATAAATAAACATTAAAAAAAGGAAGGAGTCCCCTGGGTGTCTCAGTTGCTTGAAAATCTAAATCTTGATTTTAGCTCAGGTCATGGTCTCGTGGTTTGTGGGATCAAGCCCCTCATCAGGCTCTGCACTGACAGCATGGAGCCTGCTTGGGATTCTCTCTCCTTCTCTCTCTGCCCCTACCCAACACACACTCTGTCTCTCTCTAAATAAATAAATAAACTTAAAAAAAAGGAAGAAATGAGAAAAGGCAGACAAAACTACATATATAAAGTCAACCACTATTAACAATTGTATATACACATTTATATATTTATGTATATACACATTTACATATTTATATATTTTGTGTACATGTGCATTTATGTATTTATATATGTATATATACATGTATTTTAAATTATTAATAGGGCTGACTTTGGCAAAGGGATTAGAATTGGTAAAGGTAAATGAAAAGAGATTCTCACTGTTTCATGTTTTCTATATTTTGCTTATATAATTTTCACAAAAATAATAAAAATGGAATAAAAAGTAAATAAATTAGAATGATAAGGTCATATCCCTGGAAATGATTCACAAATACAGAAATAATGATTGGACTAGGGTGTTGGGATTGTATATAGTTTCTACTTTTTTCTTTCAAAATTGCTTTAATGTTATGTTTCAATATGAAGAAAATTCAATTAAAATAAAAAAGAGTTGGGGAGAGAGATGAGAATACAAAATGCCAAATGCATGGATGCTTTTGTTTTGTTTTGGGCTACAGCCTGTTCTCCACTCACTGGCCCTTCCCAGCCTTACCGCCCACCAGCCCCCACAGCTGTGTGTTCTAGTCAAGGCTAGCCACAGCTTTGCCCTCTGCTAGAGAGAGAAGGGACTAGGAAGGGTGGGGGTCTGTACCAGGTATTGCTAGATACATGGGGCCATGTATGATTGCAGAGAAAGGGTGAGAATCTAGGAGCTGATGCCACTACACCCAAGGCCGGGTAGAAGCAGAATGTTTCTCTCAATGAGACTGCCTCGGCACACCGAAGGACCCACATTCTTTATTCTTGGCGGGGAGAAGAGCAATTCAGTGGGAATGATGTAGTGATGGGAGCTCAGGTTTTCAAAAAAAATAGGAAAACAACTCCGGTTCCTTGATAGTTAAAATCTTAGCAAACATGTGAGAGAGAAGAGGGAATTATTACTACAAAACGGAGTCCTGGTGGTGATTCTAGGATGATTCGAGAATTATTCTGGAAGAATGGTAAGGTCCTGTTCATAGATGATGAATAAATAAATATGTGCCTGATTCTGTGCTGGACCCTGAAAGCAAAGTTGTAGAAGTCAGAAAGACATTTGGGAATGGTTATTTTAAACTTTGATTTAAACTGGAGAAGGATGCATTGAATTTCTTTAACTCTTAAGTTTAAGGGTAACATCACAGGGCATTTAACAGCTCCCCATTTCTCTTAGAATGAAGACTAACATATTTATGTCCGTAAATTAGTCCATATGTGTTCTCTGGAGACTTATGTCCCTCTGCAATCTCATTTCATGTCCTTTATCACACATGACTCCAGTGACACTGGCCTCCTTCTCAGTTCCTGGACACACCATGTTATATTCCTTCCATCTCAAGGCCAGGTCTTTGCACATGCTGTTCTCTCTGCGCAGATAATTCTCCTTTACTCTGGCCTAGTAAAATCATGTTTATCCTCCAGAACACAGCTTAAGTACCAAGCATCTACCACGTTGTCACTGTTCCAATGTCCCTCAGCAACCCCACCCCCCCGCCACTCTGAACTTCATCGCATTGCCTTCAAGCAGCTTCAAACCACATGTTTATTTATGAGTTTACTTGCTTATTATCTTTTTTCCCAATGTGTGGTCCATGATGGGCAAGGATCATGTCTGCCTTGCTTACTACTTTTCCTCTGAGATCTAACCCAGTGTCTGGTAGGTTCTCAATGAATCTTTGTTGGATGAATGAATAGGTGAATGAAAGAAAGAATGAATGAATGATCTGACTGTCTTCTGACGTGCCTCGAGCTGCTCTAGAGATATTTGGCTGTGGTGGGTGACATGAAGGTGCAGAGACATCTTTGGGAGGGATGTAGGTGTTAGCGTCTGAGGAACATTGTCCTAATGGGTACTGCCCCTCCCCTCCCCCTCAGGACTCACTTTGGCTTAGGACGGAAAGGAATCATGGTTCTCCAGGCAGCATCGTACTTCCCCCAATGGAGCTCCGTTGCCATCCCTTGTGCCTCAGGCTTCTTCACCTGCTGGCCCCAGGGGCTGTCTTCTAGAGTGTAAGTTTTCTTGGGAAAGAAAACCCAAAAAAGCATCAGTTTCCTGACCTCATACTGTCCTGGAGTGTTGGCCACCCAAGGATAACGGATGTTTCCACATCCAGCTGCTAGAGTCAGACAGAGAAAGACAAACACTATACGATCTCACCTATATGTGGAACCTAAAAGCAACACCAACAAAGAACTCAGAGAACAGATCGGTAGTTGCCAGATGCAGGGGTGGGGTATGGGCAGAATGGGTGAAGGGGATCAAAAGATCATTATAAAATAAATAAGTCATGGGGATTTAAGTTATGGCATGGTGGCTACAGTTAATAATGCTGCCTTGTATGTTTTAAAGTTGCTAAGAGGGTAAATCTTAAAATTTCCCATCACAAGAAAAAAATTTGTAATTTTATGTGGCAATGGATGTCATATTGTGGTGACCTTCTTGCACTATATATAAATATTGAATCATTATGTTGTACACCTGACACAAATAAGTTTCACATCAATTATACCTCAATTAAAAAATAAATAAATAAAAGAGGGGCACCTGGGTGGCTCAGTAGGTTAAGCGTCCAACTTTGGCTCAGGTCATGAACTCACGTTTCATGAGTTCAAGCCCCACGTCAGGCTCTGTGCCAACAGCTCAGAACTTGGAGCCTGCTTCAGATTCTGTCTCTCTCTCTCTCTCTCTCTCTCTCTGTCTCTCCCCTGCTCACACTATATTTCTCTCCCTTAAAAATAAATAAAGATTAAAATAAATTTTTTTAATAAAAAAAATGAAAGAAAGGTTGCTGGGTAGGGAATAAGCAGTGGGCCAAGACTTAGGAGATAACTGAGTCCCAGCCTTGGGTCTGCTCTACATTCACTGGGTGCCTCTGGACAGGTCACTCTACCTCCCCAGGTTTTTATCTGTGATACATACTGTAGGCAAGAAAAAAGGGAGCTATAGTCACCTACAGAATGTGAGACCAAGTCACCTCTGAGAGTAAACCTACTAAAAAGAAATCAATAAGTAAGAGAGTAAGCCCCAAGCATTACATGTGACCCTTTTGATGAAGTGGGAAACAGGGGTGTCTGGGTAGCTCAGTCAGTTAAATGGCTGACTTTGGCTCAGGTCATGATCTCACAGTTTGTGGGTTTGAGCCCTGTGTCAGGCTCTGTGCTGACAGCTCAGAGCCTGGAGCCTGCTTTGGAGTGTGTATCTCCCACTCTCTCTGTCCCTCTCCTGCCCATGCTCTGTTTCTCTCTCTTTCTCTCAAAAATAAATAAACATTTAAAAAATTGATAAAGTGGGAATCAACTAAAATTTAAAAAATATATTGTCTCTAGGGCTTCATACAGGATAAATAATATTATCTTAGAAGCATAGTAAGGGATTGATGAGAAAAGATTAGGGAAAGTGGTTACTTCTGGTAGGAAAAGCTGGGGAATTAAGTGGGGGGGATCAATAGCTGGATGTGATTGTTAAGGTCCAAGTTAGTGAGTTGGTGATGGGTTTACTGGTGCTCATTGTATTATTTATTATAAGTAAATACATAGATACATAGGTAATAAATGATAGATAGATAGATAGATGATAGACAGATAGACCAAGAAGGTTTGTCATGACCAGGGATTATGACTCACCTAATTGTGGAAGCCTGAGGTCCATTAAAAGAAATCAAGGTTGAATAAATATGAGACAAAATTTTCTAAACTAACTTGTGACCATTGAGAATACCCTGTCAATTCAGTTTCCTGGTATTTTCATGCAAAGGAGACCTACTTACATAGCTAAGTCCTGAAACCATGTCGTTGCTCGTGTCCAAGCCAAGATTCACGAGGCCACCAGAAGACCTGGGGACCCAGTATGCCCTGTTCCTGGTCATTTTCAGTTGTTCTGCCAATCTTTCATTTCCCAGAATCAGAGAATCTGAAAAGGCAGCAGGTAAAAGCAGCTTAGATTCAACCTTGAGCAGTCAGGAGAGGGGGACATCCCCCTGAAGGGAGTGTGCGGGGGTCGTACAGAAAGTTGGGCCACTGTCACAGCACCTGCTCTTCCCTCTGCCTGGAATAGTTCCCTCTATTTAAACATCTCAGGCTTTAGCCTGAGATCACTTAGGGAGACCTTCTCTAACCACCCACTCCCAAACCTACAACCTTGGGCCAAGCCAGCTTATAGAACCATGCTTCTTCTCTTATCCCAGTTTGTAATTATATATTTGTGTGAATCACTATTTGTTTAGAGCTCATTTCCTGCTCTAAATATAGAGCCCCAGAAGGACAGGGACATGTCTGTTCTGCTCACTGTTGAATCCTTGGAGCCTGGGAGAGTGCTATAAAGATAGCAGGTGCTCAGTAAATAAAGGATAAATGGATGGGTAAATAAGTTTTTAAAAATGCAATTTTCCCATTCTCCGACTCTTGGTTTTCACAGACTCAGGGAAGTGGAGCTGGATATAATTTAGGAACCTTAAATAACCAAAGGTATTTTTTTAAATATATTAAAATGCTTTCCATTTTGCCTTTCTGAGTATGTGACTCACGCCCAGAACACCCATGCGCCTGGGCTGGGAGAGGGAATGGCAATTAGGAATATTTCTGAAGGAATGGAAAAAGAGAGTATATAACACAGGTTATGACAAGTGTCTTACAAAGCCTTGTTTTCAGAAAGGCCCAGGCTTAGCTAAGGCTCTGTTGTCACTATCTTGAAATCCTTAATAATTTGGAAGAAGGAGCCCCACATTTTCATTTGGCACTGGGCCCTGAAAATTATGGAGCCCATCCTAATGTTCAGATAGAGCTCTTGACATTCAAATATTGGATTGTGCGGGGTGCCTGGGTGGCGGTTAAGTGGCAGACTTCAGCTCAGGTCATGATCTCGCAGTCTGTGAGTTCGAGCCCTGCATTGGGCTCTGTGCTGACAGCTCAGAGCCTGGAGCCTGCTTCGGATTCCTACAGAATCCCTCTCTTTCTGCCCCTCCTCTTGCTTGCTCTCTGTCTCTCAAAAATAATAAACATTAAAAAATATATATATTGGATTGTGCTTCAAGTAAGTAGACTTGCACACGAGTCAGTCTTGGGAGAAGAATTCTCCAAATGCCTTTATCCCATTCCCTCCCATCCCACTTCCTTTCAGCAAATCACAACCAGAACTGGTGGATTCCATTTCTGGAATTCTGCTACAGACCATGCAAGACAGGCTTCCCAGATGGGGCATCAGGCTATGAGGTATACTTGCCATGCGATGATAGAAGTAAATCTCTCAGGGATGATGGAAATGAACAGAGAGAAGGACATGTGCTGGGTAAGAGAGAGTGTCACACACTTTGTTTAAGACTCTGGGAAGAAATGAGATTTCTGGCCGCCGTGAACCAGCCTAGAACACAGACACATTATAGTAAAATTGGTATGATTCAATAGAAGTCCCTGTGGATAGGACCACAGTGTACTGCAGTACAGTTTATTCACTACATAAAGGTTTCCAGGGGAGGGAATGGCAGGGGGTAGGGAGTGGAAGCAACAAATTCTAGATTGCAACTCATGCACTGGCAAGGGGCTACATCATAGGCATGCCAATAAATATTTGTAGCTGTACCAACCTCCCATTGCAACTGGTGAATGAGTTTAGCTCCAACATCAATGTGGCTTGACATTTTGCTTTATGTTAATAAGTAAGAAGAAAATGAAATATCAAGATGTATGAAAAGAGTCACACCTAATTTCTTTGGTATCAAAGAACCATGTTCTTAAATAAATAAATCAGATTTTCTCTCAACTTTCTGCTCTAGTATGATCTGCTTTATTTATTTTATGTAAAAATCTGGTTTATTTTTACATACCTGCAGAGAGATACACTGAGGATTTCAAATGTGTGACCCTTTTCTATATGGCATTTGTCCAGGAAATTAAAAACAGGGAAGTGTAAACCAAATGGAAATTAATGAAATGCAAACATGTACAATGGATATATGTTTTCAGAGCATGAATTGCTCATCTCAACATAACTGGAGCTCTGCCACACATTAACATGGGCCACCTTCCAATGTGATGAGGCCCACCTCTGCTTCCTTGACTGGCCAGGGGAATTCCCTCCAGAACTTTCTTTGGCAGTCCTTGAGAAGTTCCTTGGCTTCCCAATTTCCTCTTGGGAAGAACCAGAGTGGAAGCATATTCACTCTGATTAGTGGTGAGACCACCACTGTGGTCAGGGTGGGGACCAGGATGTGACGGGAATAAAAACAGAGAGGAAACAGGTGCTTCCAGCCCTGTATTCTCCCCATTTCTTGGCGGGGGGGGGGGCGGGAGTCATGATTATGAACTTGGTTTAGACATGGGCCATTTGCATATGATGAAATAGTTTGGGAATAGGAGGGGAGGCCACTGCAGCAAGGTAACCTATGGCAAGAGCTTTCTGGAGGAGCTGACTTACTTCCTCATTGTGCTTCCCACTTACCCAGCAGGATGTAGTGGCTAAGGCCCAAAGATACACCAGTGGGTAAGGAAAGTACCCAAGGCAAGGAGCAGAGGCACCTACAGTTCAGGCCCCACAGAGGTTTAGATGATTAGACCTTCCTCCTATACCTCTCCCTTCCAGTCCATTCATACCCTGTGCTAGTCCACTTTCTCTGCCCTAAGGTTTATTTCCTTCTGCTAGTTCCAATAGCTTCTGGAGGCCATCACAGACGTCTTCCCAACTGCTGAATCCCCACATCCCAGCGCCTGGCCTTCTCCTATGTTCTAGCAACTAGGAAGTTCCTCCCCACCTTGATGTTTGCACTAGTCCTAATCTCTGCCAAGAACATTCTACTTCCACCTCCTCGCAGAGCTGGTCCATTCTCACCATTCAGGTCGCAGCTCAAACACCACCTCCTGGGAGTAACGTTACCAGACCTTCCTACTGAACACTGCTCTCCTCCTCTTATCACCTTCTACATAGTTTCCTATTACATTTCCCTTACTTACCACTTTCTGAAATGGCCATTTCTTTCTTTGTTGGCTTATATATTTTCTGCCTACTTCACTAGAATGTAAGTTCTTTGAAACCAAGGACCTTGTTTGTAAGAGTTCATTGATGTATCTGTGAATCTAGAATAGTGCTCAGCACACAGTGGATGCTTAATAAATATTTGATGGAGGGGAGCCTGCGTGGCTCAGTCAGTTAAGTGTCCAACTTCAGCTCAGATCATGATCTCACAATTCATGAGTTCGAGCCTCATGTCCTGTCAGGCTCTGTGCTGACAGCTCAGAGCATGGAGTCTGCTTCAGATTCTGTGTCTCCCTCTATCTCTCTGCCCCTTCCCCCACTCATACTCTGTCTGTCTCACTCAAAAGTAAATACACATTAAAACATTTAAAAATAAAAATAAATAAATATTTTGATGGATAAATAAATGATGTAGATGTAAAGCCTGTTGAAGAAGGAGCCAGGAAACCCACACAGTCACTAAAGACCTCACATTTAGAGTCTTAATGCTTTCCCAGGTGGGCTGACACAGCCATCAGAGGAATATAGTCATAGGATTAAAAGAAGGTATTCATCAAACAAGCAATTTAAGGATGGACCTAGTCCCACTGCAGTTTCTATACTGCAGTGTGAATTTGTATTTAAAAAGATAAATCCTTGGGGCTCCTGGATGGTTCAGTAGGTTAAGCATCCAATTCTTGATTTTGGCTCAGGGTCATGATTTCATGGTTCGTGAGTCTGAGTCTCAAGTCAGGCCTTGCAATAATAGCATGGAGTCTGCTTGGGATTCTCTTTCCTTCTCCCTTTGCCCCTCCCCCTCTCACACACGCTCTTTCTTTCTCAAAACGAATAAACTTTGTTTTAAAAGATAAATCCAGTGATTATTATGTGAATAGAACACAAATTTTGTCTGTTATTATTGTTGTTATGGGAGCAGGAGTATATGTGTGCAAGTTAAAAGCATTAAACCTAAGTGTTTAAAAAATTTATCACAATGTTTGTAAGATGGTTTTGAAATTTGTTAAAACACTAAGAGCCTCAAAAAATCTAACCCAGCCATTCAGGGTCACTACAAACTGTCTAATTTCAGTTTAAGACTGCCAGGCTGCTCTGTCAGATGATTCAAGAAATCCTGAGCATATTCTAATAGAGTGGGATAATCCTCACAACCATCTTCATAGGATTCTGGATAATTAGAAGAACAACTTGATGGGTAAAATTCAGGAGTGTTCACAGAAAGCGTACAGCAGTCAAAATGGTCTCTTGAAAACACACTGGAAAAGTTATTCTGCAACTTGGAACTGCCAAACGCTTGTATCAGGCTTAGAGTAAGACCTCGACTTCTTTCTAGACTCTCTAACCCATCTTTTTACCTCTTATACTGCTCTCTATAACCTGACCCTGACCACTTCTCTTATCTCATCCATACCACCAACCATCACTCTCACTGAATTTCAGGAGCAGGTTCTTCAAATATTCAAAATTCATTCCAGCCACAAAGTCTTTGTGTTGCTTCTCTGGCCTGAAACAGCACCCCCTGGACCCTCACCCCTTGAGCTTTGCATTGCTACCTCTCCATGCACAGGGCCCAGGTGAAATGCCATCTGTCCAGCAAACCCTTCTCTGACCATCTAAAGGACTTATCACCATCCAAAATTATTCTCCTTATTGTTTATTTCCCTCACTAGAAGTTCAGCTCCATGAAAGCAATAACCTTGTCTGTCTTGTTCACTGATATATCCCCAGCACTTAAAGTAGTATCTAGTACATAGTAGACATTCCAATATTGCTTACTGAATGAATGAAAGAAGGTAGGATAATGTCAGAGAAAGGGCTTTAGGCAAGTTCCTGCATTTCTGTTTCCATCACAGCAGGCTGTACATCTGCCTTCTCCTTTCCCGTATCTGTGGCACACACAGAAACATACAGTTCCACCTGCCCTGTATTACACTCAGCCATCTATGGGGCTGTCGCCCTGGCCAAGAGATGTGTGAGGATATTAACTTGTCTTATGTCATACTGTCTACAGTTAGCCCAGGGCCTTTGCGCTTAGCAGTCCCTCTGTGAATGTTTGTTGATTTGAATGAACTTTCGATTCACTCTTGGATTCTAAGAGCATTAGAATCTCTAATTAGAAAAATCATAAAATTAGAAAATTTTCCATCTGCAACCTACAGCCAAACCCAAGTAAAATTATAACACAAAGAGGCTCCTAATGGCCAAATCTGAAACAATCCAAGCAATGAAGTACATGATACTATTGGGTTATAACCCATACAAAAAAATCCATGAACTCCTACTAACATAAAAAGAGTGAATAAGTAAATAATGAGGGAGATGTATTGCTTTTTCTTACAGAATTCCAATTAATACATGTAATAATAACTCCCCACAATATATTTATTACTTATAAAGAGAGAAATAACTAACTTACAGTAGGGAAGCTGGCAGATATCACCTTTACCAAGTAACCAAGGTCAAAATCACCATTAATAATACATTTCAACCATCATGTATCACCAAGAAGACCACATCTCTTCTGTAGTCTATCTGCCAAAAATGTATAATGTTGATCCCAAGAAAACATCAGATAAACCCCAATTGAGGGACATTCTATAAAATAACAGACAATGCTGTTTCAAAGTACCGCGGTTTTAAGAGAAAAAAAGAAAAAAATATATATATATATATATTGAGGAGACATCACAACTAAATCAAAAATGGGATCCTGGACCAGAAAAAGGACCTAAGTGAGAAAACACAAAATTTGGGTAAGCACTATAGATTATATAACAGTGATGTTAATTTCCTGGTTATTATAATTGAACAGTGGGAACTTTTTATTGCAACATTTTTGGAAATCTAAAATCAATTCGAATGAAAAATTTAAAACATTTCAAGTAGATATAATTTAAACACGATCCTCTCTTCGGCCTCAACACAGGGGACAGCCCTGCGGCTGAGCCTCAGGAGAAACTGAGAGCAGGCATAGAGAGAAAAGGTCACACGGGGCTGGACTGCACCTCTCTTCTTACACTTAAAAGCACGCACCTTGCCGGAGGCTCCGGGAGGGGGCGGTGCGATGCTACGGTATTTGAGCCCAGGGGCGGGCCGTAGGGCGGAGCCGGAAGCGGCGGCGCGCCGCCGCACCGGCGGCTGGGAGCTTTGGTCACGGCGGTGGGGGTAGTACTCGGTGGTGAGTCCTGCTCCCTTTGACAAGCCCCCAAGGGCGAACAGACGTAGCCATGTCGTCGGTGAGCCCCATCCAGATCCCCAGCCGCCTCCCGCTGCTGCTCACCCACGAGGGCGTGCTACTGCCCGGCTCCACCATACGCACCAGCGTGGACTCGGCTCGCAACCTGCAGCTGGTGCGGAGCCGCCTGCTCAAGGGCACATCGTTGCAGAGCACTATCCTGGGGGTCATCCCCAACACGCCGGACCCGGCCAGCGACGCGCAGGACCTGCCGCCGCTGCACAGGTAGGCCGGACTGCCCCCGCGGCGGCGGCGGCGGCGGCGGCGGCGGGCGGCGCGGCCTGCTCTCGGTACCCCTGCCCAGGCCAGGTCCGGCCTCGGGTCGCAGGGGCGGCCTTCGCGGCTTGGTGTGCCTCTTCGTCACCTCCCGTTTGAAGTGGAGGTGACAGAGGTCAGACCCATGAAGTAGTGAAAACTCCGCAGTTAGCTGCCGCTGTTAAGTTCTCCCCTCCCCGCCCCCCAGTCCTCAGACTCCCGTCAGTGTTCGTAATTTACCAGGCCCCTCTTATGCTTCCCTCCCTTCCTCCCCGTCGTCTTTTTTTTTTTTTTTTCCCCCTCTGAAGTGAAACACCTGGTACTCCACACATTTTCTGTTTTTCCTGTGCCCTCGTAAACTGCACTACCCTTTTCATTAATTTTAGGGTGCCTCTCTTCCACACTACTACACACTCAGTTCCTATCCACGTTTTCCCTTGTCTCCCTTTCTGGAACTTTCTCATCTTCTCATAGCTTCTCTCATATCTTAACATTTCTTTTCTGACACCCCAGCCTTTCCACTAGATTGCTCTACACCATGGCCTTAGTTGTGTGACTTTGGGTGAGACACACCTGTGCCTATTTCTTTCTCTGTATTTTGGAAACTAACAGCATTCATTTCTTGGGTGTGTTAAAATACTAAAGGAAATAATCTTTGTGCCATACTTGATAGATAGTCCAGTACTGTAGCCACTAGACACATGTGGCTAGAGAGCACTTGAAATGTGGCTCGTCCAAATTGAGATACTAGAGAGTGACCAGTTGTCCCCTTAGCTGAGGACTGAACTAGTTTTAGCAGTGAAAGTCCTGTCTCCTAGGAAACACCTTTAGTCCCAGATAAACTAGTATGATTGTGTGATTAGTCACCACAAACATGCTTAAAGCATACAGTACACACTAGAGTTTAAAAACTTAGTGTGAAAAATATTTTGCTGGCTAATAACTTTTACATTGATTAATGTTGGAATGATAGTATTTTAGCTGTTTGAGGTTAAATAAAATCCTAGTATTTCACTCGTTTCTTTTTACTTTTTAATGTGGCTACTAAAATTGCACATATGACTCATATTAATATTTCTATTGGATAATGCTGGGGTGTAGTATATGCTCAACAAATGGTTTGTTCTCTTCAAACACACCTCCCCAGCCCCTGCCTCCTATCCTCAATTCTTCTTGAGATGTTTTTAATTTAGAGCCCTTGTTTACCTGCAGTCACTCCTTTTTAAAGTTAGGGATTGGTGACTAAAAGATTTCAAGAGGGATAGAAATGCCTAATTTTTATCTAAAATCTCGTGACTATATAGATTTTTAAAAGGAGAGTCCATAACTATCTGCATATTCTGAAAGGAGACTGGTATTTTCCTTTCCCAAAACAAAGCAAAAACAAACCAACAAAAACCCTGTAACAGTCTCTTATTAGCCCACATTGTAAAAACCTTATATTTCTCAAGCACCAAAAACATTTTGGCTTCCATCTGATCTGCTGCTTTGGTTATTGCTTGTATGGAGTTGGATACTTTTCAAGTTTCACTGAACTCTGATAACTTGTACTGGATTCTGTTTTCCCTGCATATGACCCCATCCTTAAACCTGTAGTTATGCCACAATTTTTTGTTTTTTCTGCCCAGGCAATTTGATTGCTTGTTGAGGCAAGAGTGCTCATGGTTAGATTTTTTTGCTTTATTTCTGTACATATGTATGGTGATTATCCATGGGTACACTGTGAAATTCAAAAGTAGATTTAGTTATATTTTAGGTTGTTGGCAAGATTTTGGATGCTTTTTAATTTATTTTGTGTATATTCCTCTAAAACATCAATAACTAAATTTTCCTGCTTGGAAGTAATCATTAATCAGATGATATGTAATCTGATCCTTGATGTTCAAATTGCTGCCTTTGTTTTAAATTAATAACAATATTAAAATTTAATCATTTAAGTTATAAAACGTACACTGAAAATTCTTTCTAGAATTCTAGCATCATAAGGACCATCTTATTGTCCTAGAAATATTGTTTGCTACTTGAAAAATCTATCTAGAAAGATTGTACTGCATTCCTTAGCATTAGCCTCCAATGTCTTTTTTCTCTAGTATGACCTTTCAACATTCATTAAAAATTTTTAAAAGCTTTAATAGTGCAAGTACTGAGTTACCCATAACATTACTCTGTTTCAGTACGTAAATCTGTCCTTCCTCTGTTACCTGCTTTTCCAGATGGTTGTAGTACCCAAAGGGAAGGCCAGGTGCTCTACTCCTGTCTCTTGTTTCCTTTAGACCATCCAGGTGACATTGCCTCAGTCTTCAAGGAGAAGCAGAAGTAATTTATTCCCCTGAGTTCCTTGTCACACAAAGTAGCAGAGTCAGATGTTGACTTACCTGAACAACTTCCTTTACTGTTTTGAACAGGACAGCCCCTTTCAATATGTTAGTTAGTATGTGGGCACGTTACCTGACACAGGAGCCTTTTTAAAGGAGGAGCTTTGGATTATCCATGCGGCATAGAACTTGACTCTTAGGCCACCTCAGGACACCCTGCTAGACTGGACTTGAGTGAGCCATTGTTTTCTTAGTTAAGATGGATAATGACTTAGCACTACCTATACACTGTCCTTTCATGCATTTCAGGATGGTCATCCAGTCTTCTTCCAGCCTGACATTCTTCAGGATATATGACTTCATTTCCTCATGGTGCTGATTTCTCAGTCCCTCTTCATTTTTGGCTTCTTCCTCTGAGATCGCAAATTAGTTTCACTGGCATTTGTCTTATAAGAAATGATGCTTTACATATAGCAGATGTACAGTTTATTTTGAGTCAACTCATTGCACAGGCATTACTCCTGTTTTTATCTGTTAGCATTCTTAGGTGTTCAGGAAATATTACCTGATGATACTAACATTTTAAAATTTAATCTTTTATGTTAGCAAGTATGTAATGGCTAGCTCCACTTGGATTTTCCTAAATATGCATTTACTCTTTTTAAGGAAAGTGTCTATAAGTGGCATTTCTTAAATTCAGAAATGAAGTTTTTAATTTATTTTTTTAAGTAATCTCTGTGTCCAATGTGGGGACTTGAACTCACAACCCCAAGATCAAGAGTCACATGCTCTATTGACTCAGCCAGCCAGGCACCCCCAGAAATGAAGTTTTAATAAAGGAGTGAAAACCAGAAGTCCTGTAGCAAAAGAAGTCTCATCTGTTGTAGAACTTGGAGCTATCCTAATAGACTCCTTGTTTTTAAATTATTAATCATGATGATGAGTTTTGCCAAAAATCAACAAATACTCAAGAAGATAAGTAGGGTAAAGCCAAGTGAAAACTAGAAAGATGTCTCAGTTGTTCTTTCCCAAAGAAGGATAACTTTTGATTCTAGAGTTTTGTTAGAAATGCTTCTCTTCATCAAGGGTAATTAAGATGTAAACAGGAGATATTAAATAATAGGTGTGCTTTCCAGTATCTTACCTACTTAGAAACTATGTTAATAAATATTTATTTGTACTTCCTATTGGTACAAAATTAATGTTGTCCATTGTGGTGCTAAAAGTAAAATTTGTCTTAAAACCTAATTCAGGCCCCCTATTGCCTATGCAGTATCTTTGTAATCATGGATAAGTAATGTTTACCCTTTTTGAATCTGCTACTAATTTATAATAAGGAAATAGTACTACCTTCCTCACAGCAGTGAAAGGCAGTATATAATGAGATAATACTTATGAAAGCCTTTTATAGGCTACAGAGCAATAAACTTATATGTTGGAGGTATTATTGTCCCCCAAATAGGTAGTTTTAAATGTAAATTTCACAAATGGAGATTGGGCAGAAGGGAGGGAGGCCCCATATTCTTTCAAAATGGCCAGAACTAAACTAGTGTCATTATAGAAAAAGATTTGGAAGATAAGAATTCCAAGGAAGATGGAGAGCTTGAAAGTTAAAAAAAAAAAAAAAAAAAAAAGAAAGAAAGAAAAGAAAGTGGCATATAAACCAGAGTTTGGATATTTATACAATATGCTCATCTTAGAAAACTGTGTTGCTTCTTTTAGATTTTCCCACCACTCCATTTGATGGTTCTCAAATATTTTTGGAACTCTTAAATTATCTAAGTCAGCTTCCAAAGTACATAAATCATACCCATCCTAATCAGACTTTGTTTGGATTAAAACAATATTTTACAACTCTGAAAGGAGATCCCAGTTAGGAATTTCAAAAATTCTTTGAACTATAAGATATCATAGTAATTAAAGTGTGGATTTACATAGCTACTTCCTAAAGGGAAGGAATACCACTCATTTGAATGTATGAAAATCAAAATATTGCTTTTTGGTCATGCCTAATAAATATTAATAGAAGAAATAGAATATTTAGAAAGATAACTGACTTTATAAAGCCTGTTATGTATCATAGTAGGAAAATATTAGATTAATTAAATATTTATTACCTATATATGTATAACCTATAGCCCAAATACAATAAAATTTGTCTAAAATAACATTAAACATGGTCCTTTTTCACAAGAGTTTTCTGCCCAAAATGTCTTTCACTGAGTACTCTTTCTAACCATCTGTCATTTCACAGATCATGTTTTTCTTTAAAAAGGGTATATTCTAGCCAGCTATAAGTGATTTAAAGTAAAACCCAATTAACAAATGTAAAACTTTTATATATTTTATTTCATTAGGAGAAAAGGCGTAGTATAGATCCAACTTAATCTCTTTTCAGTTTGGAACATCTTCCTTTCACAGTAAAAGTATTCTGCTTGCTTTGTAAGAAAACTCATTTTTAGTCACCTTTAATCAAGGACATGGTTTAAATAATTAAAATTTATCTCCTAATCTGAACGTTTGGACTTGTCTCATATCTCTTTGGGTTCTCCTTGGTTTCCAGTTTGCAAACCCCTTAGGCGAGGGATCCGGTTTGTTTGTTGTCTGTTAATGTTGCTGGCAGACAGAACTGTGACCTGTCTGCATTGCACAAGCAGTGATGGGCATCCCACAGGGAATTGTAGTCTTGGTCTCCGATCAGTTCAGATATTGCTAACTTTCTCAGGCAATCTGAGTTGGTTTTCAGGAAGTGGAGGGTATAGCCTACTACCATTAATGACTGAAGAAAAGCAGCCACAACACAAATAAGATAATAGGTAATTGACAAATTATCTCAGGTTTTTAAAGTATATCATATTTTTTCTCCCCACCAAATTATTTTCCTGATTTTTTTGGCTTTAGATACTGTTTAAATCAGTTTTTATCTATGTACACATGATATGACTGAAAAGGTGAAGGAAAGATGGACATCACTCAAACTGAATGGCAAAGGGAAGCCAAAGGTTCCATATAATCTATGGTATGAATAATTTATAAAGAAGTAGTCCAGAATAAATAATGTACAGAAGTAAGCAAAGTCACTGAAATAGTCACACTGTATTTGTGTGTGATTCAGTATGTTTGAGATAGGCAATTGCGATATTCCAGGATTACCATTTCCCCAGGGTGTTGGGAGTTCTAGTCACCTTAATTCTAGTTTCTTTTCTGAAATTACAACCCTTCCTGTGGCTGATGGGAGAAGATATAATTTTAGTTTGGGATTTAGACATGTCTTCTGAATGCAGATTTCTGTATTTTGTGTAATTTTGGCTTAGTTTGGATGAGACTTCCTTTCCATGAATTAAATTTATACTTGACTCGGTCAGAATTCTATGTTCTGATAAGGAGCTAAGACTTAAATAGAACTTTTTTAGTTAGTATTAGGTGGGGTGCTTACCACTTAGGACAGATTTAGGTTTATACCTTTAGTCATTCATGACACTGTGTGCCCTCTAATATTTAGTCCCCACGTTTAGAAACCTCATATTCATGGGCATAGATGTTAATTCTCAGATTTGGGGACTGTTTGTGATAAGGTAGATATGTGGAAGTGTCAGTGATCAATTCTGTAAAAACCTGGCTTGATGTTGGTAGCAAAGCTGGTTATTAGAACAGAGATTTCTTAGGTTGGTTTAACATCATGCTGTTTATATTTCAGTCTGTTTACAATGCTAATATTTATTCTGGTGTAATATTGCCTCATTCCTAGCAAAATGAATTTAAGCTATGTAATTGTCAACTACTTTTACATTTTTATTTTTAGGAATTTCTACCTAATCTTAAAGGAGGTACTAATTAGAATGAGATGGCCTGCTTTACCCCCCTGCTCACGGTACTGAGTTCACAGACCATGTGCTGGATGCTAAATTAGAGAAATAATTCATTCTACTTCAGATGTTCTTTGTTCTCAGCAGAGGCAAGTTTCTGTCCTACCACACTGAACATTTGTAATGCTGCTGTTTTGTGTATTTTTCAGGATTGGGACGGCTGCCCTGGCGGTTCAGGTTGTAGGCAGTAACTGGCCCAAGCCCCACTATACTTTGCTGATTACAGGCCTGTGCCGTTTCCAGATTGTGCAGGTCTTGAAGGAGAAGCCATATCCTGTTGCTGAAGTGGAACAGTTGGACCGGCTTGAGGAATTTCCCAACACCTGTAAAACTAGGGAGGAGCTAGGAGAACTATCAGAACAGTTTTACAAATATGCAGTACAGGTGAGTTGCTTTTAGTTTTTTCCTTAAAACTCAATTTTCTTCAATTCCTTTTCTGCCCTAAGACATGATGAATCTGTTGAGTGATAAAGTTTTTGGGCAGCATATGTTTAAATGATTTAGTAATATAATAATATTGATTTCAGTTTGCTTTTGTCTGGGATTGTACCTAAATCATTCTAGGAAATACTAGCCAACCCTTTCTATTTTTCCAAAGAGTATTTCTAAAGCTTTCATTATAACTTGCAGTGTCTCCAAACCAGACAGTTCTTCAATGTAAATAATGCTAAAAATTAAATATTACACAAAAGCTATTTGTCACAAGAACATCTAGGTAGCAAATTACATAACTGCTCGTTCAGAAGTTTAGGTCACACTGAGACTGGCAGTAACTATAGAAGAGGAAGTCTATGGTAGACTGATTTCCAAGATGGATAAAGCCTTGGTTAACTAGCATGCTGGGAGGTAAGCAATGTTAGGGGTGCATTAAATATTTGGCTTTTTAATTTTAGGTTTGAGCTTTTGGTGAATTCTTAATTGAACTGAAAGCTCTTCCCCTCACCCTATTTTATTTGAAACCTTATTGAAATATATCATATAATGTTATCTTCTACTTTCTGTTGATGTAATCCAGTAACTGTTTCTGGTTCTTTAAGGATCGGGCAGAGTCTAAAGGTCCTGGGTATTGAAAAGTGTGAGGCAGGTGCTCACAGTCTCTGGTATTTGTACCTGATGTGGCATTTGAAGCAACACATTGTGGTGAACAATAGGAAAATAGGAAACTTGAAGCTATAACTTCTGTGAAGACAGAAAAGAAGAACCTACTCTGAACAAAGAAGCTTCATTTTGAAAACTAGAATGAGTGATTATGCCATTTAAGAAGGAGATGGAGGGAGAAAACAGTTTGGAAATTCCTCAAAAAATTAAAAATAGAACCACCTTATGACCCAGCAATTGCACTACTAGGAGTTTATCCAATGTATCCAAAAATGCTGATTCAAAGGGGCACCTGCACCCCAATGTTTATAGCAGCACTATCAATAATAGCCAAATTATGGAAAGAGCCCAAATGTCCATCAACTGATGAGTGGATTAAGATGTGGTATACATATACAATGGAATACTACTTGGCAATGAAAAACAATGAAGTCTTGCTATTTGCAACAATGTACATGGAATTGGAGGGTATTATACTAAGCAAAATAAGTCAGAGAAAGACATGATTTCAGTCATGTGTGGAATTTGGGAAACTTAACAGATGAACATAAGGGAAGGGAAGGAAAAATAAGATAAAAACAGAAAGGGAGGCAAACCATAAGAGACTCTTAAATACAGAGAATAAACTGAGGGTTGATGGAGGGAGGTGGGTTAAATGGGTGATGGGCATTAAGGAGGGCACTCTTTGGGATGAGCACTGGGTGTCATATATAAGAGATGAATCACTGGGTTCTATTACTGAAGCCAAGACTACACTGAATGTTAACTGACCTGAGAATAAAAAAAAAAAAAAGGAAGGAGGTAAAGGGAGGGTTATACACCCTCGATCTTTGTTCTTTTGGACACAGCTTCATAGAGATTGTACTTTGCTTTTTACTTCTCACTTTGGATCAACAGAAGAAATTTAGAAAGGTAAAGATTTGTAATGACATTAAAGAAATTTTTAGAAATGTCATAATTTTACTACTGTCATGCGTCTAGTTTAATTTTTGGCTTGTCTTCTGATCTCAGCCCAAATTAAGTCACATTTTGTTTTCCTATCCAAGTCTAATTTTCATATTAAGTATGTGTATAAATTTCATTGAGTTAGGGTATCATAATTTTATCCTTCCTGTCTTTAGACCTTGAGGTGCTTCCAATTAATACTTTTCTTTCATCTCCTTCTACATTTCCTTCTATAGCCTTCCTCAGTAAACTTCTTCAGTAGCTTCCTGACTAATCCCCTTCTGGTTTTTCTCTCTCAGACCCATCAATTCTATGGAAGTTTTGGGCCTGCCTTTCCCCTGAAAAAAAGGACTTTAATGAGTATGGGATAAAGTTTAAATATCTTAGGATAAATTAAGGGTCTTCCTAACTCTACTTAATCCCATTTTAACCATCTTCTAGTCACACTGTCCATCAGAGAGCTTCACAGTTTGTTGTTTCATGTCCTTTCTGTTCTCTCTGCTGGGAGTACTCATCCTACTCTGAATTTTCAGATTTATACTTCCCCAATTCCTGTGGGCTCTTAGTGTTCCTTTGCCTGTGCTTCCACAGTCCTTTATATGATGCTTATCACATTATATTGAAATTTATCTTCTAGGTCTGTTTTCCCTACCAAACTCGAATTCATCCCTGCTGTAGCCATCCCATACTGAGCAATATGTTGTGTCTAACAAGTAGTTTGTGCTCAGAAAGGGCTTGGAGAATAAGTTTTAACTTTTATTTTCTTAAGATGAATTCTTAGGAGAAAGGGTCTTTAAATTTTATTATCTACTTCTCCCACCTGAATAGCTGCATCGTAATAACTATGCCTTGCTTTCATTCCCTTGACTCTAGGCAGGCAATGGATAGGTTATTAAATTACAGTGCCTTTAGAGACATTTCATGACTACTGGCCCAAGAAATCTTACCAGAGTTACTAAATGAGGATTCGGCATATCATCTGTGAATTAGCCAGTGTGGGCTAAGTTTTGCTGCATAAAGTACTCCAAAATCTCAGCATACAATATTACAAAGGTGTATTTCCCACTCATGCTTTATGCCTAAAACCTAATGAGTGTGGTGTTCTACCCGTTAGAGTGACTTAGAGACCCAAGAGGGGTAGAGATTCATCTCAAAACATGCTGAGGCTGGAAAAGAAAATGTAGAAATCTCTCATTGGTTTTAAATGCTTCTGCCCAGAAGGAGCTGTCACTTCCCCTCCTGTTTCATGAATTAAGGCAAGACTCACAGCCCCATTTGTATTCAGAGGAGGTGAGAAAGAGCAGTCCTGCCTTGTACCCAGAAGAAAAGGGGAACTTTTGTCAACAACCCAGTGATTATCATAGTTACTGAAAGCTTGCTTTCAAGGATGTATCCTGGAAGTTGTTTTTATAAAAATCATTCACAGTCAGTGCTCAGATTCTACTTAATCCAAGTGTTCTACTAAAAAATAGTATTTCAACTACTGATTGGTTAGCATAATAGCATCAGCTATATTAAATTTCCAGAATTTGATAATTACACTGTGATTATGTAAAAGAATGCCCTTGTTCTTAAGAACAAGGACCATGATGTCTGCCACTTACTTTAAAATGTTCAGTGGAGCAAACTCTATGGCTCAGTTGGTTGAATGTCCTGCTTTGGCTCAGGTCATGATCTCACAGTTCAAGTTGGGCTCTGTGCTGACAGCTCAGAGCCTGAAACCTGCTTCGGATTCTTTGTCTCTTTCTGTACCCCTCCTCCACTTGTGCGTGCATGGCTCTCTCAAAAATAAACATTTTAAATAAATAAATAAATGTTCAGCAAAAATGTGTGTGTGCACATGCTTAGAGAAAAAAAGGATAGTTTATTGTACTATTGCAGATTTTCTGTAAATTTTAATTTATTTCAAAATAATATCACAAATTTACAAAACCTTTTTAAGCATTCATATTATCCACATTTGAGGGCCATTTTTACTTTTCAGTTCTGATTGATACTTTGAATGTACTTCTCTCTTTTCCTCTGAGTCCAGTAAAATGACTGGATTTCTAATAATCAGTGATCTTTCAAAAACAAAGACTCTGAGGCCTGAACATTAAACCTATATAGCAATCTGACATTTTAAATTCACAAATAATGCCAGATTTCATTAAAAAGTCTTCTTTTTCCTTGCAGTTGGTGGAAATGTTGGATATGTCTGTCCCTGCAGTTGCTAAATTGAGACGCCTTTTAGATAGTCTTCCAAGGGAAGCTTTACCAGACATTCTGACCTCAATTATCCGAACAAGCAACAAAGAGAAGCTCCAGGTATAGTGTACCCTTCTTCAATACTAAGTTGTTTTGTCACTTTTTATTCAAGATAATAAATTTTGACCTTCACTAAGAGATACTAGAGACTCACAGTTGAAATGCTCTTACCCTAAAATTGACTAGTGATTGACTTTTAGTTATTGCTTTATATTTTTGTATACTCAAGCATGTCTTTTATTCACATTGTCAGTACTAGTTTGTCAATTTACGGAAGAAGTTAAAGTGGAGAATAATTTTTTAAAATGGTAAATATTTAACTTAAATATATATTTTGTCTATTTTTTAAACATGTGGAGCTGTGACCTTTTCTTTGTGAATTGCCTGCTTTATTAGAATTCTTCATGCTGTTTCTTACATAAAGCATGCCTGTGATGCATTATCTATGATTTTTAGTTTCTATTTCTTTAGAGTGATAGGAGTTTTAAAGACACTGAAAAATGCAGACTCTTAGATTTGCATTTTCCCCCAAAACTATGTTTTCTTGCACACTTATTTTTATAGTATTTTTATGCAGTCTGTTTTATTGAGTCTTCCGAGAACATTTAAGTTAGTTTTATTGAAGCATCCTTTATCCTATCAGTTTATGCATTTATGTCTTAACAGTTATGTAGCACACCTAACAAATTATGATAGTGAGTGCACCAAACAGAGAAAAGTGTATACACACCTTACTCTAAACACAAGAATTCAGCTCAACTGATGGGAGCAGAAGAGTGCAGGGGTACCAGAGAGTAAGCTGGCTATGGACATCAGCAAGGATGTTTGAGGGAATGGAGAGCATTAGTTACTCAGAACATTAGCAGACGTTGATTAAGAGTGCTCCTGTTCTTTCATGAATGTAAAAATTTAACATTATGAACCTAGAATTTGTTTAGACCTAATATGTAAACACTATCTGCGTTTTAAGAGAATAATTCCAGAAAGAGTTGACATTAAATGTGTGTTTTCGGGTGCCTGAGTGGCTCAGTTGGTTAAGCTCTGACTCTTGATTTCAGCTCAGGTACACATCGGGCTCTGTGCTGACAGCGCGGAGTCTGCTTGGGATTCTCTCTCTCCCTCTCTTTTAGCCCCTCCCCACCTCAAAACAGATAAATAAACTTTAAAAAAAATGTGTGTTCTTGCTGTTGGAACAATACACATGGCTTCATTTTTAAATGCAATGTCGATTCTTTTTTAGGATTCTAGTGATTTAATATAATTAATCTGGTTGTGTTGGTCATAATTTAGCTGTGAGTATTGATAGTTGTCTTTCTTACTTAATAATTTAAATCATGACTCTGACTGCCTTGTTTTGGGAGCATGTGTTTCTGAAAGAGATTCCACTAATCAACTTATGTTCCCTTAGATTTTAGATGCTGTGAGTCTAGAGGAACGGTTCAAGATGACCATACCGCTGCTTGTCAGACAAATTGAAGGCCTGAAATTGCTTCAGAAAACCAGAAAACACAAGCAAGATGATGATAAGAGGGTAAATATGTCCTTTAATCCATTTTTTATGTTTCCAGTTGTCTTTATGTGATGTGAGATTGAGTCTTTTTGAAGTAAAAAAAAAAATGGAATAAAGAAAGGAACAAAGAAATAATTTCATTGTTTCTTAGCATTCAAGTTACTGATAACATTTTTTAAAAATTCTTTTTAACATTTATTCATTTTTGAGAGAGAGAGTGCAAATGGGGGAGGAATAGAGAGAGAGAGAGAGAGAGAGAGAGAGAGAAGAATCTGAAGGAGGCTCCAGGCTCTGAGCTGTCAGCACAGAGCCTGACGCAGGACTTGAACCCACGAGCGGTGAGATGATGACCTGAGCCAAAGTCGGACGCCCAACCGACTAAGCCACCCAAGCGCCCCATCAAGTTACTGATAACATTTTGAATTTGGTGTGTTTTTCTAGTCCTTTTCCATGTCTGGGTTTTTTTTTTTTTTTTTTTTTTTAACATATTTTCTCATTTTCTGTTCTTGGTAAATTTGGTAATCATTGAAAGGGATAATTTACTAAGCCATTTCTCTTTGCCAAACATTATGTTGTTTCCAATGTTTTCTGTATTTTAAAAATTAAATAACTGATGAGTGTCTTTGAAAATAATTGGAGGTGGAAGCTGTACATCTCACATTTCCTATTTTTTTTAAGTTTTTATTTAAACTCCAGTTAACGTACAATACAGTGATTCGCCACTCCCATACAGCCCCCAGGGCTCGTCACAACTAGTGCCCTCCTTAATCCCTATCACCTATTTGACTCATCCTTCCACCACCTCCCTGTGGTAACCATCAGTTTGTTCTCTATAGTTAAGATCTGTTCCTTGGTTTGCCTCTCTCTCTTGTTTCTTAATGTCCACATCTGAGTGAAATCATATGGTATTTGTCTTTCTCTGACTGATGTATTTCACTGAGCATTATACTCTCTAGGTCCATCCATGTTGTTGCCAATGGCAAGATTTCATTCTTTGTTATGGCTAATACTCCATTGTGTGTGTGTATACATATATACGTATATACACGTGTATACCTACGCATACATATGTATGCCTACACACACCCCACATCTTTTTTATCCATTCATCTATGGATGGATACTTGGGCTGCATCCATAATTTGGCTATTTTAAATAATGATGCTTTAAACATCAGGGTGCATGTATCTCTATGAATTATCCCTTTGAATTAGTATTTTTGTATTCTTTGGGTAGATACTTAGTAGTAGTGCAATTACTGGATCTTAAGGTAGTTCTATGTTTAACTTTTTGCAGAACCTCCATACTGTTTCCACAGTGGCTGCACCAGGTTGCATTCCTACCAACAGTACACAAAGGTTCCTTTTTCTCCACATTCTCACCAACACGTGTTGTTTCTTAAGTTTTTGATTTTATCATTTGACAGGTGTAAGGTGTTATCTTCTTGGAGGTTGTTTTTTTTGTTCGTTTGTTTTTGTTTTGTGCGCTCATGTTCCACCTCCCTGGTGCAGTGGTGAGATGGGCTAGTGGTATGCCCTCAGTGGACTGGAGAGGCCTCAGGATCCGACCTCGGCCAGGGAGCAGCACCGACCGTCACCTTCATTGCACTCTCCCTGTAGTTTTGACTTGCATTTACCTGTTGATCAGTGATGTTGAGCATCTTTTCATGTGTCTGTTGGCCATCTGTATGTCTTTGTAGAAATGTCTATTTGTGTTTCTGCCCATGTTTTAAGTGGATTATTTGTTTGGGGGGGGGTTTATAAGTTCTTTATTTTGGATAATCCTTTTTATTTTTTATTACTTTTTTTTAATGTTTATTTTTGAGAATGGTAGAGACAGAGTGTGAGCAGGGGAGGGGCAGAGAGAGAGAGTCACAGAATCCAAAGCAGGCTCCAGGCTCTGAGCTGTCAGTGCAGAGCCTGACATGGGGCTTGAACTCACAAACTGCAAGATCATGACCTGAGCCGAAGTCAGATGCTTAACCGACTGATCCCCCCAGGCGCCCCAACCAGTACCATTTTTTGAAGAGACAGTGCTTTTCCTATTATATAGTCTTTCCTGCTTTGTCGAAGATTGAGTTACCGTATAGTTGTGGGTTCGTGTCTGGGTTTTCTATTCTGTTCCATTGATCTATGTGTCTATTTTTGTGCCAGTACCATACTGTTTTGATTACTACAGCTTTATACTATAACTTGAAGTCTGGAATTGTGATGCCTCCAGCTTCACTTTCCTTTTTCAATATTGCTTTGGCTATTTAGAGTCTTTCGTGGTTCCATACAAATTTAAGATTGTTCTAGCTGTGTGAAAATATGCTGTTGCTATTTTGATAGGGCTTGTGTTAAATGTGTAGGTTGCTTTGGGTGGTATAGACATTTTAACAATAGTTGTTCTTCCAACCCATGAGTATGGAATGTCTTTCCATTTCTTTGTGTCATCTTCAATTTCTTTCATCAGTGTTTTATAGTTTCCAGAGTATAGGTCTTTCACTGTTTTGGTTAGGTATATTTCTAGGTATCTTACGGTTTTTGGTGCAATTGTAAATGAAATTGATTCTTTAATTTCTCTTTCTGCTGCTTCATTATTGGTGTATAGAAATGCAGCAGATTTCTGTACAATGATTTTGTATCCTGTTACTTTACTGAATTCGTTCATGAGTTCTAGCAATTTTTTGGTAGACTCTTTCAGGTTTTCCATGTATAATATGTCATCTGCAAATAGTGCAAGTTTTACTCCTCCTTGCCAATATGGATTCCTTTTATTTCTTTTTGTTGTCTGATTGCTGTGGCTAGGACTTCCAGTACTATATTGAATAAAAGTGGTGAGAGTGGACATCCCTGTCTTGTTCCTGACCATAGAGGAGGAGTTCTAAGTTTTTCCCCATTGAGGATGATACTAGCTATTTGTTTTTCATGTATGGACTTTATTATGTTGAGGTATGTTTACTCTAAACCTACTTTGTTAAAAGTTTTATCACTAGTGGATGTTCTACTTTGAAAAATGCTTTTTCTGCATCTACTGAAATGATTTATAACTTTAAAAAAAAGTAGTATTAAGAATACTACAAAATTGTTTCCTAGAAGGACTGTGTCACTATGTTGTACCATAATTTAGCTGATTTTTTTGCTTTTGACTTATAAAAGTCTTTATCTTCATTTAGTCCAACTACTTTAGTCTCTTTTTATCTTCTAAGCTTAGAGTCCTCTATCCTCCAGTGATTTTACAAATATTCACTTTTAGTTTACCTTCAGTTGATTTTTTAACTCAACAGTATTATAAATAATTCTTCACTTCCCCATCGATTTGTGATACTTTCATTATCATACATTACATTTATATGGGGTCTGTCTGAAGCCTCCCCTGAGCTATCAGTTTTACTGTTGTTATGTGGGGGCAGAGTTAAGATCAGGAAAATGTATTTGATATGGACAAGAGTGGAAATGATAGTTTTCTGAAGGCTGTTGGAAAGTAAGCGAAAGGTTGAGAATAGTGTTAGAGATTTGATGGTCATCAGCACAGAAGTGTTGCTTCATCAGAGAAAATACATTGTTGAGCAAGAAGGATTTCTCACTGATGGGAATAAGGAAAGGAGCAGAAAAGTAGGCTGAAGGAGAACAATGACAGAAACAGGAATATCCTGTCTGGTGTTTGTATTTCAGGATATCATGTCGTTTAAAACCAAAAGCAGAAATGTGAATTATTTCTGGTTTGAGATCGGATCATTAATTTAGTTATCATTTTGTGCAGAAAGACAAACCAGTGCACACTCTGTCTTGGCAGACACAGAAAACTGCAGCTTCCTATCAATTAAATATTACCATTGCTTAAGGAGAAAAGTGTTCAGAATTGCTCCAGAAAATGATCCAGCAGGCGACAGCTGGAAATGTAGGAATCAGAGGGTGATATTTGGAGTTAAGCCTAAAACTTTCTCTGCCTATTCCCTTAAGAGTTGAAAAGTACTTTTTAGTAGCTGGGGAAAAAACTGCATAAAAAAGTACTTTTGTTTCAATGATGAAATAATTGATGTGCTTTTTAAAACTTTCATTTAAAAATTTTTAAATTTTCATTTAATATTTCATTAAAAATATTTTATATGCTATTATATAGGCTAAAAGTATATATTTAATATTTTTGTTTTATAAAATTACATTTTTATTTACTTATGTTTTTAACGTTTTACATTTGAATGCATTAAATAAGTAATAATAGTTTAAAAAATAAATTCCCAGGCTTTTAAATTAAATACCAGTGTATCATTTTGCTCCAGTGATGGCTGGTGTTTATTCAAGATATTGAGTTGAGAATTTCAAAAGAGCACTTTGGAAGTTGGAAAATATGATAGATCATGGAGAAAGAGAACACAAATAAAACCATTTGACTTGGCACAGAAGATGGTGGTTGGATTTCTGAGAGCAGTTTCTCAACATAGTGGAGATAAAGGCCAAAGTACAGAGTATGAAGTAATTCATGAGGATGAGGAAGTAGTGGTCAAAGCCACTTGTTGGGAAAACAGAACATCGCAAGAAGGGAAGCAAATAGTGTGTAGTTAACTGAAAGGGACATAGGTAAGATTAAATATTTTGAAAGGAGGAAGACTTCCCTGTGTATTGGAGACAAAGAGAATAGAGCCAATGGTAAACATTAAAGATGTTAGAAAGAAATTTTGTAATCTAGGAGGAAAAATGGAATTTATTCTGTTGCTGATTGGTAAGTAGTAATATAATCAAGAAAGCAGTGGCTGCAATAGTAGCTCAAAGAAAGATTATTCCTAGATGTTTTCATTATTTCTAGTAGCCAGCTCTTGAATTTTTTCTTATATCGTAGTATAAACATATACTAAAGAATTGTGTCCATTTTATGTTGATCCACTTATTAAATTCTGCTTCCATATGTGCATGTGTCTCTTAGTTATCATTCTGAACTTCGTTCCTAAAGATGTAGACTCTAACCATAAAAATGTTATTCAGCACCAGTTATAATCTTGTGTGTAACTAGGCACCTCATTTCCACACAGTTTTTAGTTTAACACACAGTTTTACTCGTCTTCTTTCTACTTCAGGTTATAGCAATACGTCCTATTAGGAGGATTACCCACATCCCAGGTGCTTTAGAAGATGAGGATGAGGAGGAAGATCATGATGACATTGTCATGCTAGAGAAAAAAATACGAACATCCAGTATGCCAGAACAGGCCCATAAAGTCTGTGTCAAAGAGATAAAAAGGTAAATTGAAGCTAAAAAGAAGCTATTCATTCATTGGTATTTTCATTTTGATTATTAATGTTAAAAAGTATTGGTCATGGAAACTTGAATCGGCTTCTTTAGATCACAGAGCTGAGTTATTTGCTTTATATTCTTTGATCTTTCTCCTTTTCTTATATTTAGTATAGTCATAAACCACTACTCACTTTATCTTTCCATTGTCAATTCTTATCTTTCATGGCTTTCCAAATTGTCAGATTATAGCTATGATCTGTGGAATCTTTAGATTATCCCTTTTCTTTCCTCAACTGGAAACTGATTTTTAAAGCATTCTTAATACTCCTGAATTAACATAAACTTCCCTAATCTTTTCCTCAGTGGCTGAGTGTAAGATGTACATCGCTTCCACCCACAGTATGCTCTCAACATGATCACTATTGTTAACTACTTTTTCATTGTCTTAAAGACGGGCTGTGCTTTGCTTAAACACGATATTTTTTCAGTTAGCACTGTGTTCTTCACATGTCACTTTTTTCTTCTTTGGAAAGAAGATTGTAAACTCTAGAGGGCAGGGACTATCAGTTTCTCTTTGCATAAGAAAGTACATAGGGGAGCACCTTGGTGGCTCAGTCTGTTAGATGACTTTGGCTCAGGTCATGATCTCATGGTTTGTGGGTTGGAGCCCCACATCAGGCTCTGTGCTGACAGCTAGCTCAGAGCCTGGAGCCTGCTTCAGATTCTGTGTCTCCCTCTCTCTCTCTGCCCCTCTCCCTCTCTCTCTGCCCCTCCCCTGCTCATGCTGTCTCTCTGTCTTTGAAAAATAAATGTTAAAAAAAAATTTTTAAAAAGTACATAGAATCCTTGATGACAGCATAAGGTATATGGATAATCTTGGGTAAATAGAAAACCAACTTTTTCCTTACATACTTGAAACATTATAATTGTGTTGCATTTTCTTTTATTAGTGAATTATAATGAACGTAATTGAATGCTCAGTAACTACAGATTGGACTCTCTAAGGTTCACAGATAAGAACCTTAGCTATAGTTGAGGGGTATTTTATATTATTTGTTAATAAATGAGGAACATCTTATGTGGGCAGAATACTTTGTTAAATACTGTATGTATTATGGAAGTTGTATTTTTAATTAAATATCTGATATTAGCTTGTTTTATGAGATAATTTCATCTCTGATTCCAAAAAAAATAAGTAATTATTGTGTTATGCATGGTTAGGCACTTAACTCTTATAGTGAGAAGTAAATCAGCAGATAAGTGTGACTTGAGACTCCCCCTGTGAGATATTGATATTGATAAGGTCAGATTTCCAGGATAGAATCAGATACAGTATTCCCTTCCCCTCTTCCCCCAGTTTGCAGGGATCTGTTTAATTTTGTTCCATAAGAACTCACAAAACAAAACAGGTTTTTTAAATGTTGGCAGATTTCTTAAATCAATTATGCATGATATATCTGACTCAGAAAGGGAGATATGCTGGATTTTTGTGTTTTTTATGGATTCTTCTATGTTGTGGAACATTTTTGCTATGTATTCTTTCCCCACAGACTCAAAAAAATGCCTCAGTCGATGCCAGAATATGCTCTGACTAGAAATTATTTAGAACTTATGGTGGAACTTCCTTGGAACAAAAGTACAACTGGTGAGCCAACAAAGTAAACACCCTTTCGCAGTCCGATTATCACTCAGAAATCTCATGCAGATTCTATTGAAATACCATTGATTATCTTACTGTTACTGTAGTTCCTGATGTATTTAGACAGTGAACTTGTGTCATCTAACTCTTGGGATCAAACAGGAAAAGAAGGTGCTACATGAAAGTGCCTTTTGCCTAGTTTTAGAGAAAATGGGATTTTCTGTAACTGTTGATATAGGGGTTTCTCAATACCAAGAGTCAATCAGAAGATGAACTTTCATCTAAAGAAATAGTTACATATAGTTATATAATAGAACAGTTGTACCATTTGGAAGCTTATTTTTCTCATACAAAAACCTACTAAGTGAATTTAAACTCTTTTTATCCTTCTGTCCTTCATTAGAACTATTCTCTTTCATGTGTTTTTGCTATTTTATCTTGGGATCAAAAATACTCTGTATTTGGATGCTCTCTTGTTAAGTTTACATACAGAGTCTACTGAGTTCAACCGTGGATTGATTGCCTGAACTGCTGTTTGGCATAGGAGTAGCTGTATGATTGACTTGTGAAAATTCAAAGATCTATTATCCTGGCTAGTAAAACTCTTACATTTAAAAAAGGCGCTAGAGATTTTTTTTTAAATGTTAGCTCTAAAACACACATTTATGCCCCCACATAGGATATGCTATACATACCATAATACAGGATGTTGAATTTTTAATATTAAAAAATACTTATAAACCTACAGAGGACCATCCTTTCTGGTATTGGTAACTTAAAAAAATTTTTTTCCCTCAAAAAGAGCCCAGAATAAAGCACCCTTCTGTTAGATTAACTATGCTGGTCCAATGTTAAGGTTAAAATAGCTCCTTTTTAATCATTTTTTGGGAAAGGATCATCTAACACAATTTTAATATGTATGGCTAGGTACTAAGATCAAATTGACCTAATCATCTTCCTTTTATTTTGACAACCCTTAGATTTCATTCCTATTACAGTTCTTAGGTTCTTGTTGTGGAAAGCAGTTACATTCTGGGTTATGCTAACTATTCCTTCATGAATACTCTATAAATTTGCGTTCATCCCATTCTCTAGATTTTGGGTTGTTTTTAGGTTTTTCTCTCTGTTTTAATGTTTGTCTGTAAAATTAAAAGGCTAATTCATATTGTGTTCTCTCTTAAATTCTGAGAATCTAAATTTTCACTAGATTAAATCAGGTTGCACTGGTGAACTATAGAAGAAATTGTTTAGAAACAATATTGGTTCATTTTTTTGCTTTCCAGTTTTATTGTGGTATGATTGATAAATAGTAAACTGTACGTCTATAATATGTACCTTCTGACAATTTTCACATATGTATATATCTGTAATACCATCACCATAATTAAGATAGTGAATACACCCATCACCTCCTAAATTTTCTCGTGCTTCTCTGTAATTTCTGCCTACTTCCCTCCTTTTCTTCATCCCCAAACAGCCACTATTAGATCAGTTCATATTTTCAAAAATGTTACACAAGTGAAATGATATAGTATGTACTCACTTTATCTGATTCTTTCAGCATAATTAGAGGTTCATCCGTGTTGCTGTATAGATTAGTAATTTGTGTATGCATTTACCTGTTGGTGGACATTGGGATTGTTTCCAGTTTTTTGGCTACTATATATAGAGCTGTTATGTTACCATACTGGTAAATTTATTTCTTATTTCATATTTGCATAATAACATTGCCTTCTAGTTGAAAGTGCTTTACCAAACTGAAGCTGAATTTCTTGGTTTAATTCTTAATTCAGAATCTTTTTTGGAAACTCCATAGTGAGATGAATGTGGAAGAGCATGGGGTCCCGTTGACTCAGCCTCGTTGTGCCACATGATCAATTTGAGGTCAGCTGTTGGTCTGGATCTAGCTGGGCTGTGGGGAAGTCCACTTTGATTCTGATAGGCTTCTGTTAACTCAGTGCCTATTTTTTAAGTGAAGTGGTCCTATTCTGTGAGACTCAGAGAGGGCTCTACTCCCTGTTAGTTTAGAGCTGGGAAAGAAAGTTACATTTAAACTTTATGTGTGTTGTTTAACTGCTTTGGTTTTGTTTCACCTGCCAAGCTTCCATGTTGATACATGTTTGATAGGTATTTGTCGTTGATGGAGTCGTGACAGTTTTCAAACCCTGCTATTTTCTGTTGACAGTAGGACTAGTGCACAGTGCAAAGAGCATCTAGATAACTTGGTAATCCCAGGGGCCTTATTTTGAAATTTTGGTATTCTCTCAGTAATGTTTTTCTGTGCTTCAGGATTTATTTTAACTAATGGCTTAAGAGAAATGCAGGGTGCATATGGTAGATATAGTATAATGGCTTGAGAATATTAAAATTGCAGATTTGATTATGTGCCATTAGTAGCCTAGTGGGTTACTTTCAGCTAACTCCCCTCTCCACTTGTCCTATTTAAAAAGTGAACTTATTTAATAATCAGGAATTTTTACCAAGCTTATACAGTATAATTGTATAGCTTTTGGAGCAAAATGTTTATTTGAACACAAGAGTGCTGGCTCCTATTCTTTATTGAAAGAAACAAGAAAATATAAAAATGGGACAAAGCTGTTATTATTTTCACAACTAGGGAAGGAGGCCACCCACATGCCAGAAACTTAGAGTTTCTGCTGGACGTGTGTCAGCATCAGAGATGCATAGCACTCATGTACCCCACGTGAAAATACTTGCAATTGTTTAGTATTCCAGCAGAGAACTGAAGATGCATAAATTGTGGTATCAAAGGAGGCATGTTTAAACCATTTTAAACCATTCTTGTATAGAATTTAGATTTAGATTTTAGATTTAGAATTTAGATTTAAATAATTGTTATGAGTATGGTTAAAAAACCATGAAAATGTCTTTCCATAATCTTTGAAAGAGAAGCTTACCTAAGTAGAGATCCTCAAAAGCAGAAAGGAAAGATTTGGAGGAAAGAAGTTTCCTAATTACCATTTTGAATAGAAAGAGCCAATAGATACTATTTCAGTCTTCCAGTTGTAAATAGAGAAATACATGTTCAGGTAAGTTTTAGATTTTTTATATGTATTATTACACATATTATTTTACATGTATTATTCAAAATAGGAAGCATGGATTCTGAACCATTAAAAAGAATAATCAGAAAAAAAATGTATCCTATATAGAAAAGACACAAAACAATAATTTATATGGCATAGAAATGATCTTTCCTTAAAAGTTTGAGGAACTTTTTTAAATTGTCTTTACTTGGTATGTTTCTTAGAAGAACTTCTTTCAAAGTATTATCATTTTTTTCTAAATTGCATAGAATTATGTTCTTAGACTGCTAAATGTAAATTAGGGGTGGGTGTTGCATTGTAGCAAGTGCCTTTTTAGGTACAAAATGACATTTTGATGGATAGTTTTTCTTCTTGCGCATGGTGATGTAATAAATATATTGATAACCTAATATTAAACCATCTTTGCATAACTAAAATAAATCCCACTGGGACTTAGTAGATTATTCTTAATAGATTGGATTTATTAGCATTTTAATATTTAGAGCTATACAAAATGGGATTGGTCTGAAGTTTTATTTTGTGTTTGCTGTGGTAGGTTTTGAAAGTCTGGGTAAGCAGTGCCTAACAGTTGGGAAACCTCCTGTCTGTCATTTATTCATGTATTCAGTAGTTGGAGTCTGAAGCCAGGAAAGGGGGAAGAAATTTTGTTTTTCCCTTTCCAAATCACTCAGCCTGAAGTAAAAGCAACAGTACTATAATTAAAATACATATATTACTGCAAGCTAGGTTTTTCAGACTAGCTTGGGAACCAAACCACCATTTAAGGCTATTTTTTTTTTCTCTGCAGGAAAAACGCAGAGCAGTTTCCAAATAACAGATTGAAAGAGTGGGCTTGTGTGTGTTTTCTCTTTCCCAGCCTCTCCTCTCACTATCAGTATCATTATGCGACCACGTGTTACCCCTGGGTGTCACGCAGCTGATGAATTCATGCTGGCATCCATGGGTATTTAATGATTTAATCCATAGGTGTTTGAAGTAGTAAAGCACATCAGTAAACCTGATGAAAGCTTGGCTGTAGAAACAAACCTAATTCATACCTTCCTGGTGAGACTGACAGTTCTTTACATCTTAAAATTTTTTTGACCCAGAACTTCTGTCTATAGAAGGTTAGTTGAAGGAAAAAATTAGGGATATATGTGAGGATTTAATTACAAGGATGCACAGCAAAACATCTTTTATAACTGTGAACATTTGTAGATAACCTAAATGCTCAGCAATAGGGAATTATTTAAATGAGTGTGGATAATTAAATTAATGGAATATTATGTAGCCACTAAAATGTTACTAAAGTATACATTTGACACTGAAAGGTGTCCATAATATATTAAGTGAAAAAACATCTTACAAATCTTGAAGGCATCATATAATCTCATTTTGAAAAATCAGTCTGAAAGCACATGTATGCACATATACACACAACGGCAAGAATACATATCAAAATGAAGGTAGAGATGCTCTCTTGAGGACATGAGATTATGGGTACCTGTATTCTTTTTTTTTTTTTTTTTAATTAGTATCATTGGGTTTTCTAGAATGAGCACACATTACTTCTCTAATTAAAAAAGCACTTTAAAAAAGAAGGAACAAATGCTAACACAAATGGAATATGTAGAAATTATGTCTCCATATAAATAATGTATATCTAGAAAATGAAATGAGTATTAATTCCTTGAATTTTTAATTGTGCAGTGCTTACTAGTTCTGTTGATACTAAATTCTCTTACGCAAAAAAAGCCAAGTCCAGGTGTCCCTGCAGACTCATGTAGAAAGATCCACTTCTCTTCTTGTCATATTTATTTCTAAAACATGTTTTGACTCTTGCCAGCCTTGAAAGGAGTTCTTCCATTTAAAAATTCTATGTGCTAGGGCACCTGGGTGTCTCATTCAGTTAAACGTCTGACTCTTGATTTTGGCTCAGGTCATGATCTCCTGGTTCGTGAGATAGAGCCTTGTGTCAGGTCTGTGCTGACAGCACAGAGCCTGCTTGGGTTTCTCTGTCTCTCTGCTCCTTCCCTGCTAGCACATGTGCACGTGCACACTTGCTCTCTCTCTGAAAATTAATAAATAAATATTTTAAAAATAAATAAGTAAATAAATGAATAAATAAAAATTCTATGTGCTTCCTTCTGTTGGGTTATATGACAGACCGTCTGGACATTCGAGCAGCCCGGATTCTTCTGGATAATGATCACTATGCTATGGAAAAATTGAAGAAAAGAGTGCTGGAATACCTGGCTGTCAGACAGCTGAAAAACAACCTGAAGGGCCCCATTCTTTGCTTTGTTGGCCCTCCTGGAGTTGGTAAAACAAGTGTGGGAAGATCAGTAGCCAAGACTCTAGGTCGAGAGTTCCACAGGATTGCACTTGGAGGAGTGTGTGATCAGTCTGACATTCGAGGACACAGGTAAGATATTTCTCTCAGTTCATTCTCTGGTTTTCTGTTTTAATTGACTAGAGCCCCTCAAAAGCCAAGGCATAATATATGTATATATATATTTTTTCTCAAAGGGCTATTTTTAATACCTCGCATCAAAAGGACGTTTACAGTACTTACATACAGTACATCTGTAGGACATTTATAGCTAGCCTAGAACCTCTATGGTAATAGTGTACCCAAACTAACCTTGGTATTTGTATGACAATGTATAGTGAGTCTCTGCCTCAGGTTTTCTGGAATCTCATTTGAGTGCAATTATAAATTAGTTATGGTTAGATATTACAGTGTTTTTACATTCACTTTGGTCCAGTAGCATTTCATAATGACCCTTAACTCTTAGAGTTTAAAAAATAAGTACAACAGCTGGGACAGGTAGGAGGAGATAAGAAATCTTTGATAACAAATTTATGTTTGCAGTTTATTTTTTGTTTTTGAGAGAGAGAGAGCATGAGTGGAGGAGGAACAGAGAGAGAGAGAGAGAGAGAGCGCATGAGTGGAGGAGGAACAGAGAGAGAGAGAGAGAGAGAGAGAGAGAGAGACAGAGCATGAGTGGGGAGGAACAGAGAGAGAGAGAGGGAGACACAGAATCCAAAGCAGACTCCAGGCTCTGACCTGTCAGCACAGAGCCCGACTTGGGGCTCAAACTCAGAACCGTGAGATCATGACCGGAGCCAAAGTCAGACAGTTAACTGATTGAGCCACCCAGGTGCCCCTATGTTTTGCAGTTTAAACTTTCTTTTAAAGAGACTGGTTTTCAGTATACATATGAATAATGAGGAGAAGGGTTATGGTAATTATTAAGATGTATCCTTGCATTTTTGACTCCCTTTCTATAAAAATACATTAAACTGTGAGAACTGTGTCTGTGTTTATGTGACATTATTAGAATCAGATTTGCATGTTCTCTGTGGTCTCTGTTGCTCAGATTAGACGATGCTTTGGAAAAGCATGAACTTCCGTTTCAAGGCTAAAGGGTTTCCTAGCAGTTGCAAGTTGTGAGAAAACATGCATACCTATAGTGTATGTGTTAAAGAACATTGTAAAATGTATAATATTTTAAAATGTAGAAATCATGAATGCTTACAAAAGAATATAATGTTGTACACCTGAACTAACATCAATGATCTCTCAATTTTTTAAAAAAAGTTTTTAACTTTTTTAATGTTTTATTTATTTTTGAGACAGAGAGAGAGAGAGACAGAGTGCAAGTGCGGGAGGGGCAGAGGGAGAGGGAGACACAATTGGAAGCAGGCTCCAGGCTCTGAGCTGTCCGCACAGAGCCCGACGTGGGGCTCGAACTCAGGAACCATGAGATCAACATGGCCTGAGCCTCAGTCGGATGCTTAACCAACTGAGCCACCCAGGTGACCCCCCAAAAAAAATTTTTTTAAAGAATTTGCTGAACTTCCAATAGAAAGTAATTAAACTGAAGATAAAACTTGTCTCCTCAGGGTCATACCGTCAGTCCTCAAGTTGTTACAGCAGTCTAAATCATAAATGAAGGCTCTGAAAAGCCTGTGCAGGCAGTGAACAACTGCCAGCGGCCACGGGTTATTTAAATGCATATTTACAGTTTGGTGAAAATGGATTAAACTTGGATTGTAGGGGGAAAAAAGAATATGATGCTTTTTATAACGTCTTGTTTTCCATTTGTCTCATTTCCATTCTTCTTGTCCATTTGTCTTATTCACAAGATCATTGGCCTTAGGCAAAGGTGGGAAACACTTTTAGAAACTTTCCCATGAAAAATGATTCTTTTTCTCTTATTTACAATTTTTTATGCATTAAAGAAAAATCATTCCAATATTTTAATAAATAAGCAATGAGGGCTGCAGATTAGGTCAGGGAATTGATCTGGGTCATTCTTTCTGGCAATTTCAAACAATATTTTTGTCACCTAGACTTGCTTATTCTCACATGTGCCACTAGAGGCTGTAGTTTGCTTTTGTAAAGAAATTGGCATTGTTTCAATCTTGGAGAAACTGAATCTAGGGCCTGAATTTTTTATTTTAGCTAGAGAGCTTTGGGGAGATGTTTCCCACTCAAGTGACTTGATTCATGCGTTCAAAGTTTTTTATTTCTTTCTTTTAGTATCCGTAGCATGGTATTGAGTAAGCATTTGATGGAATTTAGAGAGGAATTTATGGAATTAATGTCATGAGCACGTGACCAGTAGGCAATTTGTCCTATTTCTTGCCACATTGGTATTGCTTATTCAGTAAGGCTTAGAAAGCACTTACTCAGTGACTGACACACAGTGAGCATTCAATAAAAAATAGCTTTAATTATTCTTTACTTTTAAATTCTCAGGAGGCCAAGTTTACATTTAACAGCTTCAGTGAGTTTTTATAACATTCAATCTGATTTTTTTAAGTTTATTTATTTTTGAGAGAGAGAGGGAGAGCATGAGTAGGGGAGAGGCAGAGAGAGAGAGAGAGAAAGAGAGAGAGGGAGAGGGAGAGAATCCCAAGCAGGCTCCACACTGTCAGCACTGAACCCAACATGGGGCTCAATATCACGAACTAAGAGATGATGACTTGAGCCAAAATCAAGAGTTGGACACTTACCCAACTGAGCCACCCAGGTGCCCCAATCTGATTTTTAAATAGTACTTAAAATATTCTGTTTTGGGCATTATTATTTAATTTATGTGGCAGAATTGTGGGAAAATGTATTTCTGCGATATGTTAGTGGGCAGTACGTAAAGTCACAGTTCTTACACACACCATTTTGTGTGAACATTGTTGGTTTTAACTAGAACTCTTTTTTCAGTCTTTACTGATACTGATAGATACAAAATTTATTCAAGTGAGTATACTTTCATGTGTGTGGCTCTCATTAAGAACATTGAACCTACTATGAGTCTTTTGTAAAATGAGGATATGTATTTGCCTAAAAAATATGTATAAATATAAACTTTCTAGAAATGTATGGTATGTGCAGAGGCTGTGATCATTGCCAAATAAAAGGGATGTGGATTAGTCTATGAATCATTCTACTGTGGCTGCTACTGAGTGCTCCCTAGCCATCACTGTACCAGATGTTTCATTAAACACTACAGCAGCCTGCCCTTGTGCTACTGGGCCCTTATTACCCATCTACCTTCTTAAATTATCAAAGCCTGGAGAAAATATTTATTTGAAAACCCATTTGGAAGCAGTTGGAGAGTGGGGTTGTTAAGGTGAGCAGAAATTGAGAACAGAGTATGGGCTTACGTCAGAGCTATGGATTGGAGGTGAATAGGAGAGGAGGTAGAACAGTAGCTAATAGCATAACCATGGGGTGGAGTTCGTGGGAACAAGTGGTTCCATGTGACAGTTGAAGCATTTTGGAAACACCCAGGTCTTGGCATTTAAGTACTGGTCACATGCTCACAATTAGAGTTCATGCAAAGTTTTGTTTTTCCTCAGCCTCTGAGTAGGCACCACTGTTCTGTAGTCTTAAAATAGCCAAGGAAAAACAGAGCTGCTTTATATTATCTTCCTTGCTTATGCTCTTGATTTTGTCACTCACTTTTCTATTTTCCCATGCTTGGAACTCTATCCTTTTGCTAGAAATACCTGTTTATGTGAAGGAAGGTGCTAGTAAGTTAGGAATTTATTTTAAAAACAAAAATATGTCTTTTAGAATTCAATGATAATGAAGTGGGAGATTGGGGAAGAAAGAAAGACTTACATTTGGATCTTAAACTTGAAAAGTGGTGATCTGATTTTACATTGACCCATTGTTTTTGTTTCTATTAATTTTGAGTGGTTTAAAGGAGAAGAGTCAGGTTTATTAATGCAGCTCTTCAGTCTTCTCAGCATTTCTCATTTGGGTCCGTCTCCATTGGGATTTTTCTGTCCACTTTTGGGAACTCTGTTCCTATAAGTTTTTACAACTTAACAGTTTTATATTTAAATATTACATTTTTAAAGAATTTAAATCAGTTCATAGAAATTAAATATAACAACTTCTTTTGGGATGACGTATGAAATCATGTTTCCATAATCATTTTTCATAAGTTGTTTCTTGGTGAAATATACTTATTGCTATATCTCAAGTTATTGTTGATAGTACCTCTTTGGAAGTAGTATGCCAGTTGTTTATTCAGATAATAAAATTATATCATTGCAAGGAATCTTTGGCTCAAACAGAATGAGAACAAAAATAAACTTTTGCTTTCCACATCGATACATTTTTGTATGTAACCTGAAATGTTAATTTTTAAAACATTTTTAAAGTTTATTTATTTATTTATTTATTTATTTACTTACTTACTTACTTACTTACTGGGGGAGGGGGGACAGCAAAGAGAGGGAGAGAGAATCCCAAACAGGTTCCACGCTATCAACACAGAGCCCAATGCAGGGCTCCAACTCACAAACCCATGAGATCATAACCTGAGCCAAAATCAAGAGTCAGATGCTTAACTGACTGAACCACCCAGGCACCTCAGAAATGGTGATGTTTTAAATAAATTAGCTGTTTCATTATTAGTCTCCACAAGGGGAAAATAATCAAAGCAGCAAGCTTTTAATATGTTTTTACCATAGTATGCCAGACCTGTTATGGTTTGCTCACCATCCTCTTTATAACCTGTATTTGCATGTAGCTCTTCTTTGCCTTTTTAAAATTGAGTTTCATTTTAAGGCCCCAATTCAAGGCTTTCTCCATTAATATATGTGCAGTCAGTTACGATCTTACTCTTCTCTAAACTGACCACTTACTGTATATTGTTTTCTTTTAATGATTAAATAATATAGGCCTCTGGCATTTGCAGTACATTCCTATAGAGATAAGACATAAATATGGAACAAGTATAATCTCTTTAGAGTAGGGTTTTTAGCATGTCTTATTCCCTTTTTTATCACTCCATGCTGTATAGCACACAGTGCCAAACATGGTAAGTGCTCTCTAAATGCTTTGTGAATTCAGGTAAAATTAAAACATAATTATATTTTGGAAGTCTTATGGTCCTTTAAATGAGTGCATCCATACAAACGAGTGCCTAAAAGATTTAGTAATGACTGCTAGAAGAATAACAATTTGATTTGTTTGGACATGCTATATTAAAGACTTTTTAATTCCTTAAAGACTATTTTCCTTTTGAAATCATTAGGATCTCTTTTAAGGCTTATTACTCCCAGTTGGAGTAATACACACCTTAATTTGGAAATAGTTTTTAAAAAGGAAAAAAATTCTCATGTTTTTATTTTTTTACCATACAAAGATTATCGCTGTTAACATTTTATTTCCTGCCAGACTTCAATGGACAGCTTTTGTCCTGTTTTTAAAAAGCAATTATAATCCTACTCTTTTGACTTAACATCACAACATACGATTTTTATATTACAAATTCTTTGTAAATGTCACTTCAGTAGTTAGCATTCAGTGCTCTTTAATTGAGTAGGCATGAAAAGGTGATGGTAAAATGCCTGTTTCTTCCCCCTTCTTTAAATATCAGGAAAGAGGTGAGTAATGTTTTAATGTTTATTTATTTTTGAGAGAGACAGATCATCAGCGGAGGAGGGGCAGAGAGAGACAGAGACACAGAATCCAAAGCAGGCTCACAGAGCCTGACGCAAGGCTCTAACTCACAAGCTGTGAGATCATGACCTGAGCCAAAGTTGGGTGCTCAACGAACTGAGCCATCCAGGCACCCCTATTCCTGATATTTAGAAGCTATTAGTGGCAGTGACAGGCTGACCAGCCTTTTGGCTTACGATTTGAAGATGTCCAGGCACAGAGTAGTAAAGTAGTTGATTACCATGGAGCTCCTGTAAATAGAGGATTTTGTCTGCAGTTTTAAAGCATAAACCAGACTATATTTTGGAACATGAAAAATGCTGATCTTGTAACTTAAAATTTTGAACCATGTAGACACTTGGTTTTATGTATTTCATATAGTAATCCTTATAAATCTATGAACTACCTGTACCAATTACAAGAAAAATATGAATTCATGTATTTTTATTAACTCATATACTTAAATTTTAAGAAAAACTTCTACATAATCATGTATTTAGGATGAATAATAAGTAATTGAAGAGATACAGTCTTTACAAACTTCCCTGTATTGTGCTATGTTGCTTCCTAGATGTTGTATCATGAGGAAGGACATGGCAAAGTATGTATTTTGCCCTCAAAAAAGTTATAGTTTGTAAAAGAGTATTAATTTCACTAATTTCCTACCTATATGGTTTTTCAGGAGGGTATTTTGGTAATGTAATTTGTTTTTTAAAAGTAGTTATGGGGCACCTGGGTGGTTCAGTCGGTTAAGCATCCGACTTCAGCTCAGGTCATGATCTCATGGTTCATGAACTTGAGCCCCGCTTCAGGTAAGCTTGAGCCCTGCTTTGGGCTCTGCACTAATAGTGTGGAGCCTGCTTGGGATTCTCTCTCCCTCTCTCTCCATCCCTTGCTCACTCACACACACACACTCTCTCTCTCTCTCTCTCTCTCTCTCAAAAATAAATAAACTTAAAAAATAAAAAACAAAATGTTTTAAAAAAGTGATTATATTGGGTGATGTTGAAAGAGTACCTTTTTATTTTGTGTATTGCTGTACTTTCCACCATCTAATTCATATTCCAAATGTTTATTCAAAGTATATCTGCGTCTTTAGTCAGTGAATTGCATGCTTCCATACCTTCTGGCAAAGGATGTGGCACATTAGAGATAGTTTCCACAGCTTATAGGCCCTATGTAATGGTTCTCTTCTTTGTTTGACCTCTGGACTAGTGGTACATATTTGGGGGATGTTATCACCTGTGATTGAGGAACACTAAGGGCATTGTGTGTGCTTGGTGCTATGAAAGACAAGAACAACAATGAACATGTTTTGAAAACTTACTGTATGCCAGGCACTATGCTGTGTGCTTTTCCTATTCTCTCATTATCATATAATCTATGAGGTTGGCAGTTATTACACCCATTTTCCAGATGAGGAAACTGAGACTCAGATCAAGTTATTTGTTCAAAGCAGTATTCAAAGACTTCCATGGCCTTCACAGTGGTGATACTTTGGGTGCTGGCATGGTTGATCTGATGTTAAATAAACAGGAAAAACAAGCTTCTGTTCAGGGAACAATCTGACAGCTCTATATCCAGAATCTACTCTGTAATAAGAGCCTACTCTCTGTCATCAGAGTGCTCACTGGCTCTTTAGAGGAGGCTGTATATTGGTACTCAGAAACTAGGTTGTAACTGCATCAGATGAGTTGTAGGGCCAGTAATGCTGTAGGTGTCACATTATTGGAAACATCACTTTGTGAGAGGTGGTCAGGAAAAGTTTTTTTTTCCTTTTATACTTTATTGTCAAGTTGGTTTCCATGTAACACCCAGTGCTCATCCCAACAAGTGTCCTCCTCCATGCCCATCACCTCTCTTCCCCTCTCCCCCTTCCCCATCAGCCCTCAGTTTGTTCTCAGTATTCAAAAGTCTCTCACGGTTTACCTCCCTCCCTCTCCCCAACTATTTTTCCCCCTTCCCCTCCCCCATGGTCCTCTGTTAAGTTTCTCCTGTTACACTTATTAGTGAAAACATATGGTATCTGTCCTTCTCTGCCTGGCTTATTTCACTTAGCATGACACCCTCGAGTCAGGAAAAGTTTTTTAGAATTTCTGGATATACATAGGTAGGAAGAGTATTCAGGGCAGGAAGGTACCATTTTAACAAAAGTTAAAAAACATAAAGGATATAGTAGGATTGTGCTTGTGGATAATTCAAGAGCGTAATGGCAGCAAGTTGGGAAGGCTGGTAGGGACCACGTTGTGAAGAGCCTTGAATTCCAGACAAAGGAATTTGGATTTATGCTGTAGGCTCTGGGAAGCCGTGGAGGGTTTAGGAGGAGTTGTTTATGGACTAGTATCTATATTTCTGCTTCTTTAGAAAGGTCACCTGCCTAGAATATTATTTTTTCTCCATGACTTTAGGTCATTAGTACCTGTTTTTGAAATCTGCCTGTCAAAAACAGTACGGAAAAGAAAGAAGTTGATGCAGCAAAAGTGATTCATAGAGGCTTTGCGTTTTGTTTTGTTTTTGGGTTTTGTTTTGTTTTGTTTTAATTTCTCTTCCCTACTTATTCACAGAATACCGGCTAATCTGTAAATTCTTTAGAGAAATAATTTGAGAGGCTTTTATTAATTTTGAGTCTTGTTCTTCTGTATCCCATCTAAAATCTTGAATGTGCTAACTCCTTACTGTAACAGGACAGTGTTTATTGTATTTGGTTCCAGGGCCTCAGTCACCCTCTCTTCGATGTAAGGCATTCCCATGATGTATTTAAGGCTTTCTTGTCTTTTCAAAGGTCACTCTATTTATTCTGGCCTGCTTTATACCAGTCATGTGGTGAAACTGAGGCCTGCTCCATGAATCGGCTCTGTACAGATCATAAGATAACTGTGCTGTTACATTTACTGTTGATCAGTTTCTTGTAGGCAGCCCTTTTATGCCTTTTCACAAACAGCATCTGCTTTGTGCATGGCCTAGGCAACAAGGTTATAATTAAAATTGGTAAATTGCTACTTAAAATTAGGTTTTGCTGGCTTTGTAAAAAAGGCACTTTTTTCAGTTGGACAAACATATTTGTTTTTATTCATGCCACCCTCTACATCTGTCACAATTTTGTAGATGATTCTTGTTCAGATATAATAAAGGAGCCTCTAATACATGAGTGTACAACAAAATATCTGGCTGAACTTGGGCATAACAGTGTATATAGGATGAACAGTTTTATTCAAAAGGCCAGAATTAATGGAATTTTGGTATACGTACTATTGATCCGAATCTTACTGTAATTATAGACTATTGCCTCTGAAAATAAAATAATTGGGAATTTTTCTTTCTTCTTTTTGGTCTGTGTTTTGATTGGCCATTTGAACCAATTCTGATTTCCTTCATGAAGATGATGATGTTTTAACCAGCTGTGGGACAACCATTTCAATGTGTAAAAAGATGCTTTGTGTTGAGGGAGGGTAGGGAGGCAGATCAATCATCATCTGTTGATTACCCTCTGTAGGACGTGAGGATTTTTCTTGCTTTCTTCCCTCCTCCCCTTCTATATCATTTTTATACTCCCAGTCTCCCAATCTAAATCCTGAAAAGTAAGAATCACAATCATATGCTTAAGTATAATGTTTTTCAGTTTCACTAAATGACAGAAACAAGCTACAATTTTTCCAGTATTATGGATAACTTAACAGCCAGCATTAAATAGAAAATAAGAATTGAATCTAATAACTCTTGGTTGTATCAAAGAACTTTTTAACTATTTAGTACCTCTTTGCTGTGTTAGTGTGATAACTAAATGACTTTTTCCCAGGCCTGAGTTTTGATTTCTAAATAATACCATTCTTGCTTCCTGACGTCTTCTTAACTTGCTGTCTGCTTTCTATAGGCGCACCTATGTTGGTAGTATGCCTGGTCGCATAATCAATGGCTTGAAGACTGTTGGGGTTAACAATCCAGTGTTCCTATTAGATGAGGTGGACAAACTAGGAAAAAGTCTACAGGGTGATCCTGCAGCAGCTCTGCTTGAGGTAAGATATAGAAACTTCCTGGTCTGTGATCACCACAGTTATTTGAGAGCAGATAATTGTATTCAGTAGCATATACATTGATATGGGTATAGTCATGGGAGAAAGTGTAATTGGACTAAAATCTGAAAGCAAATTGATATTTAAATTGAAGTGTCTTAGAGATTTCTTCTTTTTCCAATAATTCTCATTTTTCTTTGTTGTTTTTACCAAGTATTTTAAATTTTATACATGCTTTTTGTTTAGAGACCAGTAATTCTATAAGATTATTACAAAACACAGCAAGCAAGTTGTCTTCTCCCTGGAATCCCCCATTTCCACTTCTACACTTTGACCTCTTTAACTTTTAGTTGATTAGACCATATACAGTTTCTGACATCTGTTGATTACCCTCTGTAGGACGTGAGGATTTTTCTTGCTTTCTTCCCTCCTCCCCTTCTATATCATTTTTATACTCCCAGTCTCCCAATCTAAATTATATCCTGATTTTGTTATGTCACTGTCAAATACTTAAATTATTACAAGTATGTAAGTGCTTTTCACAGCTGAGCCATGTGATAAATGGTAAAATGATCACTTTTCTTCTCCTGCCCTCCTTTTTGTTTTGCTGTACATTTTTAAAAAAATCTTTGTAGGTTAATAATTGTCTTGTTTCTTCTGTTTACTTCCAGCAGTTGTGGAAGTCTCCTTTCAAGACTTGGAGACACCTTCCAAGTGTTATGTCCGTTTTATCTTCTTCACGCCTCCGGTCTGAGCTAGTCATTGTCCACATCTAGTACCTAGCTGTCTTGCTCAGATCTCTCTTCACTTCCCGTCTTATTGGATTTCTGTTTCCTGTATTCCGTGCCTTCCGCTTTCTTGTTTTATTCTCTCACTTTCTTGGTGTTAATCTCCCAGAAACTTCCTGAGAAAGCTTGCATGGGTGGGAAATGTTTTTAGACTTTGTATATCTGAAAATATCTTTATGTTTCCGTCATGCTTGATTGGTAGTTTGCATTCTAGTTAGACATAATTTTCCTGCAATATTTTGAAGACATTTCTCCATTGTTTTCTAACGTCCTGTGTTGCTGTTGATAAGACCGAAGCCTTCTGATCCTCTTTTGTGACTTGTTTTACTCTGAAAACTTCTAAGATCTACTCTTGATCCCATTTTTCTGAAATTTTATAGTAATCGGCTTTGGCATCATTCTTTTTCTCCAGTTGTGCTAATGCTTTGAAGATTCTTTGAATTGGAAAATCCTGTCCTTTATTTCTGTAAAATTTTCTTGAATTTACTTGATGATTTTTTTTCTTCCATTTTTTGGGGGAACTCCTATTAATTGGATGTGAGATCTTCTATAACTCATGTTGTTTGTTTTTTGCTATACTTTTTATGAAGACTTCCTTAGCTTTATCTAGTAATCCTTCTATGAGTTTATTATTTCAAAGATCTTTTTCTTAACTTCTCTGCTTGTTCTTTTTATAGCATCTTGCTCTTATTACATGGATGTAATATGTCCTTTTATCTCTGTGAAAAATATACTACTAGATTTTTTTTCTTTTTCCTTTTCTTTAAGCTGCTTTTATCTATTATATGTTTTTTTTTTTTTCTGGCCTCTGTCTTTTATATATTAGAGTCTTCTGTTAGATGTCTGGTAATTTTTGGTTGTTCGTATTTAATAGTGAGGAACACAAATGCTGATTTCTCCAGACAGGGCTCCTTAAGTCTCTTGCCTTTAGAATTAGGCTCACGTGCCAGCTTCCTGGGAAATAAGCAGTGGGGAGAAAGGTGTGACTGGGGACTGTCACTGCATTCAGCATCCTGGATGTATGCATTCACCTGAACTGTTGTTTTCAGTAGAGTACATACTCCACTCAGCTGTGCCCAGGGTCACCTGGGCAGGGAACAATTGTTTTATGTTCTTAAGATAATAAACTTCCAGGTTTTCCTGGGATGGGGGAAGGGATCTGGGACCTGACTGCTTCATAAATGTAATTTAACCAGTCCTCCTTAGTTTACTACCTTTGATCCCCCAACCCTTACCCTGGTTTAAGTAAAATATTAATATTCAAACTGATTTGTAAAATTGAGGGAAAACTTGCTTTGTGAAAGTTTGTGGGGTTTTTTTTTCTTATTTATTTCCTCGCTTTGAGTTCCCTCTGGCTTCCTGTTTCTTTTTTGTTTTTGTTTTTGTAATCTTAGAACAGGACGACCTTGACATGTCTCTTATAAGCAGGGAGACCATACATTTTGGTTTGCCAGGGACAGTCCCATTTTCTGCCTAATTATCAATTGCACTTTCTTTTAGCCTCAAAAGTGTGTCCTGTTTGGACAATAAAAAGTACAGTTGCCGTACTTAAAAGCCACAGAACTTGGAGATGAAGAGTTTCACTTGGTTTGGTTTGCCTATTTTTATTGTCAATCAGTTCTGACTCAGTGACTGGTTTACTCGTCAGTACTACAAACAGTAAAATAGTGAAGATTATTGAAGGTTTTAGTGGTTTCTGAGATGATTACTTTAGACTTTCAGTTTAATTTATATTGGTGCATTTATCAGATAATCTGACAGACTCTCTCATTAGACAGTTACAGTTACCCTGTTGAAAAGAATTTGAGAGTGATTCCCTGATATGTGGGTTTCTCAACATACTATTTGTGAGAGTCCTAAAACATATCCACCAAAGACAGCTTCATAAGTAGTAGGAGATGATTATTACACAGTGTATTTTAGGTCTTCACCTAGTGCTTTGTAATGATTTAGTAACATTTGTTGGATTGAGATGACCAGCCACAAGCGGCTGGCATAGTGATATTTCTTTGATATAGAAGTTGGTATTCACTTTTTTGGCAATTGATTTATTAATATCCCAAATAAAAGTACTAAAGGTTCAGATGATACCTCAAAGTAAATGATATCTGGGATTACATACTTATACTGTAGTTTAGAGTAACATCAGTTCCTGACAGACTGGGGTTCTTTTTGTTGTTTATTTATTTTGAGAGAGATCGAGCTCAAACAGAGGAGGGGCAGAGAGAGAGGGAGAGAGAGAAAATCCCAAGCAGGCTCCATGCTCATCATGGAGCCCAACAGGGGGCTTGATATCACATGACCATGAGATCATGATTTGAGCTGATATCAAGAGTCAGGCTTTTAACCGACTGAGCCACCCAGGCGCCCTGAGACTGGGATTCTATAGAGTGACACAATATACTTATACAAAAGAAATGAGTATCTTGGTACCTGATGTCCTTCTCCCTCCCACCTGCCATAGTCCTTGGTAGAAACCTCTTATACCTCACAGGTTGTTGAAACAATTAAATGAGATCTATGTAAAAGTGCTCTGGAAGCTGTTAAGTACTCTACACATGTTATTTTAATTTAATATCCACTCAATTTCATCTGTGTTCATTTTGAAAACTACTTTGTTTCCATCACCTTCAGACTCACCTAAATGAAAAAAAGAAACACCTTGTATTTAAAGTAGAATATTACTGAGAATCTGGAATATCCAGGAGTAAGGTTTTTTTTTATCTTTCCACATAGCCTACACTTCAATTAAATGATTTATAGATATTATATATAAGATATATACTCATATGAGATTATTTTATAGCTGATTTATGACAGTATATATTAGATATAAAGAACATAATAATAGGTATAGAATGATTACTCCAAATAATGAATATACTTGTTCTGTCTATAGATTCTTCTCACCTTCATATTTATTCATGGAGGAGATGCCTATTTCCAGTTACTGTTGTCAATAAAGAACATTTACGCAAAAATTAGATAGCCTCTTAGAAATTTATTGGAAGAATAAAAAACAGATTTAACTAACTGATAAGCAAATATTGGTAGACAGTAGCATTGGGACCAATCTGTTGTTGAATAGTATTAAAATGTCAGAAACAAGGAAAGTTCTTTTATGTAATTACTAGACTCAAAAGAAGATTATAGAATTCTTATCAGGTATATATAATCATATTTATAATTGGTGCAAGATGCAGACTTTATTATAAAATATAAGTGCATTTCTTTTTTTGTTTAATGTTTATTCATTTTTGAGACAGAGAAAGAGACACAGAATCTGAAGCAGGCTTCAGGCTCTGAGATGTCAGCACAGAGCCCGACGTGGGGCTCGAACCCACAAACTGTGAGATCATGATAGGCTCTGAGCTGTCAGCACAGAGCCCGATGTGGGGCTCGAACCCACAAACTGTGAGATCATGACTTGAGCTGAAGTTGCACGCCCAACCAACTAAGCCACTCAGGCATCCCAAGTGCACTTCTGAAATACACTTTAATGTGAATGGACTAACAAAATGCATGGATACTTTACCAATTTTCTATATAAACAGTATTTACAGTTCTGAATATATATATATATATATATATATATATATTCTCCAAAGTGGAAAAGTCCCTATCTAGACATAGTAAACTTTTTTTTTAAACTGAAGTTCTTAATTAGAATTAGATCCATTTAGTAATTAGATTGAATTTTGTATATTTACTACTTGGATAAGCAGACCTAGGGTCTTCTAATCTAAGCTCTACAACGATTGTCAAAGAATTTCAAAGGAGAGGGACTTGAGAACCATCTAAACCAGCTCCATCCTTTTATTAATGAAAATTTTGAGGTTCTGGATGTTACCTTAATTTTTTTATCTCATCACATGCTGTATTTACGGTATAAATTCTAAGACCTAGCAGAGTAAAAAAATGCCTTAAATACTGATGTTTTGAGAGAGGTGTGAGTGAAGACACATTTTTCCACTTTCATTTCCTCTCTACTATCTCTGATTAAGGGGGAGACTGCCATTTAATGATCAAACTAAGCTACATTAGGGAAATTACTTTTCAGTGCTGGCAAACCCTGTTACCAGTGCCCAGACATAATTGCAAGTTAACACAAAAATGTCTTTGTCTTTGTAAGCATTTTTCTTCTTATACCCAGCTCCCATTTTTTGTCTTCTTTTTCTTGTTACTCACCCACTTTCCCCCAGCACATAACGCATGTACAAGCTGCCACCTGACTATCCACAGTCCTCCAGCCCTTAGCCAGATTCACAACCAAAATTACTGTTTCTCATTTCTACCCTATTTAACACTCCTGTTATTAGAGTTTGGTGGTGATAGATTGTATAGCCAACTACCTGAAAATTAATTTTGGAATGGGTTCAGGGAATTATTGTTAATGAATTTGTGACTTGATAATCACCAAGACTTTGTTTTCCTCTCTTGGCCATCCTCAGGGATGCTCTATGAGGAGATCATTAGACAACCCTGTGGCCCAAATCCTGGCTTTGTGTCTTGGCAAGGACCCACTACTGGATTCAATAGTAAACTAAGAAAAGGAAAAATCCACCTAAGAGAAGTATAGACAGTAAATTGTTAAGTTGAGAACTAGTAATTTGGCTAATAAATTAAGAAATAAAGATGAGTTGGGTTTACTCTTTGTGTATCAGGTTTTCAGGAACAAGCACTTTTCAAAATATCCTGTTCCTTTGGGGAAACATTTTACCAGTATTTAATCCATTATATATTCTTATTACAAATTTAGAGAAACCTCTTTTATATTAATGATCCTCTTTTACCAAAAATAAATAAATAAAATGTGAATGTTCTGAAAATACTTGATCAGCTTTGGGCAATTTTAAGTCAAAAGTAGAAATAGGCATTCATAGTGAGATGTAAGCTGTTTTCCTCTGATTAAACCAAAGCAACTGACCCTATTTAAAAATTATTATTTAAATCTATTGTATTTACTTAATTTTTTACAGTATCAGTGAGGTATAATTACATACAGTAAAATGGGTATATTTAAAATGTACAGTTTAATTTTGATATGTGTATAAATCATGAAACCATAATTATAATCAAGGTATTAGACATAGAAGGTCTACTTCTAAAACAAAAAATTCACTAGAGGGCATCAGCAGTAGGTTAGAACTTTAATTGTGAAGATCAATTGATAGAAATTTTGCAGTCTGAAGAACAAGAAAACAAAATGACTAAAATGAACAGGGAAATATGGGATACTGTTAAGCACAACAATGTATGCCTGATTGAACAGGACAGGGAAGATAGGAGCAGAAAAAGTTTTTGAGGGAATAATGGATGAAAACTTCCCAAATTTGATGAAAAAGATTAAACGTACACATTTGTGAAGCTTAGTAAATTTCCATGTAAGTTAAGCACAAAGAAATTCATAGATAGATACCATAATAAAAATCCTGAAAGACAAAATAGAAAACTTTGAAAACAGCAAGAGAAAAACAGTTGGTATATCCATTAACATTTTGATCAGCATTTGGATTTTTCAAGTTTTTGGCTATCTTTGTATGGCTGTATACATCTATTTTCCTTTGATAAATACCTAGGAGTGGATGGCTTGGTCAAATGGTAGGTGTCTGCATAACTTTTTAAGAAACTGCCAAATTGTTTTCCAAAATGATGGTTGTACCATTTTACATTTCCCCTACTAGTGTATAAGAGTTCCAGTTCCACATTTTTGTCAGTATTTGACATGCGGTAAATTTTTTAATTTTAATCATTCTGGTAGGTGTATTGTATTATCTCATTGTGGTTTTAATTTGCATTTCCTCAATATTAATGATACGTTGAACAACTTTTTACATGATATTTGCCTGTATCTTGTATCTCTTGGTAAAATGTCTTTCTTTTTTCTTTTGAGTTGATTTTTATTATTGAGTTGTAAGAATTCCTTATATATCCTAGGCAGATTTTCTTTGTCAGTTACATATTTTTCAGATATTTTCTCCAAATATTTTATTTTATTAATGTTAATTTATTTTTGAGTGAGTGAGAGAGGGAGGGAGGGAGGGGCAGAGAGGCAGAGAGAGAAGGAGACATAGAATCCACAGTAGGCTCCAGGTTCTGAGCTGTCAGCACAGAGCCTGATTCAGGGCTTGATCTCACCAACCGCAAGATCATGACCTGAGCCAAAGTCAGATGCTTAACTGACTGAGCCACCCAGGTGCCCCTCTCCAGATATTTTAGTAACAATGTCTTTGGAAGAGAGCCAAAAAAAATTTGTTTTGGTTTTTCAAAGTCCAGTTCATTGATACGTGTGTGTGTGTGTGTGTGTGTGTGGTTTCTTTTGCATTGTAATTAAGAAATGTTTCCTAAACCAAGGTTACACAGATTTTCTCCTTTGTTTTCTTCTAGAAGTTTTATATTTTTAGCTCTAACATTTGGGTCTGTGGTCCATGCTTAGTGAGTTTTTGTATACAATGTGTGGTATAAAGGTCAAATTTCCATTTCTTTTCTTAGGGTTTTTTTCCCCCATTTCACATATGTTACTTAATTGTTACAATACTATTTGTTCAAGTATCTTTTTCCCATTTGATTGCCCTAGATACCTTTTTCAAATATTAGTTGATAGATTGTGTGGCTGTGTGTTGTATTTCTGAGTTCTCTGTGCTATTCCATCAATGTATGTTTATGCCAATACCATCCATGCCAAGTTGATGACTGTTACTTTACAACAGGTCTTGAAATTATATAGTATTAGTTCTCCAACTTTGCTTTTCTTTTCCAGAAAAATTTTGGCTATTCTAGATGCTTTGCATTTCCTATATGGAAATTTTAGAATCTTTGCTACAAAATAGTCTGCTCATATTCTACTAGGATTTTAATTGACATCTCATTTCAATCTGTACTTGGGGAGAATTGTCATTTTAAAAATATCATGCCTTCTCATCCATGAACCTTGCATATCTCTTTATTTTTTTAGGTCTCCCTTACTTTTCAGCAGGGTTTTAGCACTTTCAGTACGTGCATCTTGTACTTTGTCATATTTATCCCAAATTATTTCATAATTCTTGCTTTTTTATTTCAATTTCTGATTATTCCTAGTATGAAGAAAAAGCACAATTTATATTTTGTGTATTGACATCATATCCTACATTCATTTATTCTAGTCCATTTCTCTTTCTACCTTTTTTTGTTTGCTTAGTCCCTGTATTTTATGTTAGGGCTTTCCTCCAATCTTTGATGATTCTTGGTTGTCCTTTTATATATATATAATGTATAACATCAAGATTATTAAAAGTTTTGTGCACACATGCAAGGTGACACCTTGTGGGCTTTACCACACAGTGAGAATTTGGGAATGGAAGGTTCCTCAAATTTCAGGACCTATAGATCTTATTTCTTCCAACAGTTGGTATTTTCAGAGAAAGGTCCCTTTTTATTTCTGCTAGAGGGAGTTAGGCTCTCTGTATTGTAAAACCTAATGTTATAAACAGCCAGTAGTTAAAATGTTGACTTTCACTTTGACTCAAGAGTTTGAAAGATAATTGCTTTACATTTCTAAATGTTGTAATTATGATGTTTAATATATTACCTAAGTATGCAACTTAGTTTTTTCAAATTTTAGAGTTTATTAAGATCCATTTTCATAAATTCTGCAGATTTTAGGAAAGACAATTTGTAACATACTGACTGTTGAAGTATATATATGTATATCCATGATGAAAGAGTACACACATATAAGTGTGTATATGTGTTTGTACATGTGTATATGCATACACCTAAAGAGCAGTAATGTTATAACAATTATATGTGTGTATGTGTTATAAGATTACTATTCTCGGGGTTTAGATCTTTTTTCTGCACATTAAGATATATGTTAAACTTACTATGGTTTTTGTCAGTTTCATTTTGTAATTTCTAATGGATTTTTAAAATTACATTTTAAGAGTATTCATCATTAAGAGTAAATCATCATTTTGGATGTTTTCTGCTGTCTAGGCATAGCCATTTGTTCCATTCATGGTTCCTAACCTCAGTTTCTACTTGGGTTAATAATACTTGAACAGTTCTTCCTTTCTTTTTTGTTACTATATATCAGGCATAGCTTTTTCTATCTTTTAACTTTTAACCTTGTTTTATTGGTATATCATATAATCAAATTTTAGATTACCTTGTGATACCATACGGAAGTCTCTGATATTCAGTAGGCTTTGTTGAATTATTATCTAACTCAGGTTTGAGGACTTTTGTCATCTTATTGTTTAGTTGTTTTCTGTACCCTTTTTAAGGAGTGTTAATTACTTCCTTTGAATTATGTCATTAACTATATGGACACTTTGTTCAGAAGGCCTTTATTCTGGTTTTTATACTACATGTGATACTTTTAAGTTAAAAAAATCACACATCTCAATTTCTGTAATTATCAGTATCATACATGAAATTGGATATATTGTTTCTCCCTTTTATTAAATCAAAATGAAATAATACACAGTAATCCACCACATCCTTATCTCACTACCTGGTTACTTTAAGTGATTTCATTTTTTTTACATTATCTTTATCAGAAACCATTTTCAACTTTTGTATTTTTTCTTTTCTTTAAATTAATAGCCCCCCCCCCACTTCTTTCCTTTTTTTTTAATAGCAGTTTTAGGTTTATAGCACAATTGAGTGGAAAGTACCAAGAGTCCCATATAACTTCTTACCCTCCCTCCCCCAGTTTTCCCTTTTTTAACATCTTGCATTAGTGTGGTACATTTTACATATTCAGCGGTCGATGGACATTTGGGTTGTTCCCACCTTTGGTTGTTATGTATAATGCTGTTGTAATCATTTATGTACAAGTTTGTGTGTACAATAGGTTTTCAATTCTCTTGGGTATATATCTAGGAGTGGAGTTGCTGGATTATATGAAAATTATGTATTTAACACTTTGAGAAACTTAAAAACTATTTTCCAAAGTGACCGTACCATTTTAGTATTTCACTGTGTATGAGAGTTCTAATTTCTCTGCGTCTACAACTATACTTGTTATTATCCGTCATTTTTATTTTAACCATCCATGTGTTTTAGTAGGTGTGAAGCCATAGTTTATTGGGATTTTTATTATTTCCCTAATTACTAATAAAGCTGAGCATCTTTTCATGTGTTTATTGGCCAGTTGTATATCTTCTTTATAGAAATATCTATTCAAATCCTTTGACCATTTTTAACTGGATTATTTGTCTTTTTCTGTAAAGTTCTTTACATATTCTAGACACAGATTCCTTTTCAGGTACAGGATTTGCAAATATTTTCACCAGTTTTGGGGGCTTTCTTTTCACTTTTTTGATGGTGTTTATTGAAGCACAAAAATTTTTAGTTTTGATAATGTATAAATTATCTATATTTTTCTTTTGTTGTTTGTGGTTTTGGTGTTATATCTAAGAAGCTGTTGCCTAATCGAAGGTGATGAGAATTTTTTTTTAATGAGAATTTATTCTTAACATTTTCTTCTAAGAGTTTCACAGTTTTAGTTCTTGCATTTAGGTCTACAATAGATTTTGACCTAATATTTGTATATCGTGTAAAACATAGAGATCCAGCTTCCTTCTCTTGCATGTGGATATCCAGTTGTCCCAGGCACCACTTATTGAACACTTTTCTTTTTCCATGGAATGGTATTGCCACCCTTATTGAAAATCAGTTGATTGTAAATGCAGGTGTTTATTTCTGGTCTCCCAACTCAGTTCCATTAATCTATATTTCTGTCCTTATGCCAGTAACACATAATCTTGATTACTTTAATTTTGTAGAAGCTGTTGAAATCAGGAAGTGTGAATCTTCCAGATTTGTCCTTCTTTTTCAAGATTGCTTGGCCATACTGGGTCCTTTGTATTTCCGTATGAGTTTTCAAATCAGCTTATCACTTTCTACAAAAAAAGACAACTAGAATTTTAATAGAGATTGCATTGGATCTGTAGATCCCTTTAGGGAGTTTTGCCATATTAATAGTAGTAATTCTTCTAATCCATGAACATAGGAGTCTTTCTATTTATTTAGGTCTTCTTTAACAGTGTTTTGTGGGTGTTGAGTATATAAGTCTTACAATTCTTTTGTTAAACTTATTCTTAAGTGTTTTATTCTTCCTGATACTATTGGAAATTGAACTTTTTTTCATTTTTCAAATTGTTCATTGTTTATGTAAAGAAATACAGTTGACTTTTGTATATTGGTCTTTTATCCTGTAGCCTTTCAGAACTTCTTTATTAGTTCTAATAGTTTTTTCAGTGGATTCCTTAGGTTTTTCCATGTATAGATCATGTAATATGCAAATAGAGAAACTTTTATTTCTCTCCTGTTTGAATGCCTGGAGATATATCTAGCCTAATTGCCCTGGCTAGAACCTCCAGTATAATGTTTAATAGAAATGTCAAGATCTCTTCAGATTTTCTATTATTTCTTGATACAAATTGCTTTCAATAGTTTTGTATTTTTCTAGGAATTTTTCCATTTCATGTAGGTTACCAAACTTGTTGTTATACTGTTCATAGTTTACTCATATATTTTTCATTTCTGTAAGGTTGATAGCAATATGACCTGAGTCATTCCTGATGTTAGTAATTTGAATGTTCTCCCTCTAGTCAATATGTTCCATAGTCAGTATGGCTAAATGTTTGTCAATTTTGTTGAACTATTCAGAGAACCAAGTTTTGGTGTTTTTATTTTCTTGGTTGTTTTTGTCTTTACTGTTTTGCTTACTTACTCTAATTTTATTCTACTCTTCCTTCTGCTTGCTTTGGATTCAGTTTGCTATTATTTTTCTGCTTTCTTAAGGTGGAATGTTAGGTTATTGATTTGAATTTTTAAACATAGCTTTTACAGCTATGAATATTCTTATAAGCACCACTTTAGCTGCATCTCAAGTTTTATTAGTAAGTTACATTTTTGTTTTTATTCATCCCAAAATATTTTCCAGCTCTTCTTGTGATTTCTTTTTGACCCTTTGGTTATTTAGGGTTTTCATATTTTTGTGAATTTCCACATTTTTTTCTTACTCATTTCTGATTTCATCACATTATGGTCAGAGATTGTACTTTGTATGACTTCAATCCTTTGAAATTTAGATGTTTATTTAATAGCCTTGCAAAAAAAAAAATAGCCTTGCTTACGGTCTGTCCTGGAGAATGTTCCATGTGCACTTAAGAACAATGTGTATACTGCTGCTATTGTTAGATAGATTGTTCTCTAAGTGTTTATTATGTCTAACCGATTATAGTATTGTTCAAGTCTTCTATTTTGTTGATCTTTTACTAGTTTTACTTGCTATTCGATATATAGAGATAAGACTTAGATATAGATTGTCTATATCTGTATATATATACACATATATATCAATATATCATATATAGATATATAGATTTATTATAACTATGCAGTTATGGAGTCTGGGAATTCCAAAATCTGCAGTATGGACTGGCAGGCCCAAAACCCAGGAGAACTGAGAGGCAGATGAAGTTCAAAAGCAGTTTGCTGGAGAATTTTCTCTTGCTCAAGGAGGCCAGTGTTTTTGTTCTCTTCAGACCTTCAACTGATTGGATGAAGCCTATCCACAAGGTGGAGGGCAGTCTACCCAAAGTTCACTGATTTATGGGGCACCTGTGTGGCTCAGTCGGTTAAGCGTCTGACTTCGGCTCAGGTCATGATCTCGCGGTTTGTGAGTTCAAGCCCCATGCCGGGCTCTGTGCTGACAGCTCAGAGCCTGGAGCCTGCTTCAGATTTTGAGTCTCTCTTTCTTGGCCCTTCCCCGCTTGCTTGCACTTTCTCTCTCTCTCTCTCAAAAATAAACATAAAAAAAATTTTTTAAGTTCACTGATTTAAATGTTCATTCAAAAACACTCTCCAAGATATAAATAATATATAAATATAAATATAAAAACTTAGCTTCAGTAAGTCCCCCTTCCCTCTGCCCTCCTTTGTGAGGCTCTTGTCATATAAAATATGTCTATATATACTGTAAGCCTGTCAATACAGTTGATTCTCATTATTGCCATTAGTTATGTTATGTAAAATTGTAGCAACCACTGAATTAGTGAATACTGAATTATTGCTCCTAGGAGAAATAGGCTTCTTTGAGAGTCAGTTTGTCAGTTGATCAATACATAACCTTGTTTGATCTGTGTTTCTGTTTAAAGTTGCCTTATTTAATATATATTATTCATTAATTAACATTGAACTCATGACCATCAACACTGTAACTCATACCTAAATGAAGCTTATCTAACACATGTATTTTGTCTATATGGCTCGTCATATAGCCTTGCACTTACACTAAACAGTACTTTAGTACTGCCTTTTGGGAGTCTTTTAAACAGCAAAATGACTGACAAAAAGCACAGTAGTGCAGAAAACATGGCACTAACTAGACTGCAAGAAGGATACTTATTTAGAGTATGAGAACTGAAACAAGAAGGCAGGGCATCACCTTGTTTGACCTCAGTTGGGAACATACGCCTTGGGCTGCGAGTTTCCCTGTGTCTGCAAATGACTACAGAAGCACCACAAAGAATTAATTTTGGAGTTATAAGTAAATTCTAGGTATTCGGTGAATTTGCAAATGCAGAAACCATGAATAATGAGAAACAATTGTAATCATTGCTTTGAAGTCCTTTGAATCAAATAAGAGGTCAGAGTTACAAAGAAATACGTTTATACTGTCTTTTATATTTTTACCAATGTAATTATTTTCACTGGTGTTCTTTGTTTCTCTGTGTAGTTACAGCTTAGTGTCCTTTCACTTTAGCCTTTAGTATTTCTTATAGTGTGGTCTGCTGGCTATAAATTCTCTCAGGTTTTTTTTATCTGGGAATGCCTTGATTTCTCCATGTTTTTTTTAAAATTTATTTATTCTGAGAGAGAGACAGAGAGAGAGTGAGCAGGGGAAGGGGAGAGAGCAAATGTCATGCTGATAGCCTGACATGGGGCTCGATCTCACGAACCATGAGATCATGACCTGAGCCGAAACCAAGATTCAGGAACTTGAGTGACTGAGCCACTCAAACATCCCTTCTTCATTTTTGAAGAATAGTTTTGTTGGATATAGAATTCTTGGTTGACAGATTTTTTTCTTTTAGCGTTTTCACTATTTCCTTTATTGCTTTCCACCCTTCATGGTTTCTAATGCAAAGTCAGCTGTTAGTCTTATGGAGGATCCCTTGTTCTTAATGAAAGCAGTAATTTCTTTTATTGGTGTAAAGGATTAATCTTTGGCTTTGGCTTTTGACAGTTTGTGATGGATGTAGGTATTAATCTGAGTCTACTTAGTGTTTGTTTTGTGTGTGTGTGTGTGTATATGTACTGTAAGCTTGTCTAGATGTGTAGATTAACAGTTTTCATCAAATTTGGTGAGTTGGTGGCTTTTATTTTTTCAGATATTCTTTATGCCCCTTTCTCTTTCTTCTCTTTGTCTCAGACTACCATTATGAGTATGTTGGTAGTCTTTATAGCATCCAGTACGTCTCTGAGGCACTGTTCATTTCTTTGCATTCCTTTTTTCCTTCTGTTCCTCAGACTGGATAAACTCAGTTGACCTATCTTCATTGATTCTAATTTCTGCAGGTAAAATTGCTATTTACATTTAACCCCTATAGTGAAGTTTTTGTTTGTTACTATATTTTTAAACTCCTAGATTTCTATTTACTCCTTTTTTTTTTTTAAATATAACTCCTGTCTTTTTATTGCTATTTTCTCTTTATTAGGACATCATTCTCATAGTTTCCTGTAATTCTTTTGGCATGATTTCCTTTAGCTTTTGCTTTTTAGTTTTGGTAAAATTTGCCATCTTCTCCATTTTTAAGTGTACAGTTCAGTAGTATTAGGTATATTCACATTATTGTGTAACCAATATCCAGAATTTTATCATCTTGAGAAACTGAAACTCTGTGCTTATTAAATAGCTGTTCTGCATTTCTCCCTCAGCCGCTGGCAACTACCATTCTCCTCTCTGTTTCTATAACTTTGTCTAATAAGATCGCCTCCTCACACACACACACCAAGAAGTTGTTGTTATTATTGCTATTTGTTTAGTGATTTTCCTGATCTCTTTCTGTGAGTCTGTATTCTTTGTTGTCTGTGGCCACTGAAGTTGCTCAGGTTCTTTAGTGGTCAGCTAATGATTTGGGACAGAGATCCTTAAGTGCTTAAACCCAGAGGTCTTCCACTCTTTGTCAAAGGCTCTGTGTGTGTTAGTTGAGGCATGCCTTTAACCTCGGGCAAATACTTTACAACTGTGTCTTAGCTAGCACTTCCTGCTTGTACACAGCCTCAGTGTCTGCCATAGATGAACTTTTAGGACCATTTCTGATCTTTCATGTCATACTTATAGTCCTGTATATTTGCATGACCTTTGGGATTCCCTGAAAAACTTCAGAGCTTTTTAAAGGCCCCCACGAGTATCTCATTCCCCAGTTTTTCCTTTTAAATTTTTGATCAGCCTCTTGTTAGCCCCACCTGCCTGAGGCAGCTGCAGTGTTAAACAGTTGCTACTGGTTGTTTTTGACAGATGCCCCAGGGATAGGGCAGTTCACAAATTGTACTTTCTGAGTCAGATCAAATAAAGATAAATCCTGAGAATGGAGCTTTTCCAAGGAACTGTCCAACAGGCCAAATATTGACAGTTCTCTGGGGAAAGGGTTTTTGGGGAGTTCTAATCCTATTCTGCCCCCTACAGCGGTTGCTAGGTTATTAGGTTTTCACAGCTATTGTGGTTGTGAGGCAGTTGGTTTTCAAGGCTGCTGTTCACTTGAGAAGAGGATGAGAGTAAAGCAAGTTAAAATACCACAGAGCTGGCCTTCTTTGCTGAGATTCAGCTGTTTTTCGTGAATAAACACTCCTCAGATAATTTCTAGAGTTCCAAAAACCTGATTTTGACAGTTTCTACTAGTGTTTTCATTGCTTTTAGGGAGGAGCAGATCTTCATAATTCCTTACACTGCCATTCTAGAAGTGCTTCTTCAGACATTTAGTTTTAATTCTGTCCTTAAATGATTTCATTGCTTCTGATCCTTTTATTAATCTATTGTTTAGATGGAATACTTTTTTCAAGGATTTGTTTATAGGTAATGTTTTGAGGCCTTTTATATTTACTAACGTGTCTTTGTTGCCTGCACCAGTAATCTCCATATGCTTTGTTCACATATTTTATCAGTAAAAAGTTTTGAAAATGTATCCCTATATATATAAATATATGTGACAAACAATGTTTGTGATAATAAAATACCATAGACTGGATGGCTTTAAAAAAAAAAAAACAAAAACCCAGATATTTATTTTCTTACAGCTCTGGACTCTGAAAGTTCAAGATCAAAGTGTTGGCAGTCTGTATTCCTCCTGAGGTCTCCCTCTCTGGCTTACAGACTGCTGCCGTCTCACTATTCCTCACATGGTCTTTTCTCCCTGCCTTTGCATCCCTAGTCTTTCTGTCTCTCTCTTTTTTTATAAAGGATACCAGTCATAATGGATTAGGGCCCCACCCTTATAACCTCATTTAATCCTAATAACCTCCTTTAAGACCCTATTTCCAAATACAGTCACATTAAGGGACACAACCCAATGCATAACAAAGAATATATATGTAATATAACATGTATGTACCACTGTACTAATATTATATACGTATGTAACAATAAATTTTAAAAGATACTTATATTTTCATTGAAAACAACATATTCTAGTTATATAATTGTTTTTATTTCATAATGTGATTATCAAAGCTTATTCAAGAAATAAAAGTGTCTCTGTCATTTTCTTGTTCACATCTTTGCCTCTAATTTAATGATACCTTGCAAAAATCTTTTAAAACTACTACTTTTACTCCTTCGTTTCTAATCCATAAAAACACTCAATTCGGCTTACATGGACTGCTGTCCGCTGTAACTGTAGTGCAAGCAGGTAAGTGAGGGCAGCACAACCAGCCCTGCACTCTGCAGAGTTTCCACTCTTTGAGAATATCTCATAAGGTGATGTGTGCTCCCAAGTGAGGGCATTACTTCCAGTCTGTACATTAACCATTTTAAAAAGTAATTTCTTGGGGCGTCTGGGTGGCACAGTTGGTTGAGCATCAGACTTTGGCTCAGGTCATGATCTCACGACTCATGGGTTCAAGCCCCATGTTGGGCTCTGCAGTGACAGCTCAGAGCCTGGAGGATGCTTCAGATTCTGTCTCCCTCTCTCTCTCAGCCCCTACCCTGCTTGTGCTCGCTCTCTCTCTCAGAAATAAATACCCTGCTTGTGCTTGCTCGCGCGCGCTCTCTCTCTCTCTCCCTTTCTCTCTCTCAGAGATAAATAAACATTAAGAAAAATAATTTCTTTCTGGTGTTTATGGATAAAGATGTATAGTATGTAAAGATTATATACACTAATATTTTCTACTTGTACTTTAGTAGGTCATTATAAACAATCCACTTTTGTGGACACTGGTCTAAACACAAATTGTCATCACAGTTGAGTAGTGAGTTCATGGGTGTTCATTTGTAATTCTTCATATCTTCTATGTGTTACATATATTCTGTATTTTAAAGATTTTAAAAATATTTTAAGCTAGTCATAATTTTGCTTGAAAATTCTGTAGGCAGTGTTTCAGTAATAGTCTGTCATTTATTATTGTACAAGAGGAGTCTAAGACTTTTTGATTTGTAGTGTTGGGTCTTCCAGAATATTTTCATGATTATTTCTTTAATTATTCTGTATTTTACATTTGTTGAGACCTTTTCTTTAGCTATGCCAGTTAGCTATGAATTAGATGTCTTTATTTTTTACATATCTATCCCCTATATGGCTTTAGTGCCTTTTTCTCCAGTATTCTCTGCATTTTTTCAAGTTTGTCCTTATCACTTAATTTCTATAGTATTAATTATGTGTAGCTTCCAGGGTTGATTTTAGCTATTTTTTTTACTTTATTTATTTTTACTTTTTGTTGTGGAAAATTTCAACCTTAAGAAAATTAAAGAAAATAGTATAATGAACCATGTAAACTCATCATTCATCCTTAACAGTTATCATGTCATGGCCAATCTTGTTTTATCTGTTCCTACCCATTCTCCTCCACCCTGCTTCTGTTTGTTTTAAATCAAATTTTGAATGTCATATCTTTTCATAAATATTTAGTCTCTATCTCTAAAAGATAGTTTATTTTTTTATTTAAAAAAAATTTTTTTTAACATTTATTTATTTTTGAGAGACAGAGAGAGACAGATCATGAGCAGGGGAAGGGCAGAGAGAGAGGGACACACAGAATCGGAAGCAGGCTCCAGGCTCTGAGCTGCCAGCACAGAGCCCACCAACTGTGAGATCATGACCTGAGCTGAAGTCGGATGCTGAACTGACTGAGCCACCCAGGCACCCCTACAGTTTTTCTTGTTTTATTGGTTTTTTTTTTTTTTAATATAATCATGCTGTCATACCTGAAGATGACAGTTACTTAGTCATCTCTAATGAGTGGAGTGTATTCCTGGATTGCCTGCAAACATCTGTAGTTCTTCTCTTGCCAGAAATGGCTGAAGAACAGTTCTCAGCATACACCCCTCCTCCCCATAGTTTATTCCACCCCTGATTTCATGATCCTAAGAATAAGGTCTCGTGTCATGGCTATTTCCATGTGTAGGTAGGAATTCTAGTCCTAGGATGGATGTCGAAGAACCTTTTAAAGAACGAAAAAACAGCTCTGGCTGTTCTTGAAAGCAGCTCCTGTATGTGGATGAGTTGGTCTATGGAAGCCCTGGCTCTAAAGTTGAGGAAAAAAGCAAGAGATTTGATGGCTAAAAAGTTTTTTTTTAAGTTTATTTATTTTTGAGAGAGACAGAGACAATATGAGCAGGGGAGGTGCAAAGAGAGGAAGAGAGAGAATCCCAAGCAGGCTCCACACTGTCAGCACGGAGCCCTGTCCAGGGCTTGAACTCACGAACTGTGAGATCATGACTGGGACCGAAACCAAGAGTCAGACTCTCAACTGACTGAGCCGCCTGGGCGCCCCTGATGGCTAAAAAGTTCTAACTGTGATTTTTGTCTCTCCATGGACTCACCAATTTACCTTAAGGTTTCATCTAAATAGTGATTACTAGAAATTCTTTTTATCTGGCTGTTCATCAGTATTTCTGACACTATTTAAACTCTGCATTTTGTGTTTTCCTAAATAAAAGATGGAGGCAAGCAAATTGGGCCTCACTGGTTTTCTCTTCTCATAACCATTGCTTTACTAATTTCCCTACTTTCTTTAAACCCCATTGTCTTTAAATTTTAATTGAAAAACATCACTTGGACAGATCTCACAGCTATTTCTAAAATTTATCCAGCATGTATGTATTAGATTTAACTAGAGCCATTAAAGAAGAGATTTTAGGGGCTCAGTCAGTTGAGCGTCCGACTTCGGCTTAGGTCATGATCTCATTGTTCGTGAGTTCAAGCCCCATGTTGGGCTCTTTGCTGATAGCTCAGAGCCTGGAGCCTACTTCTGATTCTGTCTCTCTCTCTCTCTCTCTCTCTCTCTAACTCCCCAACTCATTCTCTCTCTCTCTCTCTCTCTCTCTCTCTCTCTCTCAAAAAAATAAAAACATTAAAAATTTTTTTTAAATAAAATAGAGATTTTATTTAACTAGATAATGGATTTAACTAAGACTGCCTTATTTTCCATACATTGATTAACAGTTTTCAGATAATTGGTAGTAAGATTATTCGTTTTTTTTATTTTTTTTTTAACATTTATTTATTTTTGAGAGACCGAGAGAGACAGATCATGAGCTGGGGAGGGGCAGAGAGAGAGGGACACACAGAATCGGAAGCAGGCTCCTGGCTCTGAGCTGCCAGCACAGAGCCTGACACGGGGCTCAAACCCACCAATTGTGAGATCATGACCTGAGCCAAAGTCGGACACTCAGCCGACTGAGCCACCCAGGCGCCCCGACAGTAAGATTACTCTTAACCAGTTTTATACTGGACACAATTACTATGGTCTTTGACGTCTCAAGAGGACCTTTTTTAAAATAAGGTTAAATATTATTAAATCGTGTGAAAATATGAATGGTAGAACTTTCTGGAAATTGTATTCTAGATAAACACTAAGTTTCCAATAATAATGAATGTTTACCAAATTCAAGATTCTCTGTAAAGGGCTTTGAATTAAGACTAATTTATAGATATGTTTAAAAATAAGTAAAGTCTACAAAGGGAATCAGAAGCAAGAAAAAGGAGGTTCTGTGGTAAAATTATGATTGGTAAACATTTTAGGCCCTTTACTTCCTTTTTGAATATGTATGTCAAACCTGTTTATATTTCTACCAATCTAACGTAAATGGAAGTAATAATATATTAAAGATTTACAACAGGTAGAAGCCACCAAGTCCTGTGTAGACCTTTCCACAGTGAGTGCCTGTGACTGGGAACATTTGAACAGTAACCTAAAGAAGATATCTTCTCTCATACCTAGTTGTTCAGTGTTTTAAGAATCTAATAATTGATAAGTTATATGATTTTCTAATTAAAATATTTTAGGAGATACTGATATTTTGCTCATTAAAAACAAGTTTTGCTTTAAGGCATTTTTAAAAAGTGAATTTTTCCTTGTGCTGTATCAGAGTATAGTAGCATAGTAATTTTTACTTGTTTGCTCTTCTTTGGAATCCTCCTTTCAGTTAAAAACTTTGTAACCAGATTTTCTGATAGTGTTTGAGAAGTGTACTCTTTATGTTACGTATTACCTAAGAATTTTAAAATACTCTACACGTTTTCTTTGTACGCCCAAAGCAGTGAAGAGGGGATGTGTTACCAAGAGGGAAACTGGTTCTGTAGGATTCGTACGTATTTATGGCCACACAAGTCACTCATTAATAAATAGATTTAAGAACAGAGCTTGAAAGGGTAATTTTTGCTTTCTTGTGCTTTTATATATTTTCAAAAATTTTGACACATTTCTTTTTTCTTTTTCTTTTTTAAACATATTTAGAATGTGGGGGAATGTAAGAATGGTACTCAGGTTTTAGTGCTATCCCCATGTTTCTCAAACTAACTGTATTGAGCAGAAATATCAAACTTGCTTGCTAACGTATCCATGTGTGTTTTAATTTATACAGCTTTCTGTTGGCATTTCTGAATTTAAATGTTTACTGTTCTCTCTCACAGGTTTTGGATCCCGAACAAAACCATAACTTCACAGATCATTATCTAAATGTGGCCTTTGACCTTTCCCAAGTTCTTTTTATAGCTACTGCCAACACAACTGCTACTATTCCACCTGCCTTGTTGGACAGAATGGAGATCATTCAGGTCCCAGGTACTTGATTCGTAAATAAAGTCATTACTTGATATTTTTTGCCTTTCTCAGCATACCCCTTTAAGTTGTGCTGTGAGTTTTGAGCAAAAAGTTGATTTGCCAATTTATGATCCTCAGAGTTCTAAGTCTGATATAAACCAGCTTTTATGTAGGGGCTCCTGGCAGGCTCAGCCTGTAGAGCGTGTGACTCATAATCTCAGAGTCATGAGTTCAAGCCCCACATTGGGCATGGAGCCTACTTAAAAATAAAAAAATGAAAAAATAAAAATTAAACCAGCTTTTATGTAGATTCAAAGTCTGGAACAGCAGAACTCTGTTTGTTTTAATTATGACATACGATTATGTGTATGTTCTGTAAGACGTCAGAAATAAATTTTGTATAGCAGTTTCAGACTTAACTTAGCATTAAAGAATGTTTTCCAGCGTCTTAGAAAACAAGGCATTTTTCTTTGAAACTGTTTCTAAACTCATGCATACAGATAATTTAAAATAACTAATTTTTTCAAAATCAGTGTCTAAAACCCAAAAGTAGAACTTTCCATGATCATTTTAGCTTCCTGTCCATCAGATTTTGAAGTTTTTATTGTTTGAGAAAGTGTAATCATTTATTTTCATTAAGAGTAGGTCTCTTTATAACACCTGGCCTCACTTTTACATAAAAATGCAAGGTTCTTTTAAATTCCTCTTCTTTTTGGATCTGTCAAATAGTTACTTATTTTTTTTTTTAACATGTCTTCTCCTTCACTGGAGTGTGCAAAATAAAGTCCTTTAGTTACTAACACTAAGTAAACCCCAGTGTTTTCACCTTCTTTTAATTGCTTAGATTATTTTTCTCTAGAAGTGATCGAAATACAAGTCAGTGTTTGTTAAAATGAAAATAGAGAATCTAAATACAATTTGATTTTAAATAGAATCTAAATATGTATTTCATATTAATCTGAAGTAAATTTTTACCATCAAGTGAATGATAATTGGATTTCTTAGTTATCTGTGATCCCTGCAAGTTCTAATACTTAGTTTTAAAATACAGCAGAGTAAAAAACGTATTGTGTGCATATTTGTAAGACTAAAATAAATAAGTAATGAGACCCAATTGCCTGGGAACTCCCAATTAAGGCAGAGAATCCATAAGATACACTGATCTGAAGTGAAATCATCAGGACAGCTGCTGCACAGGTAGACATACACGATGCCATTCTTTTCCTGGAGGTTCAGTTATCCTAACTCTTACTTTTTTGGCATTTTTTACTTCCTTTTTCTACTCAAAAGCTGGCTTATCAGTTCATCTTTTTTATTTTTGCTTGTTAAATGGAAAGGGAACAATTAGTTCAGGGAGAATTTTGTCTTCCAGGATTTACAGACAAAGAAAATCTATACTCATAAAGCCTCTAAATAAATAAGAACATAAAGTCTTTTAACTATATAAATGATATGTATAATTCCAACATGTAGAGGGAAAAAACTTTTATAGGGACGTCTTAGTTTTTGTTTTGTTGCTGATATTTATAGCCAGTGTTCTGCACGTAGCTCCTTTGTATCTCTTCCCTTGGAACCCACCACTTACTTAATTGAAATCTTTATTCTTGCTGCTGTTGTAAGTTTTTTCAGTTACATATCAAATTGTGCTAAAGAAAAGAGATGTATTATTTGCCTTTTAAATAATAAAAATTTGCATTTGAGTTAAGGAGATGATTATCTCTTAAGATTTGACTAAGATTTTTCCTCTCCTTTGAGAGATACATTATGAATCAAGAGACTTTCAAACCTTGCTCAGTAAATGCTTTTTTTGTTTGTGGACAGAGTTGGAAATGTTAACAGTTATTAATTGGAGATTAAATTTCTTTATTCTGATTGTAATCTTAGTTGAAGTAGCACTTAAATTCAGTCTGAATCCAAGATCCATTGAATCTGCATTTGATTCATTAAAAAAAAAAAACGTGGCACTGTGGAAGCTGTGTGAGTAATTACGAAATAAGGTCACTTTTTTCCAGGGTATACACAAGAAGAGAAGATCGAGATTGCCCACAGGCACTTGATCCCAAAGCAGCTGGAACAGCATGGGCTGACTCCTCAGCAGATTCAGATCCCACAGGTTACTACTCTTGACATCATCACCAGGTTAGTCAGCCATCCTGAGGCCTCTGTAATGTTTGAGTCTCAAAAGGAGATTATTTTATTGGCAACTCATAGTATCCATTTCTCTCCAGGCCCCCTCAGCCCCCCTCCCCCCTGCCAGATTCCCAGCAAGCATTCCCACAACTTGATTTATATAGAACTCTGTATTAGGCAGAAATTCATAGGGAAAGCATTTAGAGTATCTTCATAGCTGAGGACTTTAGCTGAGCTGGAATTTCAACTTTTCACAATAGCAATGTAAAGGATTAATTTGATAAATTAATAATGAAAAACAAGGAAAATATTGATACCTGATATGTCCTAGGACCTTAAAAGTTAAATTCTCTTAAAAAGTAGGATGCTACTTTCAGATACCTATTTTAAGTTATTCAGATTTTCTTTTCTTCTTTTTGAGAGATTTTAAACATCCTCAGAATTTTCATCTTGGGAATTAACACCAGAAAAATAGAGAGGGTGCTTTCCCAAGTTAGCTACCAAGTGCTTAAGCCTGTGGCCAGCAGTACATAAATTATCTGTATAGAGTATTGCTTCATCTGATTTATAGATTGCATGTTTGAATGGAAAATATACCCTGTTGAGAATTTATATCTGCAACAGCCTCTTACAGTTTTCCTGGCTCAATGTTACAGATCCATTGCATCATCTGGCAAATCGTGTCGAGCTGCCAAACGCTCCTCACATGGCCCTCTCACAGTAACTGCTGTTTTTTAGGAGAAGCAAAGTATCTCTCCATTTTAAACTTTGACTTAGAGTTTGGCCAGTCAGACTGCTTTTTTGATCTAAGCCAGCCTTCTTATGGATGTCTATTTGGAAGTCTGTTGAAATTTATACACAAAACAGTAAGACTAGATCTGACCTGAGAGTTCCTTTTCTTAACTTGTGATTCATGGTGTGGATAATGCCAGGAGAAATAAATTAGGTGATTTATATGCCGAAGTCTTCCAACAATAATATTATTCCAGATAACACCCCTGATGCCTTTGCATAACTTTCAACAAGTCACTTAACCTTTTTGATAACTTCCCCATCTGTAAAATATGAGTGAAAGAAAAAAATATCGGGATCAAAATAATATGACTTTGAAGAGTAATCATTATTTGCATTTCCCAATTGTTGCTTGGAGATCTATTTTTTTTATAAACTTGTTTGCTGAAAACATCAAATATTAAAAGCTATGGACATTAGAAAATGTCTCTGAGCAGTTTTAATATATTTAAAAACAGTACAGGTATTTGCTACTCCAAGCAGGTTTTGGCTATTTGGCTTTTTTTTTAGTGAGCTACCAAGCTTAGGATATAGTTTTTCATCTTTTGATGTATTTTTCATCTTTGTGTGAGCCCTAGTCTTAGACCCGTAATGTTCAGGAGGAGGGGAAGGGATCTTAGATCTCATCTAGTCCCGCCTCCCTGCTCGTATAACTAGCCTACTTGAACTCCTCCAGTGCTAGAAGGCTCACTGCTGTCTACTTCTCAGTAAGTAAATAAATGGTTATAAAATAATCTTTATGTTCACCTCCCTATATTTTTCTAGTTCTGCCCTATACGAGCACCTGGAATCTAAGGATAAATTCCTCCCTTGTACAGCCCCTCTGGCATTAAAAAAAAAAAAAAAAAAAAGTCAGGTCCACTTTCCTTAAATGTTCTCTTTTTCAAGTTCAGCATTCCTATTCTCTTTACCCTTCCTCTTGACCCACTTCCAAGAATTTTCACCTTTCTGATTAGTCATCTTCTGGATGATGCCTGTGAAATCAATGTCCCTTTTAAAATTAAACACCCAGAGTGAAACTCAGTATTTCACATGCAGCACAAACAGTTCATGGTATAAGACCATTGGTTTTCTTATTTTGATTATATTATTTTATGACTGTATCTGAAGACTCTGAGCTTTTTTAGGTTATTCTCTTGCCTGTTGCATTTACAGTTACTGAACTTCTTCAGTTATTTTTCATATGAATTTCTGAGTTGAGTCTGTCTCATTCTGTATTCATAGGGTTGAAATTTATAAAATCCACAGGGAGAAGCTTCCAGTTACGTATATTTTGTTGTCGGTCTCAGCTATTGTTGCAGCAAATTGATTTTTTTTATCATGATTATCATTAGTTTTATGTCTTCTGGAAATTGGCATAGGTAGCATCTTCATGCTCACATCATAGATAAGAAACATCAGCCACTTCTCATTTGATAATGGTCATTCTTCCCTATTTGGTTTAAAAATACTAAACAGGGGTTGGCGTCTAGTTTCTTTCAATCAGCTGTTAATGTTACACTGTCTGCATTAGCTCCTAGCCTATTATTGTTCTGACCACCTTAGGAAAAAAAAAGCAGTATTTTATTTGTGTTGTAGTGGTTGTCATTATTTCTGGCAGTTTATTCTGAACTTTCTGGTACCATTTCTCCATGTTCATGCCATTCCCTGTAAGCTTCCTCAATCCCTGTTCTTTCATCTTTTGTCCAGACCCTTTAATCTGAGCTCATCAGCTAGTTGTCTAGGAAGCTACATTGGGTTTTTGTTTTTGTTTTTACATGTTGGTTTGTTTATTTTTAACATGCCTCCCTGTTTTCTTCCTTACTGAAATTATATGCAGTTGTATAATAATGGACTTTATGCTTACCTCTTCCTACCCCTTTGATTGAAATGAATCTTATTTTAGGGTGTTTAGCCAAGAGTTTTTGTCTTAGAACTTTCGATTTTTGAATTTTTTTTAGAGTTTTTTAATTTTTAAAGTTTTAACATTTGTTTATTTTTGAGAGAGAAACAGAGTGCGAGTGGGGGAGGGGCAGAGAGAGAAGGAGACACAGAATCCAAAGCAGGCTCCAGGCTCTGAGCAAGCTGTCAGCACAGAGCCCAGTGTGAGGCTCGAAACCACGAACCGTGAGATCCTGACCTGAGCTGAAGTCCAACGCTCCAACCGACTGAGCCACCCAGGCACCCCAGTGTCTTATTTTTGAGAGAGAGAGAGAAGGGCAGGAGAGAGAGAGAGAGAGAGGGAGAGAGGGGTGAGAGAGAGAGAGAGAAGGGCAGGAGAGAGAGAAAGAGAGAGAGAGGGAGAGAGGGAGGAGACACAGAATCTGAAACAAGCTCCAGGCTCTTAGCTGTCAGTTCCGAGCCCGACGCGGAGCTTGAACTCACGAGCTGTCAGATGCTCAACTGACTCAGCCACCCAAGTGCCCCTGAACTTTTGAAATTTGCTTCCCTAAAGTTTAGAATATATGTCTGACTGCCTAATCAAATCCAGTTTTTCAGATAAATCTATATTCTCTACCTGATGTTACCCATTCAAATCCATCCAGAGTTAGGTGGCCAGAAATGGTTGTTCTGTATAATGGTTTATGCAGCAGCTTATAGAATTTGAATCTAACGTAAGTTTTTAAAGACAGCTCTGCTTAACAACATTTAGAATCTTCTTTGCAAATATCAGCATATTTTCTTTCTTTAGAAGTCTCTATGAAAATACACTGAATAGAGGTGTCTAGTTCAGTTCCTAGTAAAAACTAGATTTCTGTTGGGGTGCCTGGGTGGCTCAGTCAGTTAAACATCTCACTCTTGATTTTGGCTCAGGTCATGATCTCCTGGTTCATGAGATCGAGCCATCGGGCTCTGCACTGACAGGGTAGAGCCTGCTTGGGATTCTCTCTCCCTCTCTCTCTCTGCCCCTCTACTACTTACGTGCTCGCTCGCACGCGCTCTCTCTCTCTCAACATAAATAAATAAACATTAAAAAATAAACTAAATTTCTGTTTAGGATTATTTTTTGCTTTAGTTGGAAAAAAGTTTTATTTTTCTGATTCTTTCAGCAATTTTTCAAGTATGTAAATTCATCTTAAATTTTCTAAAATTGACAAATTTTGGTTTAGAAAGCTCTTAACACATATCATCAAGGAGTAAATGATGTCTTATCTGCTGCCAAATTTACTTTGGCAATATAAATCAAAGAACCAAGGATTCATTTTTAAGTATAGGATAATTATTCAAGATAAAAACCATATAAAGGGGAAAGTTATAACTGAAAATACATCTGAATATTTAAGAAATAATAATACTTTAATGAAAATCTTTAAATGCGAGGAAGTTTAATACTTAAGAAAATGTAATGAACTTTTGGTTGGGACACCTGGGTGGCTCAGTTTAGCATGTCCAACTCTTGAATTCAACTCAGGTTATGATCCCATGGTCGTGGCATTGAGTCCTGTCGGGCCTGCTTGGGGTTCCTTCCCTCCCTCTCTCTCCCTCACTTTCCCTCTCTCTATCTGCCCCCCGCCCCGCTCATGCACCTGTTCTCTCTCTCTCTCTCAAATAAAATAAGTAAAAACACTTTAAAAAAAGAAAATGTAATGAACTTTTAAGTATAGACTTTCTTTTGTATAAATGTTAATCACATTATTTCTATTTTTACAGGTGGTGTTTAGCCAAAATAAAATACTTTCCTTTGATGACAGGTATACCAGAGAGGCAGGGGTTCGCTCTCTGGATCGGAAGTTTGGGGCCATTTGCCGAGCTGTTGCTGTGAAAGTGGCAGAAGGACAACATAAAGAAGCCAAGTTGGACCGTTCTGATGTGGCTGAGGGAGAAGGTCTGTGACCTTGATCTGGTGCTCTCAGGGTTGGTGGGAGGAAGCCATTGACAAAAAAGAGTTGTATGTGGAGGGGTGGTGTGTTGGGTAGTCCTTGGAGCAGTGGCACATAAGACTCCACTAGTAAATATGTCGAGTGAGTAAGAATTTAACGTTAATGTATTTTATCAAGAGGATTCTCTTTTACAAAGTACAGAGTTTCAGCTGGAATAATAACTCAATATTAATGTTTTAAGGATATCATAAATTTCTCCAGATTTTTGATAGTAAGCTTTGTGTATGAGTTCTGGTGTTCTCTTTTTTCCTTCTGATCCACACTGTTGTAAGTCTTTCAATATTTGTAGCATTGAAAACTATTACAACAGTTAAAAAATCCAAGCTCTCCAAATACCACAAGGGTAGATCTTTGTATTCTGGAAGACCTTTATATGTAATAATTTGTTTTTCTTACACATTTTCTTTGACAGATCTACAACTAAAATGTAACTTAAATTATTTTTTCTTAAATAATTGTGGAGGTGGTGACAGGGAAAAAAAGAAGGGTTCTATTACTAAATCAAATGTGGACATTTCCATTGGTACCCAGTTTGAAAGTTATAATTTCTTGCCCCAGACTTGTACAGGGTCTCAGTTCATCATAGCATGCTGCTTGCCAAAACTTGCTTTAACAAACATGACTTGAGCAGAAGGGAATTGGAATTTTCTTTCATAGTAAAGAGATTTGTTAGATGTTCTAAACATTTCCATAGCTCTTCCTAGAAAGGAGTTTGATGAATGTGGTTGAAGAACCATAATTTGGGAGACACATAGTGGATAGATGTAAAAGTCTTCCTCGTTTTTCCTTCTGTTGCTAAGCACGGTACACATTATCATCAAAAGAGTAGACTTGCATACAATCATCCTGTTTCCAATATGATGCTTCCACCCCTGCTCCTACTGTGCCAGAACCTTCCTGGTTCATTATCTGGAGCGTAAACTTCCCATTTCTGTTGAACTAGAGAGGGTAGTACCCTGGTTCTGTGAAGTAGGGGTAGGGAACTTGAGCTCTAATTGTTTCTTATGCAGACTTTAATATTTTTATGTTTAGTACCATCCATTGCGCATCAGTATTTTCAGCGGTACTTTGAATTCCTGAGCTTTTGTAGGATGTTATGGACAACTCCCATTCCCCCACAGACGTTAAGGCTTCTCCTTTCTCTAGCCTAAATGTTTATTTCCTGTCTACCTGCTGTTTTCCACAGGACTGTCAAGCATCTCTTATTAACTGTTGTCTTCTTTCTTAATTCTTTTTGTTCTTAAGGGTTTATACTTTCATAATTTCTTAATTGTCATTTTAGTAGGACTTAGGAAGTTTAAAGATAAACACATGTTCAGACCATTATTTTAAAAAATCTGAATTTTCTTTTAAATTTTTTTAATGTTTATTTATTTTTGAGAGGACAGAGTGCAAGCAGGGGAGGGGCAGAGAGGGAGGAGACACAGAATATAAAGCAGGCTCCAGGCTCTGAGCTGTTAGCACAGAGCCAGACACGGGGCTCGAACCCACGAACTGTGAGATCATGACCTGAGCTGAAGTCAGACGCTTAACCAACTGAGTCACCCAGGCGCCCCTCAAAAATCTGAATTTTTAAAAAGTGCCCTACATGAGTGATAACCTATCAAGAATGGAATTACTGGTGTAGCTGACAGTGACAGTGGAGAACTAAGGTATTTTCCCCTTCTTCTCTTTCTAAATGTAAGACCTACATCCTCCTGAACTTCCTTCTTTTTATTCTTAGAACCTCCCTTTGTGCTGTGGCCTGAAGCACGTGAGCCTTCTTATCTTTTTGTTCAAGGCAGAGAGTGAAATGAGTTTTATCTAGTTAGCTTATTTTGAAAATTGTATTTATGATTGAAATAGTGTGTTTGGGGATTTATACAAATACATTGAGAGGGATTTGATGCCAAAGGAAGCTTACCATAGTCATACAGTGCTTAACGTTTATACATATAGCCATTAGCATATTTCTAACAGTGTCTGTGATCATATTAGCTATTTAAAGATAACCCTGAAGTATTCAAGAACTTGTTCAAACAGCTTGTGAACTATATGGAAACATGCAGTTTTTCATGGCAACACTTATTTAGTTATTTTTTCTTAATCCATGATTCACAGAACAAATCCTAAATGATAACACAACTAAGCAGATTTGTATAGTTAAGATACTACCTAGGTCATCTAGATATATAAATAATTAGGATAAATACTTGTCTCTTGACAGTGATTTTGGTTGTGGTTTTCGTTAGAGGCCTGTGAACTCTACACTGATTCTCATATTGTAAGATACCCTTGAGTTTACTGTAAATGACTCTTCTCCAGATTTTAGTAAGATAATTATAAGGTATCTTGAAATTAGTGGTTATCGACTCCACCAGTCCAAAAGGAACACTTCTACAAAGGAGTTATTAGGTTTTTATGCCACAAAGTTCAAATGGTACTAGCTTAATAACTGAAAGTTCTCATTAAGAAATGAATTATTTAACATTAGAGTATAAAGTAGAACAGTTTTTTTAGAAACTTCAAGGAATGCAGTGAGGGAGTTATTTTTAATGTTAAAAATATTGCTGGACTTGGAGTTACTGCCAGGAAGAAAAGTAATTTCAGGCCACAAGCTTCAAAACAGGCAGAAACCTCCAGTGTATCGAACATACTTTTTGGAGTAGAAACACTTTTCTGTGAGCAGTTGTCTTTGTATTTGTGGGGTCCGAACTGGCAGTTAAACAGAACAAATAATAATGGAGTTTAAAAGCCTGGTGAGATCTATAGTTGATCCGCGTTAGAGGAGGAATATTTATGGTTTCGGTCACTTACCCGTAAAGTATGGGAATTATTTCATAAAAGCAGTACCGCCTATGTTTTCTGCATGTTACTACAGAATTGCACTTTTTCTTTCTGGGGTATTAGTTGGGTTGGGAGATTTAAAAAAAATATGTGGCTAAAATATGTGGCTTTTTGCCTGCCTTTAGCTACGAACACACTTGTCTGATTTATTCAGTTTTGCATACTTGGATGTTTCTCTGTAAAGAGTTAGGCAAATGTCCATTTGTTCCAGTGCTTACATATCATATGTGTCTATTTAATATCTGGTAAGATTTTTCCTTCAGAAATGATCCTCAGGAAATGATTTGTGTTCTAATCAGTCCTTCTGGTTTTTCAGAATATGAAGCATTCTCAATTATTTTTTTAAAATAATACTATTTATTAGCGAAGCTACGTTAAACTTAACCTCAAGATGCTAGTTTCTTACTTTCATAGAAAGAATTGAAAAATTAGCTAGAAAAAAAAAGAATTAACACAGATTTAATGGTTATTCATGAGGTATATAAGATGCCGTTATAAATAAGCTTTTAAAATATCACTTAAAGGAATATTGTGTTTATATTATAGAGCTCACAGATAAACACTTCTAGAAAAAATGAATTAAACCAGCTAACATGTGAGAAGTGAATGGGTGGATACTTTGGGCCTGGAATGAAATTTCCAGTGGTGGCATCATCCACAGGTTCAAGAATGGCTGTATCCTTGACAGTCTTGATAGCCAGTTTAGAGTAAGTCTTCCACCTTTGTTCTTCAAGACTGCCTGGGCTATTGTAGGTCCTTCATTATTTTTTTAATGATTATTTAGTTATTTATTTTTGAGAGAAAGTGTGCAGTGGAAGGCCATAGAGAGAGGGAGACAGAGAATCCCAAGCTGCTTCTGTGCTATCAGCAAATCAGGGGAGGGGCAGAGAGAGGTTGACAGAATCCCCAACTGACTCCACCCTGTCAGTGCAGAGCCTGAGAGCCTGACGCAGGGCTCAAACCCACACACTGCAAGATCATGACCTGAGCCAAAATTAAGATTCAGGTGCTCAACTGTCTGCGCCATCCAGGTGTCCCTGTAGGTTCTTTAGCCATAAAATTTTAGAATCAGCTTGTCAATTTCCACCAATAAATAAGTAAATAAATAAAACCTCCTGATGTTTTGATTCTCATTTCATTGATCTGTAAATCAGTTTGGGGAGAATTGATAGTTTGATATTATCATGTCTCCTAATTTATGGCCAGCTTGATTTCTTCTAAGTCTTAATAAATGTTTTAAATGTTTTAATAGTTTTCGTGATGAGCATTTGGATATTCTTTCTTTAGATATATTCCTAGTTACTGGATCTTCATGTATGTATAAATTATAAATGGTGTTTTTAATTTTTTATTTTCTAATATTTTTCTGCCGCTACTATATGGGGATACTACATTGACCTCTCTCCAGCAAACTTGCCAAATTGATTTATTAATTCTAACTATAGATTCTTCTGGCTTTTCTTTGTATACCATCAGTCATCACAAATAGAAATAATGTCAGTTCTACTTCTTCCTTTGCCATTATTACACCTTTTATTCCATGTCTTCCCTAATGCACTGAGACCTTCAGGAAAATGTTGAATAGATATAGTAGTAATACCCAAAGTAGGCAGAAAAAAAAAAACCTGTAAAGAAATTAACAGCCTATATAGCCTTTATTTTGTGCCATTTGGGCCACCACTCTTCACCTAATTGATGATGATAAAAATCTCATTTGTACAAAGATTCTCAGTAGCTGTCTAGTTTGACTCCAATTTGATTCATATCCTTTCACAACATTCCCCGATAAACACTGTGCCATGCCTATTTGATTCTGTTAACAGATGCATCTTTATAAACTTGGCTCTCTATTTCCCAGTCCCCAGGAAAATAGAAGCTGTAAGTTAGGGGAAAAAGCTAAGTGGTTGGGTGTTGTGAGTCATAAGCTGTAGGATTTGATGTCAGTGAAAACATGCCTGTCCTTCCATGATATGTTCCCTAAGGGCCCTGCTGACCAAAGATCAGACTCTGACAATTTCTGTAGTTCGATCTGGATCTCAGTTTGACTGGGTTGCATTTTGACATGTATTGTTGCTCTGGTACATTTGCCTTGGGTACAACAGTAAAATTGACCTAATATTATTAAGTGGAAGAAGGTAGACATAATATGCTTAATTTTTTGGTATGTCCTTTCCAGATGACTTCACAGTTAAAAATGCTTCAAGATAAAATATTTGAATTTTACGGCACAAGTTCTCCTCATCTGTTAACTTTAGTTTTCCCAGCGCACCCACTACTGACTGGGGGCGGACAGGTACCCTGCCACCTTGGCACATCTGCTGAGTCCTGCCAGAAGCCAGCAGGTCAGAGGCCGTGGGAAGAACTGTGTGCTGAAGGGGTTGGATGCCTGTGCCTTGTTTATTGTGCTTTCGTCACTGTACATGCCACTCATTTTCTAGGCTAGCTCTTCTCCTAGCCTTTCTCGGGTCCATTTCCGGGAGGAATCCTCTTCTCTTGGGCCACCTTCAGTATTCTTTGTTGTGGCTTCCTGCCATTGACTTCTCAGGCCCTGAGTATCCTTAATGATAGTTATTTTAAGTGTGGCTCCTTTGTAACCAAAACAGGAAGCTGTTTCTGCAAGAGAATCAAGTGTTTTGATTCTTTCAGCGTTTTTTTTCCTTTTTTTAAATCAGTCTTCTCTAAACCTGAATCCTACCTGTTTTCTCGTCTCTTGTCTACTGTCATGAATACATTTCTTATATCACTGGGGAATACTGTTACCTGGAGTAGTATGGTGGAGAAAACATTGTAATGTTTTTAGGACGTGACCTCTGAGCTTTATGAAACTTTCTGCTAAGTTCTGCTAAGTTCTGCTAAGTTGTCTTTGACTTCTTGGAACAGTCTTGTACTTGTTGCAGGAACTGTCCCTATCTTTTGGATTTTACATTAGTTATCTAATGCTATGTAACAAATTACCCCAAAATTTAGTAGATTAAAGCATTTAACAAACATTTATCATCTCACAATATCTGTGGGTGAGGAATCCAGGAGCAGCTTAAATTTCACTTGAGGAGTTCTGGCTCAAGACCTCCCATGAGGTTAGAGTCAAGCTGTCAGCCAACTTGAAGGCTTAACTCAGGGAAGATGTGCTTCCAAGGTCACCTCCATGGTGGTTAGCAGACTTGTTCCTTGCTGACTATTGGGCCAGGTCTTCAGTCTCTCACCATATAGGGCTCTCCCTAGGCTCACGACACGGCCACTGGCTTTTCCCCATAAGAGTGATACATGAAAGGGAAAAACAGAGGAGTCTAGAACAGAAGGTATAATTTGATATAATCATCACTTCTCCCACATTCTGTTGGTCACACAGACCAACTCGGGTATGATGAGAGATGGCACCAGTGACACCTAGGAAGTGGGGATTGCTGGGGGTCATTTTGAAGACTGGCTCTCACAGATTCTTTTTTTCCTTTATTTTAAAAAAGGCTTTTATACATCCCACGTCTATTAATACAACCTCCATTTCCGAGAGTTGAGATAGTTTGTTTAGAGTTCTAAAGAAAACCTGTGGTTTGGTTGTTAATAGAGAGTGGAAATTTCTGTGCTGCAGAAACAGTTAAGAGTAGCTGTGTTACTCTGCTAGGTGGGCCTTCAGGAAGAAGAGCTTAATAAGACTCACAAACAAATGAGTGGTTCTTTAGCAACAATTGAAACGCCTTTTTTGTCAGCTCTTAATGTGGATTTTGTTATGTTCTTGTTTGCTTTTTGGGGGGACATAAAAACTTTGTTAGCTGTTTTTTTTGGGGTTTTTTTTTTTTTTTTTTTTTTGTGAAGCAAGGATAATTGAGTAGTTTGGAATTACTTGGTTTCAGTTACACATAAACGTCCTCAAATGTCTGAATCCCGTATCTTCCTTTCTGGCTAGTTTTAGAACAAAAAAGAGAGAGTAGTTTGGGTGTGTGCCTCTGACCCTGAAAACCATACACCAGATGCTTTGGCTGTTTATTTTAGATTGTTACAATACTGAGAAGACAGATTTTTCATTTCTGAAATTCATTTCTGTGTCTGATGGTTAAGAGGTCTTTGAGCACCTTGTAAAAAAGTCCCAGTTTTAGTATTAATGGACGCTGAATTTAAATTGGCCTATGTTTTTCTAATCTTTAAGCTACACAACTTTGAATATTTCTGCTTATTCTTACAGAATTTACCAATTTAAACAGCTATAGCAATTTAGCAGCCATCAAAATCTAAGAAACTTTTTTGTCGGAAGGATTTTTCTAAGCCAACACCGAAGTGTCTGTGCCATTGAATCATGGCACATGCATCATACCTGAGCTGATTTCTTATCTAAGATCCAGGTCACATGGACAGGGCTTAGAAGTTTTAATTCAGTTTTGCATTTTCAGTATGTAAAGTCTTTCTTCACCTGTTCTTGCTTATCTTTCCTTTGATTGTATTAGTGGCTCAGGATAAATAAAATTTTCTAATAGTCAAAGGAACTCTAAGGTTAACTGTGGAGCAAGATAGACTAAAGAGAGAGTTTTAGTCCCAAGGCACCTGGCTTGCTGGTTCTAAAGCTTTGGAGGTTTATAGGGTTTTATTACATCTAACTGGATTTTACAAAACAAGATTACAAAAGAAAAAAGAAATCTAGAGAATAAGTTTCTATGCTAAATACTGCATTTGTAGGGATATTAGGCAGCATGTTGTGTCCAAACTTCTAAAATCAAGTGGTGTTTTAATGCTGAAATGAAAATACCATGCTGGCATGTAGTGCCAGTGTCATGAAGATATACTAAATATTCTTTTCTGACATTCACGCTAATTTATTCATTGTTCCCTCATCAATATTGGCCTGGTTTAAGAAAGATTTGTTTGCCTTTGTAGACTGGAAGGAAGTGACAATGAAGGGAAAACCCTACTTACGTATGATAGGAGACAAAATATTTGTTATTTCAACTCTATTTTGGGACAGGAAAATCAAATATTGTCAAAGAATTAAAAAGTCATTGTTTCATTTAATGAATCATATAGGAAGATGTCATGGCCTTTAAGTGTCATTGTCACATGTAATCAAAACCAGCCTTTTAAGTTACAAGATGTTAAAACAATAGTATTTTTTAAATATTACAAATGGTCTCTGCATTTTAACTGATAATCCAGAAAATCTCCCAAGACTATTTTTTGAATCTCTAATACAGAAAATGAGATTTATTCAGGCACAAAACGTGCTATGGAGACAGTGGTCCATGCTCCTTTGTCTGGTACAAAATTAAGAACCTGTGTTTTGGACTCATATAGTATTAACTCATTCAGTCAGTGAGTCAGCTAGCATTTACTGTATGCCAGGTTCTAGATTGGTTCCTGGGAAGCAGATGAAGGAAAACTCCTGTAACAAATATATTTAGTCCATTGGAGGAAGTAGATACATAAAAAATAACTTTATGACGTGAGATGTTTCAAGCATTGTGCCAGTGTTTAAAGTGCTATTAGGGGGAGCCTGGGTGGCTCAGTCGGTTACAATGTCCGACTTCAGCTCAGGTTATGATCTCGCGATTCGTGAATTTGAGCCCCATGTTGGGCTCTGTGCTGACAGCTCAGAGCCTAGAGCCTGCTTCGGAATCTATGACTCCCTCTCTCTCCCTCCCCCACTCACGCTCTGTCTCTCTCTGTCTCTCAAAAATAAATAAATGTTTAAAAAAAGTTAAAAAAAAAAAGTTCTGTGGGGCACTGAATTGATCATTGAAAGCTTTGTTATAGATATTGTAGCTTTTTGAAATTGCTTTTAGTAAATTGTGACAAAATGGTCATTTGCTTACATCTCAGAATTAATTGGAATTGATAAGTAGATGGGAAAATGTATTTTCCAGATATTCTACTTTAATATTCTTTGTTTTCATGAACAGATAACTACTTATAAAATTGCGAAATGATTCACAATCATAATTTCCATATATATCTCAATATTTACTATGTAGAAATGTAAGTAGGTGAATTTGATAATTTGGTAATGTTAAGGTTGTATCATCATCCCCAAAATAATGAATTAAATACTGGCAGAAGGGATGTAAAAGATTATGTTGCTAGCATAAGGGTTTTTCTGGGCATTTGAACCATGGATTTCTCCATTAGCGCTAGTTCCTTTAATAGAAAAAACAACAACAGACTGAAAATATGCAGGCATAAATGCCTTGGCAGCGTGGGTCAGTAACTTGAATCTCAGTTGCATTTAGCACACTTCCTCTGGCTGGGAGCATGGTTTTCTGGAAACGATTAACCTGAAACTGACAGCACAAATTATGCAGTTGGAAATATTCAGGTTTTTCTGATTTGTTTTTAAGATACTTTGTTTTCCCTTTCTGCCTTTCCAAGAGAACGTTCTCAGAAGCATTGTATCCGTGGTCAATTTAGCTACAAGGCATATACTTGTACTATCTTGTAAGAAATGACAAAGCCAGTTATAATCTCAACATCTCATCTCACTTTTTAAAGCAGACTCAGTTAAAAAAAAAAGTAGTTTTTATAACTGCAACCATACATAGCTTTCTCTTCATGCCTAAATGCAGTCTGGATCCATATATACATACCCACACTAAAGAGCTGAGATATAAACAGTATTCTCCTTCATTGGTTCATGACGACCTGTCTGCCAACTAGCTGTTCACACACCCAATAACACACCTCCTGCACCCATGCACACAAATAACAGTTGAAGTGAATTTCATTTTGCTCCTGCTTCAGAATTCAGGAGCCCAGCATGATTGTATTCAACTTTCAAGAAAACGGTTTAATCATTCAGTAATAATATTATTACATAATTAATCTTCACTAATTAAATAGGTTTATGTTTACTTCACAAAGTCAGCATTAAGAAAAATAATCTCTTGGCAAATCAAAGTAATCATTGTTTTGGTGATTTGTCATTTATCCAGAAATTTTAAATTTATTTCAGCAGGCATAACTGAACAGCTATATTGTGTAAGGCACTGTGATGAGTTGGTGTGGCAAGATTAGAGCTTATCTAGCTCATCTCATTCTACAGATAAGGAACCTAGGGCCCAGTTTCTTACGCAAGGTTTTGCTCCATAACTGTTGGGTTATGGTCTGGGTACTGTTCACTCCTTCAGCCTAAAGCGTGTTCCAGAATAGTGGGAACTACGATGAGAAATGTGATATGGCATCTATTGTGGTGATCTTGAATGCAACTCTTAGGAGTTCGGAATTTGCTTAATTTGTGATGCAGGCCAGTAAAGATGTGAAAATGTGGAAGTGATGTAATCAGAGCAATGATTTAGAAAGATTCATTTGCAGGTAGTGAAGAAGACAGATACAGGCATACCTTGGAGATACTGAGGGCTTGAGTCCAGACCACCACCATAAAAGTGAATAAAATGAATTTTTTGGTTTCCCAGTACCTATAAAAGTTATATATTTACACTATCCTGTACCCTGTTAAGTGTGAATTGTCTAAAAAAATAATATATATACCTTAATTTAAAAATATTTTATTGCTAAAAATGTTAACCATCATCTGAGCTTTCAGTGAGTCATAATCATAATTTTTGCTGGTGGAAGATCTTGCCTCGATGATGATGGCTGCTGTTCAGGATGGTGGCTGGTGAAGGTTGAGGGTAGCTGTGGCAATTTCTTACAATAAGACAGCAATGAAGTTTGCCACATCGACTGTTTCTGTCACAAATGACTGCTCTGTAGCATGCGATGCTGTTTGGTAGCATTTCCCCACGGTAGAACTTCTTTCCGAATTTAGAGTCTGTCCTCTCGAACCCTACCACTGCTTTATCAAATAACTTCATGTAATATTCTGAATCCTCTGTTCTCATTTCAAGAATTTTCACTGTATCTTCACCAGGAGTAGATTCCATTTGAAGAAACCACTTTCTTTGCTCATCGTAAGAAGCAGCTTCTCATCCATTAAAGTTTTGTCATGAGATTGCAGCAATTCAGTCCCATTTCCAGGCTCCACTTCTAATTCTAATTCTCTTACCCTTTCCATATCTGCAGATACTTCCTTCAGTGAAATCTTGAACCCCTCAAAGTCACCTGTGAGGACTGGAATCAACTTCTTCCAAACTCCTGTACATGTTGATATGTTGACCTCTTCCCATGAATCACAAATGTTCTTAATGCCATCCATAATGGATGGTGAATCCTTTCCAGATTTTCACTTTACTTTGCTCAGATTCATCAGAGGAATCACTATATATGACAGCTATAATCTCACAAAAATGTATCTCAAATAAGACTCTAAAAGTCAAAATTACTCCTTGATCCATGAGCTGCAGAATGGATATTGTGTTAGCATACATGAGAACAACATTAATCTCCTACATCTTCATCAGAGGTCTTGTGTGACCAGGTGCATTGTCAGTGAGCAGCAATATTTGGAGAGGAATCTTTTTTTTCTGAGCAGTGGATCTTAACAGGGGCCTTAAAATGTTCAGTAAGCCATGTTGTAAATAGATGTGCTATCATCCAGGCTTTGTGGTTCTATTTGTAGAACACAGGCAAAGTAGATTTAGCATAATTCCTAAGGGCCCTAGGATTTTTGGAATGGTAACTGAGCATTGACTCCAACTTAAAGTTACCAGCTGCATTAACCCCTAACAAGAGAGTCATCTGTCCTTTGAAGCTCTAAAGGCATGGACTTTTCCTCTCTAGCAGTGAAAGTAAGTCCTTAATGGCATCTTCTTCCAATAGAAAGCTGTTTCATCTACATTGAAAATCTGTTTTTACTCCACCTTCATTAATTATCTTAGCTAGATCTTCTGGATAACCTGTTACAGCTTCTCCATCAGCACTTCCTGCTTTTCCTTGTACTGTTATACTATAGGGATGGGTTTTTCCCATAAACCTCATGAACCAACTACTCCTAGCTTCAAACTTTTCTTCTGAAGCTTCCTCACCTCTCTCAGCATGCACAGAATTAAAAAGGCTTAGGGCCTTGGCTCTGGATTGGGCTTTGGCTTAAGGGAATGTGTGCCTGGTTTGATCTTCTCTCCAGACCACTCAAACTTTGTTCATATCAGCAATAAGGCTGTTTAACTTTCTTATCATTCATGTGTTCACTGGAGTAACACTTTAAATTTCCTTCAGGAACTGTTCCTTAGCATTTACAACTTGGCTATTTGGCCAAGAGGGCCGGCTTTCAGCCTTTCTTGGCTTTAGACATGCCTTCCTCGCTAAGCCTAATCATTTTTACCTTTTGACTTAAAGTGTATGTGTGACTCTTCCTTTCACTCGAACATTTAGAGGCTATTGTAGGGTTATTGATTACCCTAATCTCAGTATTGCTGTGTCTCAGGGAACAGGAAGGCCCAAGGAGAGGGAGAAAGATGGGACTGGCCGTTGGTAGAACAGTCAGAACGCACATAACATTTACCAATTAAATTCACCCAGCTACATGGGTGTGATTTGTGGTGCCCCAAAACAGTTACAATAGTAACAGCAAAGATCACTGATCACAGACCACCATATAATAATGATGAAAAAGTTTGAAATGCTGTGAGAATTACTGAAATGTGGCACAGAGACAAAGTGAGCAAATGCTTTGGGGAAAATGGTGCTAACAGACTTTCTGTAGGTAGGGTTTACAGGCTAGTAAATGTCAGAGTCAAGATTCTAACTAGGCAAACTGGCTTGAAGGCTAAACTTAGTGACTATACTGTTCTTTCATTATTCCTATATATCCTGTGTCCATTGTCCCTGTAACAACTGTTTGAAGTGTAGATACTATTTCTCTCATCGCAGATGAGGAAATGGAAGCTAAGATGATAAGGGAAATGAATAATCTGAACAGGAAGAAAGAAAGCAATTCTGTTATATAATAGCAAATGGAAATCAAAACTACAATGAGATATCACCTCACACTTGTTAGAATGACTGAAATCAGAAACAACAGGTGTTGGCGAGGATGTGGATGTAGAAAAAGAAACCCTCTTGCACTGTTGGTGGTAATGCAAGCTGGTACAGCAGAAAATAGTATGAAGATTCCTCAAAAAATTAAAAATAGAACTTCCCTACAATCTAGTAATTGCGCTACTGAATATTTACCCAGAAAATACAAAAACAGTAATTCAAACGGGTACATGCACCCCTATGTTTATTGCATCATTATTTACGATAGCCAAACTATGGAAGCAGCCCAAGTGTCCATTGACTGAAGATTGGATAAAGAAGTTGCGGTATATACATACACAATGGAATATTTTTCAGCCATAAAAAGAATGAGGTCCTGTGATTTACAACAATGTGGGTAGAGCTAGAGAGTATAATGCTAGATGAAATAAGTCAGAGAAAGATAAATACCATATGATTTCACTCATATGCAGAATTTAAGAAATAAAACACGCAAAGGAAAAAAACTAAAGACAAACCAAGAAACAGACTTTTAACTATAGAGAACAAACTGTTGGTTGTACAGGAGGGGAGGTGCGGGCAGGGGTGGGAGAAATAGGGGATTGATATTAAAGATTACACTTATCATAATGAGAAAAACAAAATGAAAAAACAAATTCCACTTACAGTAGCATCTAATAGAATTGAATACTTAAGAATAAATCTCATCAAGGAGGTGAAAGATACCAAACATTGCTAGAAAGAAATTTTAAAAGGCCTAAGTAAATGAAAGTATAGATAGAAAGACTTAACATTGTTAAGATCTATAGTTTCAATGCAGTTTACAGATTCAGTACAGTCTCTTCTGGAACTTCAAGTCTTTTTCAGAGAAATGGAAAAATCGATCTTCAAATTCATTAGGAATTGCAGCAGACCCCAGCTACCCAAAGAAATCTTGAAAAAGATCAAAATGGAGGACTCTCAACTCCTACCTTTGAATCTTCTATTAAGCTACATTAATTAAGATGGTATGGTACTGGCATAAGGACAGACAGACCAGTAGAATAGAATAGAGAGCACAGAAATAAAGGCTCACATATATGGTCAATTGATTTTTATTAGGGATGCCAAGACCATTCAATAAGTAAAGGAAAGTCTTTTTAACAAATAGTGCTGGGAAAACAATATCCACAAGCAAAAGAATGAATTTGGGCCCTTACAAAACAAATATATAAATACAAAATTAATACAAAATTAAAATAAATACAGAAGTCAACTAAAATTTGATCAGTGTCCTAAATTTAAGAGCTTAAGTTATAAAACTCTTAGATAAAACATTGGGGAAAATCTTCATGACGTTAGATTTTACAATGATATTATGGATAGAACACTATAAAAGACACTATCAAGAAAGTAAAAAAACAACCCACAGAATGGAAGAAAATATTTGCAAATCATATATCTGATTAGGGATTGATATCCAGAAATGTATAAAGAACTCCTACAACTTTAACCAACAAAAGCAACCCAATTCAAAAATGAACAAAGGGCTTGAATAGACATTTCAAAGAAGATAGGCAGATGGCCAATAAGCACATGGAAAGATGCTCAACATCACTAGTCAGTAGATCAAATGAAAATGACAGTGAGATACTACTTATGCTATAAGAAAAAATTGGAAAATAAAAAGCTTCGGCAAAGATGTGGAGAAATTAGAACCTTCATGCATTGTTGGAGGGAGCATAAAATGGTGTAGCTGCTGTGGAAAACTGTTCATCAGTCCCTCACAAAGTTAAACATGGAACCACCATATAGCCCAGAAATTCCACTTCTAGGTGTATATCCAAAAGGGTGTGGAACACAGGGACTCAAACAGGTACCAGTGTTCACAGCAGCATTATTCACAAGAGCCAAAAGACGCAAACAACTCAGTTGTCCATCAGCAGATGATTGGATAAGCAAAATGTGGTAGATACATACAGTGGGGGAAAAGCGATGAAAATTTGATGCTACAACATGACTAGGCCTATAAAACCTTGTGCTAAGTGAAATAATCCAGACACAGAAGGGCAAATATTCTGTGATTCCATGCATTGAGCTACCTAGGGTAGGCACATTCATAGAGACAGAAAAGTAGAATAGAAGGGAGGGAGAATAGGGAGATATTATTTAATGGCTACAGAGTTTATATGGAGAAGTAGTTTTGGGTATACATGGTGGTGATGGTTATATCAGCGTTGCAAATGTATTTAGTTCCACTGAATTGTATACTTGCGGATGGTTAAAATCCATATTATGTGATACATATTTTACCATAATAAAAAGTTTTAAAAAGGTTAAGGAAACTTCCCAAAGTCATAGAGCCTACAGTGGAAAGAGCTGGACCACAAACCCAGGCTCTCTTGACTGCAAGGCCTCTTGGAGGTAAGGAAGGTGAGTTGTACATCTGTATATTTCTGAGGATCTACCCAACGGGAAGAATACTGAAAATGGGATGTTTCATGATTTTGTACCTAAAGCAATTTGGTGTATCTATTTATCTGTCTGAGGCCCTAAGATCTTTTTAATCGAAATATATTATCTACTCAAAATGGTTAAGAGTTGTCTGCTGGGAAGATCTATCGCTCTTAATAGCAAAATCATCACTATCATACAAATATAAAATGACCATGTGTCAAAAGATTTTTATTAACCTACTAACAGTTGGTTCAGTGGAGATCCAGAAAGTGCACGCATACATACGTAGGCAGTCAGGAATGCTGAAATGTGCAAAACCAGTGTCTTGGGAAAGGGAGAGGATCCGCTATACCTGTACTAGACAAAGTTCACTTTCTTTCCATGGACGAGCATCATTTGCATTACTCTCCAGTTACCACATACATAGTATATATTCTCCAGCATACAGAATTGAAAGAGCAGTAAGACACAGACCAGTTGGAAGAATACACTGGACAGGATACACAGCAGTCTCTTTCCACCCATTTCCAAGTCTTTTGTAGGTTTTTTTTGTTTTGTTTTGTTTGTTTTGTTTTACAAAACTCATAAAAGAGAATCCTTGTCTGTAATACCACTTAGGTTGGTTATTTCCAGTTAGGAAAAAAACAACCTAATCTCTAAATTTCCCACCCGGTTGCCTTGTTTTGTCAAGGAGCTCTCGAACTACAGGCAGTTTTTCTAGACTGGACATCAGGGTTGGAACAAAAAAGGTGACCTTGGCTGGGAGCCAGGAATCCTGGTACTGTGATTTGCTTTGCACTTAAGACAATTGGTTTAACTTCCCTGGGTCTCAGTTTCCTTGAGTATAAAATGGAGAGCGGGGCCAGATCTTTGACTTTCTGCCTGGCCTTTGAAATTTTATATATCATGGTTTTATCCTATGCTTCTTGAATTCCTGATTCTTCCTGAATTCTGCTAATCCTCGGAGTGGGACCCAAACATTCTCAGGAAACTATTTCCCATGGACCTTGTATTAATATGACAGAAAAAGGTAGTATTCATTTCCTTAGAAGAATTAACCCTGTTTTTTTGGGTCCTGGCGATTGCTGGCTGCAGTTAACAGTATTATGGTATACTCCATTTTTCCCTCCTCCAGCCCTACCTCCCAGCATTAAGAACCCACTCTTTGTGAAAACGAACACTTCTTCCATAATCAAGATGAAAGGGTTCCTACTATCACTGTGCCAGAAAATGTAGCTTTTGAACTCATGAGCTGGCACTTGAGATTGTAGTGCAGGCTTGACATTAAGCAGAATACAGAGAATAAGTGATAACTAAAATGTTCTGTCTACAATAAAGATGATTATGAAAACCTAAGTCTGGCTATAGTTTGCTCGATTTTCATTTCCCCCACATTCTGGGGAATTGTTGACGTTAGTAGCCTTTTTTGTATTCCTGGCCTCTGCTACTTTCCATTGGTTAGATCACCTGCTAAGAGACACTATTTGCCACAAGATTTATTCAGAAAACAAGGTTTTTTTGTTTTTTTTTTTTAACACAAAGCTACTGACGTTTCCAGAGGTATGATAGCCCTGTATTCTTCCTCCTGACCTCCCCTCTTAATGTCTTCCTCTCTCCTTCCTTCCCACAGTGATTCTTGGGCTTTTGGGCCTGCTTTCATATAAGTCATGCTTCTCAGAGGGGGAAAAGTAGGTGGAAAGGAGCACTCGATCATGTCCCAGGGACAGCTGCTCAGGAAAGCCTAATCCTTTCTCATGGGGCATTTGTAGCTATAGAGTATCCTTTCCTAATAGCTGTGTGACATCAACTCCAGAGTCTGGCTTAGCCCCCACTGCACTCTTGCTCTGCCAGCAGCCATCACCACAGCACACGTCTGTTTGTCGTGCTGCAGGGGGGCCACTGTTGAGCAGAGCGAGTGCACTGCAGGTCATGCCCCAGAGTCCTGCTCCCTTATCTGCTCCCTTCATGCTGTGAAACTCCTTGGTTATTCCCTGACCATCCTGGCTGCCTCATGAATGAGACTGTTAAAACAGGCTGATAACACGGATGGATGAAAGAAGAGCTTGGAGACATCTCTGAGCAGAGTTAATCAACAAGAAGAACTTCAGTTCCCTCCCACTTTTAGAACAGTTTTATTTAAGTGAAGAAATAATTGAAGTAGAGGTTGAGCTAGCTTATTTTACTCATTTTATTTTTCCACGTCCTTTCAACCTCTATTTTATAGCACTTTATTACTTTTAAGAATATGCTTCAAAATTATTTCTAAACGAAATTTTGGTAATGTAATAGTCATATATATTATAGCATAGAGAAGAATCTTGAGTTTTGATATCTTTTTTTTCTTACATATGTTAAATTTATGTGATTCCCAACCATTCTGTGACTGTGTCAAAGCCCTGTCTCTGGGGCCCTGGGTGGAATTAGGTTGCATTTTGTCTTCTGCTAACAAAAGTGGCTAGAGTAAGACCTGTGAGTCTTAGCAGAGTCTGTGTAAAATATTTCTCCAACTATATAATTCACTTCCTCTCATTTGTACATATTTGGCTTTAAACATTGCTAAATTCTCCCAGCGACTCTATGAGGGTTATTATAATTATTATGGTTTTACAGATTAGAAAAACCAGATACAAAGAGGTAAAGTAACTTTTTTCAAGGCCATCTAGGAAGTCAGAGCAGGATTGGAGACTTTTATTGACCATTTCATCATGTAATCTTAATCTCATAACTCAGGGAATAACTTTAACATTTTGGACTATATCATGTCATTCATTCTCATGTATATTACTATATTTTATTTTTCTGTGTTTATTTATTTTTCAGAGAGACAGAGCATGAGCAGGGGGAGGGCAGAGAGAGAGGGAGACACAGAATCTGAAGGAGGCTCCAGGCTCTGAGCTGTCAGCACAGAGTCTCTGACATGGGGCTCAAACCCACAAACCGTGAGATCGTGACCTGAGCCAAAGTTGGATGTCTAACCTACTGAGCCACCCTGGTGCCCCAAATTTTTTATTTTATTTAATTTTATTTTTAATTTTTGTAATGTTTATTTATATTTGAGAGAGGGACAGAGCATGAGCCAGGGGTGGGGCAGAGACAGAGGGAGACACAGAATCTGAAGCAGGCTCCAGGCTCTGAGCTGTCAGCACAGGGCCTGTTGCAGGGCTTGAACCCACAAACCGTGTAATCATGAACTGAGCCAAAGTCGGACGTTTAACCAACTGTGCCACCCAGGTGCCCCTATTTTATTTTTTTAATGTTTATTTATTTTTAAGAGAAAGAGAATGAGTAAACAGGGGAGGGCAGAGAGAGAGAGATACTGAATCCGAAGTAAGCTGCAGGCTCTGAACTGTCAGCACAGAGCCTGACGCTCATGTATATTTATATTATGTTATATTGGTAAAAATTGTGCCGTGTGAAAGTAGATACCCTCCTCTTTCCTCAAATTGACATTGTTTCAAAAGAATTTTCTCATATTACTTAAAAACATGTGGGAAACAATTTTAGTGACTGTGTAGTATTTTATTGGATGGATGCTCCACAGTTTACTTAACCATGTTCCTAATTTGAGTGTGTCTATATTGGATCTTATTTTGTATTGGACCTAATTACAGCCAGTGCTGCAGCAGGTAGGTTTGTTGTCTAAACTGTTGCCTACACAACACTTGTCTGCACATCTGATTATGACCTTAAGGATAGGTTTCTGCAAAATCGGACCACTGGGTGTGAGAGTATGGATATTTGGGAGTCTTTCAGTGTTTGGGAAGACCTCTTCACTTTCTTTTACACTGATGTTTGTTATTTCTTAAACTTCTTTGCTCATTAGTTTAATTTGGTAGCCAGCAAATGGTATCTTGCTTTTATAATTTACATTTCTTTGCTGCTTGGTGAAACCGTCCTCTTTCACGTGACTATTGGCCATTTATTAGGAAGCACTCACGGGACAGGGCACGTGTTATGTCAACAGAGGTTGAACTTTTTTTTATTGTTGCTGTTTGCCTTGCCTTAAAAAGCCCACCTTGCTTGGATGCTACAGTCGAGGGCAAGGACAGTAGTGAACTATTGGGACTCTGCCACTGTCTTCTCTTGGTACTGATCCCCCTGACGGCGGGGGGGTGGGGGGGAGGACATGGCACTAGAGCTGAGTGCTTGAAAGCTCGTGCATAGGATATGGGGCTTTCATCTATAACCCAGGCTTAATGCCTTGAATGGCATCTTTGTTGAGATGATGTTTTGCTTGTTTGTTTTAATGAGGAATTGAAGTGTGAATTCTCTGAATTTTTAGTAGCTCCTTACTCTCACTTTGCAGTACATGTAGATCCTAGTGGATGGATGGTTCCTAAAATCCAGTGCTGGCCTACCATTCCTGTTTAGCCAGCACCATCTTTTTGGTTTGAGCTTTAGTTCTCTAGGTTTGCATTCTAATGTTGGAACATCTTGAAGCACAGATTAGTTCTAAGTTTATTGAATGTTTCATAACACAATTGCTGCTCCTAAAGCCCGAAGTAAATTGCCATCTTTTATCTTACGAGGCCTAGTTGTGTTAGAAATATCTCTCCCCACCGCCACTCCCTCTGTGCTCCAAGCCCAGAGTTCACTACCCCACTTGGAAAGGGATTGGATGTCCTGAAGCACTGGTTACGTAATTGTGGATTGGCTTTCACCCATCCAGCATGACTTCCTCCTGTGATCGTGAATTCCAGGCTGGCAGCAGTAATTAGATCTCAGGAAAGCCCATCCAGCAGCACACCAGGAGAAAGGGCCTCTCGGCCTCTTCTGTGTATCAGCTGAAGTTTCAGAACCCTTCATTTTTAGGGTACAGCAGTAACTTTACACAGGTGGTGCTTTTCTTTCTGTGCATTAATTTTAATTAAGCAGTGACACCTGCTTTCTGTGCTGCTTTGAGATCTAATGGAGCTCATCTGGCCGTTGGAGTGCCTTCCTGCCCCTGTTACTGATACTGCTCGGACAGGCTGCACACGGAGCAGCAAGCAGAAAACCTCCCATTTCCACAAGCTGCCGAGTAACCCAGTGATCGCTGCAGTTAGTGAGACAGAAAAGTGCTGTGAGAAGTTGGAAGGATCAGAGAAGACTTCCTAGAATCCAAACTTTGAAAGCTGAAATGACGTTATGAAGAAATGACTATAAGAATAGATATAACTCCAGACTTACATTTCAGGTACAACACATGCACTGCACTTCTCCTGAATTCTGTAGAGATAGGTAGTGGAGGATTTAATCCTGGGTCTGTGGTCTGATGGCCAGAGAGTGGCAGAAAAGCTGAGCTCTTGTCTGTTTTCTATCCTGTATATCTCGTGATTCAGTCTTGAAGAGGATCCCGTAAGGCCCTACAGGAGAGCAGACGAAGGGAGCCGTTCACAGTGAAGGTCATAGCAAGGTTGTTCTATGAGGGGCTCATTTAGGAACATCCCAGGATGTCCCCAGTTATCATTGGAGTCTAAAATTAAGGTCTAAAATTGTTAAACATGTTTAGGAATCACTTTTAGGAGGAAAGGAGTTAGTGAAAAAACAGTTCTTTTAACTTCATGAGATATCAGAATGGAAGAATCATAACAAAAATAAAATAGACAGTGGTGACCTTTTATAATGACTATATGTGGGTGTTACTACATACAGTAATTATTTCCAGAAGGAAGGGTGTATGTAAAAAAAAGTCATGAAAAAAAGATGCCTTAAAACATTTCATGAGACATTGGGTGTTGTATGTAAGCCAATTTGACAATAAAGTATATTTAAATTTTTTTTTAACTTTAAAAATTAAAAAATATTTCATGAGATAGTACAAGAACCGGAAGAATTATGTATGGCAAAGCTAAAAGAAAAGCAAAACTAGGAATGAGGATGAATACAGTCAAATATTATGTACAGTTTTTTTAATGTTTTTATTTTTGAGAGAGAGCATGCCAGCTGGGAGGGGCAGAGGTGGGGGGGGAGCGGGACAGAGGATCCAAAGCCGGCTCCATGCTGACAGCAGCAAGCCCGATGCAGGGCTCAAACTCCAGAGCTGTGGGATCATGACCTGAGTCGAAGTTGTACGGTTAACCGAGTGAACCACCCAGGCGTCCCTCATACATTTTTTAAACATCTATTCATTTTAGGTTTCTGGCTACAGGCTTAAGTAACATTTTTCTTCCCTCAAACTGGAATTACAGAGACCGGTGGAAAGGTGGTCTGATAGGTCAGTTGGCTCTTGCTCCTTGTATGTTTAGGCTCAAACCAAAAGGAGTCTGTACTCTGACAAGTTGTTAGCAACCAGGGCTCTTAGGTAGGTAAAGAGAATAGTCCTTCATTATAGGGATTTCAGACCAGCCTTCATATTTTCTTACCCTGGCACTGCCATTATGTTTGTTTTTATTGGAAAGTGATAATCTTGGAGTTGAGCTATATGTTTACCAAAAGAAGCAATGCTTATACTGGGATCTGTCATTTCCAAGTTCATGCTGCCTGTCAGGAAGTGGGACACCTTATGGAACTCCTCTGAAGAGGGAATTGAAAACTTTGTGTTCCATTGATCTAACCAAATTATACAAAGTAATCTATCGCATTTGGCCCTTCAGTATCTGTTCTCTGAAGTTGAACAGAGCCAGGCATTGTTCCTGGCTTAAGAATATAATAGTTAAGGGGCACCTGAGTGGCTCAGTCGGTTGAGCGTCCGGCTTCGGCTCAGGTCATGATCTCGCAGTTCGTGGGTTCGAGCCCCGCGTCAGGCTCTGTGCCGACAGCTCAGAGCCTGGAGCCTGCTTCAGATTCTGTGTCTCCTTCTCTCTCTGACCCTCCCCTGCTCACGCTGCCTCTCTCTCTCTCAAAAATAAATAAAATATTAAAAAAAAAAAAAAAAGAATATAATAGTTAAAAAGAAGCCAGGCAAGGTTGTGCCTTCCTGGAGCTTATGTGAAGGGGGAGGGGTAGAGGACAAACAAGTTTGAATAAATGAACAAGACAGTACATTACATCACCTTCAAGGGACTCTTGAAAGACTGATTCTCTGCATGGGTTCTACAGATCAGAAGGTGAATTTTTGTGCCTAAATAAATACATAAAGGTGACTGATCTGTTAAAAGTCTGCTGTGCTTCTATTTGATACATACTGCTAATGAATTTGCAAAGCTGCCAGTCTCTGAGAATTTCTAAATACATTTTTCTCTCTTAGGTTGCAAAGAACACATCTTAGAAGATGCAAAACCTGAATCTATCAATGACGCTACGGACTTAGCCCTACCACCCGAAATGCCAATTTTGATTGATTTCCATGCTCTGAAAGACATCCTTGGGCCCCCAATGTATGAAATGGAGGTGATCATTCTCATTTCCTTTGTTGATACCCACCAATTTACTCTGATGGTTGCTTCACAGATTGGGAGAGAGATAGAACTGGGTGGTTTGGGAGGCTGAATTTTTTCTGGAGATTGGAAACTTTTTTCCTCTGTGGTGTTGAATTTTAGTGCTGTATGTGATGATAATCCTTTTTTAGAGAGCCAGGGACCGTGGCCATATCCTCTTCTGGAAACTCGATCTGATATCATTCTCTACCCTCTAGTTCCATTTTATGAAGAGTGTCTCTGACTTTCCTCCTTAGAAATTCTATATTCCTATTAATTCCTAATTAAGGATTTTTTTGTGCTATCAAAGACTTGGGAGACAGAGTAGGCAAACAGCCTAGTACAAAATATCTGAAAACATGAGCCTAGCGTTAGTTTCAGACTGCCTGCTAGGGCAGACCCAGATGGCATCTTTCAAGTGTCTGTCATTTCATTGTTAATAAGTTTTTAAAAAGTTTCTTTTAAGTCTGAACCATGCAGCCCTATTTCCATCTTTCTCCCTAACCGTCCCTCACAGCAGAATGTCCAGTCAGAAAGGCCTGAGCCCTAAGACTGAGTTGAAGCAGCTGGACGGAGACATGTTGAGTCTGTGCCTGCTGAGGGATTTTGATACATTTCATAGGATTCTTATGAGAGCTTTTATGGGTCAGTTACTAGAACAAATTTGTATTATACTACTGAACATAGCATCTTTCTTCAGAAGTTTCACCTTCTCCTTTCGGTTTAAGGGGGAAAAAAAGATTTTCAGAAGAATAAATCTGATAAATTATGCAGAAGATAATCTCTCCATCTGATATTTAAAATCACTTACCAGTAGATAAGATTTTTCTCAAGTCTTACAACTGAAGAGAGTAAAAATAGTCCCAAACCCATCTTGTTTATCTGTTTAAACTCTGAGTTGGTCATTAAAGCTAATGAGCGTCTCTATAAAACTCTGTCACAAGAAGAGAACTTTGTACTCTCAACAGTAAATCTGGTCTTGAACAGTCGAATCAGAGGCAAATTGGATATTTGAATTCTTCAGTTATTGTGGATTTAAATTTTGAAATGTTGTAAGAAATGGAGCAAAACTTCCCTTGGTGGAGAAAGTGAGCAAAACCTGCTTTTCTGTTCTGAGAGAATGCAGTTGCTTTGAAAGTGAAGATGTAAACAGGTTCTGACTCCTGCATTTCCGGTGGGCTTTTTTCTCTGAGCTTTCTGGAACAGTACGTTCCAGCAGTCCTTTGGGATTTAAACTAGAGCAAAAGATAAAAGATTGATAGAGGTTTCTGTTGCATATACCCTTCTCTCCCAGCCACTTCTGCTGTTAGGTTTGGAAGCATTGTTGACATTCTTGGAGCTTTGGCAAAAAAAGAGCCAAAAGAACAGAAATGAAAAGTGTCACAAACACTGTTCAGCAGCTCTGAAGAAACTCATTTCCCCTTAAGCATCTGAGCACTTTCACCAACATGAATCTGAAAGGTAGAGTCCAGTAGGCATTTTGCCTTTATAAACAGCATCTTAGAATGGTAGACCTGGTGTTTGGGAGTTTGGAACATTTCGTTCATCTTTTCCACACCTGAGAGACTTCACCCTGTAGCCCGGGGTTTCCTTCTGCCTCTAATGGTGTGATGGCCTTCAGCTCCAAACTTCTTAATGACCCTTGCTTGAGCTTTTGCTTCTCCAAGATTAAGATTTATGGAACATCTCTGTATTGTCCCTGAGGGCCATGACTGTGCTTTACTAAACTGGGCAAGAAGCTTGAAGAAATCAAATGAGATTAAATTCACATAAGGTACAAATGGCAAAGTTAGTATTCAAACTCAGACCAGCTGATGGCAGTCCAGTATTCTTTCTGCTCTTCTCCAATACTGTGTCAGACCAAGCTAATCTCTGCCCTTCTCTGCTAAAAGAGAATGGCTTGAAGTATGGCAGTTCCAGAAATAAAAAAGCCATCTTCTCTACGTCAGATTTTTGTTTATATTCTTACCAAATGTAGTGCTGTGTTTTGGCATGGGAGAGGTTGGGATGGGTTTCTTGGCCACTTTTTGTGTGCATATCTGTTAGATATCAAGCACCACAGAAGACCAACAAGTAAGACATCTTTGAATCCTCAGTCATGGCCTCTTTCTAAGAACAGATGAGGAAACAGGCTTAGAGCGTTTAAATAACTTGCCGGAAGACACAGCTTTTGCCAGAAATGAGATTTGGTTCAGGCCTGACTGACTCCAGAGGTGTGTGATCTGTCTCTCACGTGAGAGAGATGGAGCACCGGCACCTGGGCAGGCCTCAGTTCTCGTAGAGAATTCACAATGGCCAGTCTTTGTTGCTTTTCTTCATGCATTCCTAGGTTAAAAGTCTGGAGAGAGATTACACTAGGAATGTTGAAGTATGTGTTGAGGTGATCCCACAGTGTTGTAAGGCACATTTTTTGGTTTAAATGCCCATGTTCTCCATAAAGATAAAAGTCTAGGGTCTGTCATTTCTCGTAGAGTTTCATTCATTCAGTAAATACGCATTAAGGTGCTGCTGGCAAATACAGTAGTGAACAGGCAGGGTCCAGTCTCTCCTTTCAAGATGCTTACTTTCATAGCAAAAATGAACAGGTTAACACATAATTCCAAGTTGAGGTTGGTGCTGTAAGGAAGGCACACAGGCGGGACTGACGTCGGGGCCACTCCTCGACACCACGGGAGACTCACTTATAGGTGGACTCAGGTTGCTGGTGGATGACAGACGGGGAACAAAGGAAACAGTCCTCAGATGGGAGCAACAGGGTCTTTGTATGGCAGTGCCATCTGCTGAGGTGGGAAAGGCGGGCATGGAGGGCAAGGGCTGGTGCTCCCTTGTGAACATGTTAAGTGTGAAATGTCCGAGGCATAGGAAAGGAGACCTGTGGACATGCAGGCCTGTGGCTCAGAAGAGAGGTCGAAGGTGGAGGATAAATTAAAGAGCTGTCAGAAAAGAGAGAATATTTAAAGTCCCAGAAATGTTGAGGTCACCAGAGGGAAAAGTATACCTAGAAAAAAGCCAGTAGCCTTGGGGCAGGCCCTAAAAATGACAACAGTTAGGGTCATTGAGAGGAAGAGGAACCCTGGGGGGGGGGGGGCGGGGTGGTGGTGGAAGAAACTCAGAAGTAACAGGCAGGTAAGAGGGAAATGGGCTTTATGCTGCCATGAAAACAAAGGAGCATGGCAAACAAACCCTCAAGAAGGAGGAACATCCAAATACGTTTGCTGTTTGTGTATTAGCTTTGACATGGAGGTCCATGACCTCGAAAGAGGTGGTCCACAGGATGTGGCAGGCATGGTAGATTTGGGAGTGTGTTGGACAAAGAGTGGGAGGTGACAGGAAAGCGGATTAGAAGTTTGGCTGTGAATGATTGCAGAGAAATGAGGTGGTTCGAAGGGAGTGTGGAGGCCACAGGAAGAATGTTTCCAAACAGAGCCCTGTTTGCTGATAACAGCAGTCCCATAGAGAGAGTAGGACGGATGTTGCTAGAGGGTCAGTGTGGACAGAGTCTTTGGGAAGGCGAGATGGGGGTGGGATCCAGAGGGAGGGGGAGGAAATGGTATGTGTGTGATAAGGGTCCCTTTGTGGGGGTAATGAGCAAAGGGGCAAGAATAGTGAGTCGCTCACAAGAAAATGGTGATAATGATGAGAACACGGGTTGGTTTGTTGCACAAGGAGAGAACTGAAGCTAGGACAGAGCAGTTGTGTGATGTGAAGGCAGCAGAGGCGATAGTCTTGAGAACAAGTGAACTAGAAGGAGAAGAAAATGATCAGGGGTGGAGGGTTAAAATGCAGATTTCAGAGGTGGTGTGGTGTCTGTTGGTGATAAGGGCTCAGAGGAGAGTGGTTGAGTTAAGGTGAGGAAACCGTTGTTGGAACTGTGGAGGTGTTGGGAGAACACAGAAGCCAGGTACCAGAAGAGCATCAGCTGTTTGCTGAGGACACCATGGATGATAGCAGGTTGTGGAAGATAGCGGGACGTGGATGGATAGCAGGACGTGGATGGTAGCAGGACATGATGGTAGCAGGACATGGATGGTAGCAGGACATAGATGGTAGCCAGATGCGGGTGATAACAGGACGTGGATGGATGGGATGCAGTGTGGTGAGAAAGGAGAATAGTGTTTGAAAGCAGAAAGGGGGGAGAAGGGAATGAATGTGGGAAAGCCAGCTGCCGCAAACAGGGGTTTAGGAGAAGGGAGGAGGAAGAAGGTCTGAGAGGGGCAGGGAGGCCTGTCCCTCACCAGGTGATGAGCCCAGCGCCCTGAATGTGATCCGTTCATCTGACATGGTGGGTAATTGTATGTATGTGTTTGGGTGGATTTTAGAATTGGTGAGTTAATGTATATAAAACACCCACCATAGTGCCTGGTACACACTAAAAAAATGAACAATGCTAGTTCCTGCAACTACTGCACTCCCTAAAACTAACAGGCCCATCCCCAATCACCAAAAAAATACATATACTTAAAACAGAAGGTTATTTTTACTGTTTTTGTAGTCCTGATTTTGTACTTGCATTTAATAGTCTTATACCACCCCTTACTCTTCTTTCCTGTGATCCAAGAGAGTCTGCAAAAAATATGTTTGAACAGTGAGGAAGAAAGTAAGACAGCACATTTTTATTAATAGTTCACATCCCTTTAGAATTCCCTACACAGGTTGGAAAATGAGTTCTAGGAAAATGAGTCTAGATTTCAAACTTAGGGACAGTATCATAAGTCACCTTTTCTAATACAAGGAAATTTCCTAAAGAAACAAGTTCAATTAAATGCACTTTAAGGAAAGGAAAGGAGAGGAAAGATCTCCCTACACTGGAAGAGAAGGTGGGAAGGAATAGGCATGGGTGTAGGTGTCGGCAGCAGCCTAGATGTCCTACCTGCCATGTGTGCTGACACGGCGCAGGTTACTTAGAGTCCTTCCTCAGAAGCACGGGCCGGGCCACATCGAGGTACAGAGGAATTAGGAAGGGTCCAGGAATCAAACCACAGCTATTTAATCTTACTTGATCTGGTCAGGAGATTGCCGTTAATAATGGTCAGCTCAGCTGTAATTACTTGAACTGGTTATGTGACCACCCTAGGGATGGGGTGGGGAATGAGAATCTTACAATTTTCATTTGCACCCCAGTGAAAGCAGAAGAGGCCTCCACATCACTGGGTACTACCCCATACCCTAGCTGGCCAGACTTGCAGTTGACCAAATATCTCTAGGAGTGACAGTATTAAAGTCACAGACCGTAAATGTAGTGACACAGTCAGAAGAACAGGTAAGCTCTAGTCTTTCGAGGATAAATTTAATTTTCAGCCTCAGAAAACCAGTCATGCATGCCTTAAGTGTCTACGTTCTGTCTGTCTTGCTAGTCCTGAGATTGTGTTAGATATCTGAGTATTCCTAACTGTTCATATTTTGTATTAAAGCCTCAGTATTGGCTACCTGCAGTGGTGTACAAAAAGTCCTTATCCAGAGGTCATTGCCCTTAAAAAATAATAATATTAAAGAAGACAGACATGCAGATTTTTTTAAAAACATCTTGAATACAATGCATCCAAAGGTGAATACCAGGAGATTCCAGACAGACAAAATCAGGTGCTAGAAATAGGCAGAGTGTAAAGTGTAAACACTAATGAAATGCCCAGAAGAATCATGGTAGTAAATTACTTCTCCGTTCCACGACGTTTAAACATGCTGTTTACTATGGTGCCGACACTGCACACTCGGCCTGGCCCAGCGCCCACACGGATGGGTTATGCCAAGAAAAGATTCGACGGGGTCTGAAAGCAGCCGGCTCTGCAGTGCGGCACCAGGCCAGACGGGGGCCATTTAACAACAGCTTTTAGAGCGGACAGTCATGGACCCCAGCCCCTTTCCAAAGCAAACAGGATCTGACCTTCCCTTTTCTAAATGCTATGGAAACCAATTTACAACGAGAAAAATCAAATATTCATGAATTCCAGGCTTAGGATCTTAGTACAAAGACTTTAAAGAAGTTGGCAGATGGGTAGCTACTGCGGTGACGGCCCTGCAGGAGCAGAAGTGCCCTTTGAGGTCTGAGAGAAACCAGTGTACAGTGTAAGCACCACTGCTCAACCAGCCTGCACGCAGACCACCGCCGTTAGAGGGCTCGGGTTGTACGTTCAGCGTGGTACTGGGTTTGTCCCTGGAAAGGAGGCCCATGGAATTATCCAGTCCTGGCACCTGCTGGCATCTCTGTTACGATGGCTTCCTGGCCCTTCTCTGCCCAGCAAACTCTTACTCATATTTTAAGACTCTGCTCAGCCTCTTCTGTAACCGCAGGGCTCTGTAGATGAAAGCACTTGGTAGGTCCTCTGTCGTCCTCTCTCCGTGCTGGAGTAGAATTATCTAACATCCTCAAGTAGTCTGTCAGTTCCAACAGGTATTCACTTTGATATCCCTCCCCTACAATCTGTAATGGAGCCTAGCTCTGGATGCTCGGTAAAGCACTGTTGAATGAATGTAAAACTCTTGATCCCTCTCAGGAGACTGCAGTAGTAAATAAGCTAATAAAACTGTGAGCGTTTATCTGGGCTTGGAACAGTCACAGAGAGTTGTACATATTTACTGTTTCAATCAATTATCACTCTAGTTAACCAAGGGGGATGAACAGTGGGAAATTGGCCATGATTAGTACTCAAGTGCTCCTTAAACACTCCTGTCCATTGAACTGTTAAGAATGCAACCATTAATTAGGTTTTTCATTAAATATTTTCAACACTTCTTCAATCTGCATATTTAGATGATTAACTTACATGATTGACACAATTATTACAGAAGAAATTGATCATTTTCATTGAACAAGATGTAGTTAACAGATCAGGAAATGGAAGCACAAAAATATACAGGTGGGAAATTGAACGACAAACGTGAACTTGAGATGCTCATGTTCCACTTTGACATGTAGTGGGGAAAGCATTTTCTGCTTCAAGCCAAGGCCAGTCTTGGCTAATATAACTGATGATTCCACAGACCACTAATGGAATTAAAAAGTAATAGAAAAGTACTGATAAACATAGTTTTGAAATTAATTATGTCAAATCACTTTCTTTTTTAATGTTTATTTTTGAGGAAGAGAGAAAGGGAGAGTGTGAATGGGAGAGAGGCAGAGAGAGAGGGAGACACAGAATCTGAAGCAGGCTCCAGGCTTTGAGTTGTCAGCACAGAGCCCAGTGCAGGGTCCTAACTCACAAGGTTACAAGATTGTAACCTGAGCCTACGTTGGGACGCTTAACCAACTGAGCCACCCAGGCACCACCACCCCCCACCCTGCCCCGTGTAGATTCACTTTTTAAGGAACGTTTGAAATACAAATTATTGGGGTGCCTGGATGGCTCAGTTGGTTAAGCATCTGATTTCGGCTTGGGTCATGACCTCACAGTGCGTGGGTTGGGGCCCTGCATCCGGATCTGGGCTGACAGCTTGGAACCTGGAGCCTGCTTCAGATTCTGTGTCTCCTTCTCCCCCTGCTTCTCCCCTGCTTGCTCATGCTTTCGCTCGCTCGCTCTCTCAAAAATAAACCTTAAAAATGTTTTTTAATTAAAAAAAATGAAAAATTGTTGTGTAAGAAGGGGTTAATAAGATGACTGAGCAGGAAAGAAGCACATATCTTACCCTGTACATTCACATTTACTTGCACTCCCATCATTTCTGAGGGAAAAGTACATAGAAACTTGATGCTTGATTGTTAGAATTTCAGAACACATGCCCTCAAAAAGTATGACTCCCGGAGTACCTGACTGGCTCAGTCGGTCGGGTGTGCAACTTTTGGTCTCAGGGTTGTGACTTTGAGTCCTGCATTGGGCATAAAGAGTACTTAAAATCTTTTTTTTTTTTTTTAAGTATGATTCCAAGTCTAAGAATTAAAGATTCTCTACCTCTTAGATAACTGCTATTAGCCTTTAATCACAGAGGTGTTAGGTTTGTTGGTAATCAAGCCCCTTAGTTCTCCCGCCTGTGTGTTGTTAAATCACAGATTTGTCATTTTCCCATCTTCAGGCTAACATGAGAACACTTACCATCAAGTCAGAATATAGTGCTTGTGGGCCTGCATGATTCTGGTTTGGCCTTGTATAGTTACCTGCCCCCCATGCTTTCAATTAACAATGCACCAGTGCCCTTGACCCCAAGTACCAAGCCTCCCAGTAGATGGAGAGTGTTGGAAAACTGGCTTGGTTTCTCGAAGTAACACAGTAATCAACCAGCACCTTACTCCTGACTCTTTGGGGACATTTTTTATATTATTCTGACAAATGAGTTGGGAGGATAGAGCTGTAAGAAAGGGATGGTTCTTGTTACGGCTAACAGAATTCTGCCAGATGGCTTTTTCTGTTAAATTAACACATGATTCAGTGCACTGAGGATAGTTCTCTAGGATTAGTTCACTCAGCTCTAGAGAAGAGCCATGTAAGAGCCGTGTGGTAAAACAGGAACCACTGGCAAATTCCCACCCAAGGTAGGTGTCATGAAGGTATAGAGAACCGATTTATAATAGAAAATGAGCCTTGTGAACACTTTATTCTAAATAGTTTCTATGTTTTTCTTAAATAGCACTGATCTTTTGTATATTGATCTTTTGTCTTTCTCTTCAAGTAAATCTAGAACAGGTTTGCATAAATGCAAAGCTGAGAGAGGTGAAATCCAGTACATACAGTATCAGTTCAACTAACACTATAGGTTGGACTTCCAAGTCTCTTACCAAATATGAAGTTAATTAGAGTTAAATTTGTAAATATGAAACAAACTTTTAAAATAATGCTATCAGGTTTACTACTGAATGTACGTGCCCAATAGCTTGTGTGGATGCCTCACAGTATTTTAAAGTCAAGATTTTCACCATCTCAGTCCCTTGGAAAAGGAATAAGGTCGCAACCCAACCCTTTAACCAGAAACTCAGACCTGCTGCTCTCAGAAGTACCCTCTGGTGGAAGAATTTCCTGTCTGCATTAGCAGTGGGTTGACACGTTGGGACACGTTCCTGATACAGGTAACTTCTGTAGTATAAGAATCGTGGAAGCTCAGAGGGTGATTGTGTTTCGGCTGTACTGTTAGATTTTATGTGCTTTCATAACTTGAGGTGAACTGTTTGGCTCATTACTTGGCTCGTGGTTTCAGGCAAAGTGACGCGTCCAGTTTACAGTGGCAGTGAGGACACATAGTAGGCCACTAAGCGCATGCAAAAGGATCCAGGGCATCATGAAGTAATATTTTATAGTGTTTGTGCAGCAGTAACAGAGAAAAGGAAAGTGGCAGAGAAGTAAAATCTAGGGATTTTAATATATACCCTCATACTCGGCTTCTGGAGGTCATGGTTCTTAAATGTGAATTTGAAAAAGGGCTTCTGCTTTCTGAAATAAATGAAGTTAGGTTCTGGAGTATTTATATGCAGCCTAATAAAAATATTCAAATAAAACAGTTGGGTTTTTTCCTTCAAAATTAGGGCAGGAACTGGATGTGGCTCTTAATCAGTTATTTAACACATTCTAAGGTAAAATTGTTTCTGATAAATACCAAACAGGAAGTTTAGTTTTTCTTCCGGCAGAAAGCCATATATCGAAAGTGGTGACTTCAAATCATGTGAAGTAATAAGTACTTTGGGTTGAAGCTTAAACTGAAGAAGTAGGCTCTGGCGATGTGTGATTAGCCAGCTAGAAAGTAATTTGGCTCTTGTTGACCGAACTGATCATTTTTCTCCTTTCTCTCAAGGTGTCTGAGCGGTTGAGTCAACCAGGAGTGGCCATAGGTTTGGCCTGGACCCCCTTAGGGGGGGAAATCATGTTTGTGGAGGCAAGCCGAATGGATGGTGAAGGTCAGCTGACTCTGACTGGCCAGCTAGGGGATGTCATGAAGGAGTCTGCCCATCTCGCGATTAGCTGGCTCCGCAGCAACGCGAAGAAATACCATCTGACCAATGGTGAGCGACCCAGCCCCAGCAGAGGTACAGCCTTAACAAGGAAGAGCCTTTGGATCGTGATTCGGGAGGCATCTCACAATTCTGTGATAGGATTAAGATGAGCTTTAAATTAAGAGTTACACCTCCAGTAAAGTACAAACCTTTGCTTAAAACGCCCTTAGAAAATTCTAGTTCCCATTTTAGGACTATCTGGCTGGTGCCTAAACTAGAAACTAATTCCAAGGGTTTGTTTTCAGTTTCACTTGGAGTAGAATGAAATTCCTCTTCCAGACCCCCACCCTGATTATACTGCCCATTAATATTTTGAGGGATTCATTTAACCACAACATTCATTTTTATCTTTTTTATTTTCTTTTTTAGGAGGGAAAAAAACAGGTTTAATTTTGCTACATTAAAATCCTTATTTCCTTTTTTAAGCTTCTGGAAGTTTTGATCTTCTTGACAACACAGACATCCATCTGCACTTCCCAGCTGGTGCTGTCACAAAAGATGGACCATCTGCTGGAGTTACCATAGTAACCTGTCTTGCCTCACTTTTTAGTGGGCGGTTGGTGCGTTCGGATGTAGCCATGACTGGAGAAATCACACTGCGGGGTCTTGTTCTTCCAGTAAGTCTTAAGAAAGCGATTTATATGGTTTTCAATTTTTTAAATTTTAAGTTTAAATGCATAGTAGTTTGCCTTCTTCCTATAAATACCTTAGTTTTAAAAACACATTAAATTTTTATACTTTGTAACTAGTTCATGTATTTCAATATTGATCAAATAAAAGAAAAACTGACAATTTCCCCCATGTTTTCCCTTCTAAGAAAGAAGACTCATGAGGGGAAAAAAAGTATCAGTCTGGTCATCAGCAGTGTCAGCCAGTGAGGTGAAGAGTTGAGGCTCTGTTCTAGTTAGCAAATTGTTAACTAGATAGCTTCTGTGTAAAGCAGGATAGCAGCTGTTTTTAAACTTCAAGCGAACTTTTCAACATTTTAAGTTCCTGTGAGACCACCCATAGATATTTAGATTACTGTAGTTGATTTATAGAAAAATAAGTATAAAATGGAAACTGTAACAAGACTAGTCCTAATTGCTAAATTCTCAAAAAGCTTTATATATAGGGCTTCGGGGCTCCCCTCCATACCCTAAACTACTTCTAAAAACACACAAAATGCAGAGAACTTGAGCAAACATTTAGGGTTCTATGTCAGTAATTACCAGTACCAGTCTACAACAGAATTTGGGCAGGTTCCTAACACAATGAGAAAAGAAACTTATGTTCTTTATTCTGAGAGCACCTTCATTTTATGAGGTAGTGGTGAAAGTAGATCATAGAAACAATAGTTAAGATCACTGAAACTGGGACGCCAGGGTGGCTCAGTCAGTTTAAGTGTCTGACTTGATTTCAGCTTAGGTCATGACCTCTTGAGCCCCACATCGAGTTCTGCGCTGACAACTCCGAGCCTGCTTGGGATTTTCCCTTTCACTCTCCCTCTCTCTGCCCCTCCCCTACTTGCGAAGGCACACACATATGCGCCCTCTTTCTTGTTCTCTCTCAAAATAAATAAACTTAAAAAAATTGGTTTTAAAAATTCAACCAGGAATTCAACCAATATATTCTAAACCCTATTCTTACATTTGTAGGTCTGTACTCGAAAGGAACATCTGATCCCTTTTCTTCACCTTACCCAGGAATTACTGCATTTCAATAGACAGTAATGGTGGTTCATAGTGGTTAATACTAGCTGTGCTAGTAATAGTAAATGTAAATGCTTTACTGACCATGAACTCTTCAGCTTCATAGTTCAAGATGCTAGACTAAGCAGAGTGAAAGCAATAATATGAGCACTCAGATATGAGCAGGGAGTCAGCAGCTGAGTTCAGCCAACTTCTGGTAGACAGTATCCTGGCTGATGAAACAGAATTGGAGATTCATTCTGGGAAAAAGCAAGGGCTCAGGACCCAAAAGCACAGACCAGGAGAGCAGGAAAGAAATGGGAAACAAAACCAGGGGATTCATAGAAATCTCCATAGGATAAATGGTTCTTCCACTTGGTCCCTCGCTCTCAACCAGGTACAGGCTTTCCCAGCCCCACAGGGAGAGTTTGAGTTAAGCCTTCAGTTTTAAACCTGTCCCATGAGATAGAAGAAAAGCAGCAGCATTTAAGAGACTTGCTAAAGCTGGCAAAGACCATTCAAGAACAGAGAATAAGACAGAACTTGGATTTAAAACTTTGGTTTTAGAATTAGTCAAAGAACTATTCAGAAAAAAATAATAGAAAAAGCAGGCAGATCCAACATTGAACTATCAGGCATTCTAGCAGACAGAAAATGGAATCGAACGTTTCCTAGAATTGAACATTATCTTCAGATTGAAAAGGCCTACACCAGCTGGGAGAAAGAGGCTGTCCCCAGCTGTTCAGGTAACTGATGAGAAAGCGCTCTCGTCAGTCTCCTCAGTGACACCAGATGTGCAGCCCCTTCAAAACTCTAATGAAAAAGGACTTTAAGTCCAGTCTCGTATACACAGCCTTACCTTCAATCAAATGTGAAAGCAAAATGGTTATTATCATACATGCAAGTCCATTTGTCTTAGACTCTTTGTGAAGAAAGATTTCAAAGTGTACTTCAGCAGCATACAGAAGAGCCTGGAAAGAGGAGGACAGCTGTGCAGGAGGGCCTGGAGCAGCCAATGTCGGTGCAGGTGGTTGGAGGGCTCTGAGAGCTGTCTCCAGGGCTTATGTGTTCTGGGTGGTATGATTGAGAGCTGCATTTGGAGTCTATTGTAGTGTAACACACCACCCAAAATAATATGTTATTCTTACGGTTTCTGTGGGTCAGGAATTCAGGAGAGGCTTAGCTGAACTCTTCTGCCTCAGGGTCCCATTGTACAGTCAAGACAGCAGCCCAGTCACAGTCATCTGAAGGCTGACTGGGGCTGGGGATCTGCTTCCAAAATGGTTCACTCACATGATGAGGAAATTGGTCCTGGTTGGCAGGAAGCCCCACTTCCTCACCTTAGGCCTTCTCCAGAAGCTGTTGGGTGATCTCAAACATGGCGCTGGCTACCTCCAGAGCAAGAGATCCAAAAGAAACAGACCTAGCAGCAGCTCTTATTTATGGGTTAACTTTGAAAGTATACAGCATCACTTCCCCCACACTGTCTCTTATGAGTCACTCAGCCTGGCCCACATTCAGGGGGAGGGGAATTAGACTCCCATCTTTTATCAAGGGACCATTGTGGACATACTTTAAAACCACCATAAGAGCCTAGATCATTTGGGATACATTATCTTCATCAAGTGGCACAAAGGTTATGGTTTTCAACCTGTACAGAAGGAATAATCCTGGCATACAACTAAGCTCTGTAGGAATGGTATTGGTGGTCAAAATAATGTAATGCTTTTTCAGAATGAACCTATAGATAAGATTTTGATTACAGAATGGAATATAAATATTAACCCTGACAGTGCAAAAAGGGATCACGGATGTAAGAGGTGCTCATTACTGAAAATTTAGAATTTTCCCCCATTAAAAGGACTGAACACAAATTGAAATGTAAAGGAATTTACTGTTTATTAACTTTTTCAGTGGCTTTCCTAGCTCATGCTATAACAAAATGGAAGATGATTTAGACGTTTTAAAATAGCCGTCAAAAAAAGTTGTGTCAGGGATCTTTCATAGCCTGAGGATGACCAGAAATCTGAGTAACTTTCTTCTCTCCTTCTAGGTGGGTGGGATTAAAGACAAAGTGCTGGCAGCACACAGAGCAGGATTGAAGCGAGTCATTATTCCTCAGAGGAACGAAAAAGACCTTGAAGAAATCCCGGGCAATGTACGACAGGATTTAAGTTTTGTTACAGCAAGCTGCCTGGATGAAGTTCTGAATGCAGCTTTTGATGGTGGCTTTACTGTCAAGACCAGACCCGGTCTCCTAAATAGCAAACTGTAGGCCCAAATCCCAACTTTTCAGAATTGCAAGTTATGAAGTGCCAAAGGGCACTGATAAGGTTTTTGTTCATACCAGTAGAGGTAAGCTAAGTGTCCCTAATCTTTGAACATGATCACGACAGTAACAAACGTCACTCAGATGGCTAGTGTTGATTACAGAAATGTTAACTGAATAAACTGATTGATAAAAATGGAATTCTTGTCTTCAGTGGAATCATTACTGGCCCTGGAGAGGTACAGAGTGTCAGTTCTCAGTGTGGTACTGGAACAGGAGTGTCTGTACTGAGAACTTGATAGAAATGTAAACTCTCAAAGCCCACCAGCAGACCTTCTGAATCAAACTCTGGGTGGTGAAGGCCCGGAAATCTGCTTTGGGAAGCCCTGCAGAGGATTCTGATGCATAGTCAACATCAGGAACCATTGGTATAGACTGTTACCTTAGCAGAATCACATGGAGACTTTTTCAGATCCCAAAACAACATAGAAGGGGGGCTGGGCAAAGATGAAAATATCAACCATTAGTCTTTGTGGAAGCTATTCAGTGAGGTGAAGCTGTAGCGAGGTCTACACACCCCGGTAAGGATGCCACTAATGCTGAAGGAAGGGGCATGGTCAGAACATGATCATTTACACCAGGCCAAGCAGCCCATGTTAGCACACATCATGTTAGAAAAAAAAGTCCAGTCCCCAGAGAAAGGCAGTCATGCACCTTGGGAGAGTCCCCACTGTTGGTATCCTGACTCTTGCCACTTCCCCTCTGCTCCCTGTCTGCCTGTGCCAATCCCCAGATCCAGTACTTTCCATGCTCCCTTCTGTGACTGACTTAATCTAGGCTCTGGAGAATGAAGTCAGGCTCTTCCCGATTACTTAGCTGTTTCCTTACCTGTAAAATGCAAGCGATAGTACTGAAGTCTGTGTTCCCGTGAAGATTGAGGAGAATGCAACGTTCAAACAATGCTGACTTGACAACCCTGTGTTACAGAATGCTGGAACACGTGTAGATACTGGAGAATGCCTGGGAGGAGCAATGGGGTCTGCAAGTCACCCAAATACTTGCCAGTAACATCTACGTTCTGGAAACCCACATCCAGATCTAGGGCTCCTTATGCCGGTGGGAGAGCAAGCATCAGGGCATTTGAAAACATTTCATGAACTAGCTTCTCACTGTTAGAGGACTTCACACGTCTACTCAGCCATCTTTACAGGGGAGGAATATACGATGTACGTTTACTGTCAGCAGAGGGAGCAGATCCATATGCAGCTCAATGGCCTCATTACACCCAGAAGTAGCAAGAGAACACAAAGTGGGACTACCTGTGTTCTTCCTCAAGGGTCCTGAACACGCAGCTTTGTACGCATCTGAGCAGCAGTAGGGCATCTCATGCACCCCCTGCTTCAGCACACGCCCCTTTCTAAACAGCCAACAGCAAAAACCTGGGTGTGTAGGACATTCAACAGGATGACCTTCGTTTCTCTGGGGTTGGTTTTGGCTTTTTAATTATTGTTTCCTTCACTTGTTTTAATAGTGACAAGTAATAGATCATTTTAGCCAGTTTTAAGTGTATAATTCTGGGAAATTATTATATTCACAATGGTGTGTAACCATCACCACTATCTATATCCATAGCTTTTTCATGATCTTAAACTCTGTACCCACTGAACAATGACTCCCGTCTTCCAGCCACCCCTTTTTTTTCCCCACAAATTTGCCTATCTGGGTACTTTATGTAACCTTTCATATGTGACCTACTTCACTTAGCATGTTGTCAGCGTTCATCCATGTTGACTGCATGCATCAGAATTTCAGTTGAGGAACATGCCACTGTGTGCACAAGCCACATCTTACTCATTCATCTGTTGAACATTTGGGCTGTTTCCACCCCTTGGCTGTTGTGAAGAGTTCAGCTAATAATGTACGATTAGTCATGTCCCTGCTGGTCAGTTCTTTGGGGTATATACCCAGAAGCAGACTTGCTGTTCTTAGGAGGAGTCCATGCTTAACTTTGTGAGGAGCCACCAAAGTGTTCTCCACGGCACCACTGCCGTTCCTGCCAGCAATACACACAGATCCCAATCTCTCCACTCCTGGTCACTCTTCCACCTTGGGAATAAGCAGCCCCGTGGTGTGAAGTAGCATCTCTTGGTTTTGATTTGCATTTCCCTAATGACTTGTGACGTTGAGTATCTTTTTCTAGCATTATTTTTAAAGTGTTATCGAAACACCCTTTATATCACAATCAGCTGGAGGTTTTTATTGAAAATGTTGATTAACTCAAATTCTAGTTCAGTAGGTCTAGAGGGGAGGCCTTGGGATGTATTTAACCAATACTCTGCATGCCTTTTATGTATGAGCTTTTAAAATTTTTCAAATACGAAAACTGAAGTTTTACGTGTCTTGGTAATCAAGAAATTCTATATGGTCTACTTAAGGAATACATTTTTTACTTGATTCTGTCTCTTTTGTTTGAACCTGACTGCTAACCATATGTCATGGGCGGAGGTTTTTGGTGCTTTTGATTACAGTGAAAAATGGCATCTGAATTATAAAGTATTTAACATCAGTTTATAAATCTGTGACCACAAATAAGATCTCCTGGTTATAGGAGTGGTATTTAAAGGCTACTAAACCTAGCTGAATTTTTTTAGTGTAAGGGGGCAGAGATGTGTATGTGCCGAATAAAACACAAAAATTTCCTTCTTTCTTCCTTGACATCAGTCAAGACTTGCTTTCTGCTCATAGCACAAATTCTCTTTGTAAGAGTGGGGGTGGCAATACCAGTGCCACCTCTGGTAGTGGCTGCTTGAAATGCACAGGATTTGGACACCCATCTTTGGACACCATGACTAGTGATGTCTACACCACCAGGAGCTCACTGGACTAGATGCCATCCATGTTGCAGGGTAATCAGGAGCTGAGGGATAGTAGGCTGACTTCATATTTTCCAATTAAGAACCACTGAAATGAGGTAAACTTTCCCATAATTAAATGCAGGAAGGCACAATGATTTTTGGTAAATCAAAGTATCAATAGCCACTCCCATACATGTAGTTTGCAGAAATGTGGGCCTTAAGAAAACTAATCATTATTTTGCAGAAATCTGGGCCTTAAGAAAACTAATCATTATTTTAAAAAATCACTGAGTGAAACAAAAAACAATAATCAACATATTAAACTGGCCCATGATTCAACTCAACAGGACAAATTCAAGTTTAAGAATATAAACGCAAAAGAGGGGCACCTGGGTGGCTGAGTAGGTTGGGCATCAGACTTCGGCCCAGGTCATGATCTCAGGTTCATGGAGTTCAAACCCCACATTGGACTAGCTGTCAGCACAGAGCCCACTGGGGATCCTCTGTCCCCCTCTCTGCCCCTCCCCCGCTCATGCTCTCTCTCTCAAAAATAAACATTAAACGTATATATGTATGTATAAACGCAAAAGAACAAAAGATTAAGAGTATCACCTATCCCACTCTATACAACTCCCTGAAAGAAAACACCAAGACCTCAAAAGACGGGGGCAGGGCATTAATAGGAGAAAGTAGAATACTGATTATAACAAAGATGATTAAGAGCTCAAGTGGACCAAGAAATGGCTATAGATATCATTCCTGTAGACCAAGAATATGAAGATGACTTAAAATATAGTTGATTAAGACATCAACTTTATAACTGTCAAACACAAAATTTACTATCTTAATTCTCATAAAATAGCAAAACATGAGGTTACAATGAAAGAGAAAATCCTTCACACTGCTACTGTGTCCATTGAAAACTCTCCAGAAAGTGATAAAAGTAACACCTTAAAAAAATAAAAAGGATCCCAAGAATAGAATCAGAAAACATATAGAAATGTTCACAGATTATTTATAAATAGCCAGAAAAGATTTACATGGACCAATTGAACAAAGCAGTATCTAACATCAGGAAACTGGATAAAATTATAGTTAATCCTCACAAACGTTTCCCAAAATGGTGTCTAAGATTATTAAAGTGAAATGCACTGACTGTGTTGTGTGAGGGCATGAGGGTAACGGTTATAAATTACCAAAACACGTAAATATACAAAGGACTAGAAAAATAAAAATGTTCCCAGTCATCTCTGAATGGACAGCTATGACTCTCTTGCGTGTGCCATTTTCTAACTCCCAAACTCTACACTGAGGACACACTACTTTCATTACCCAAGAAACACTTCAAAATATTTTAGAAACAAAATGATACACCTCCACCAAAAAAGTCAATACATCAAATGAGGAGGGAAAACTGCTTTTCTAAACACACGTGCTAACAGGAATAGACCAAGATACACCTTTGTTGTTGACCTTTCACCATAAAAATGGCTACACAAGCAGATGTTACAACCAATTGAAAAAATAATGCTTCTGTTGGAGAAGAGACTACACAAATCTCATTTCCTGAAAATGATTAACAGAAGTAAATCCTGTTATCCAGAATTGGTGGTGGGATAAGGGAGCAGTCCAAATTAATTTTAACTGACTTTCTAAGTTTAGTGTATCCATAAAAGCCACATAAAAAATGATCTTTGGCCATTCAGAAGGCAATTTCAGAATCCTGTCAGGTGCCTCCGGGTAATAGCAATTTAAAGATATGGTGCTAGTTAAAGGCATAATAATAGCAGCTAACATTTGATGGGTGCTTATTATGTGCAAAGCACTGTTCTAGGTTAACTTACTGGTATCACATCTCACCCTCTGGGGTAGCTACCATGATTAACCCTATCATACACATTAGCACTCTGAGGCCCAAGGTCCCATAGCTGATAAGTAGGTTAGAGCTAGAATTGCATGTAGGTCCTTGGAAGTCAGCTGTAGAGCCCAGGCTCATAACCATTAGCCTACGAAATACTAACTCATCTTTATTGGGTTTCTTTCTCTTAAGGGGGAAAAAAATCGATCAGCATTTTAACTAATTATAATTAGTCTCTTAACAGAATTGTGAGACTACAAATATACGTGAGAGGGAAGAAAAACAAGACTGTGTAAATAGAGGCCATACACTCATTTCTTAGCTTAGAATAATTCTATCACACTTCAAAATACAGTTTTCAGTTATGAAGTACAGAATTGAACAGGAGAACTATTTGGATTTTAATCAAACTTAGAGCTAAAGCAGACACGTTAAGAGTTTTTAATTTGCCAGATATTCTTTTAATGAGAATTATAAAAGACCAAAAACATTTTTTGCAAACTGCCCTTTTTTAAACAAATGATTTGCTTTTGATTACAAATACTGTGTAAGACGATGCCTTCTTTTGCAAAACCAATAAATACAAGAACAAATTTTAAACATGTGATTTGTCCAAGATATTTGGAAGAAAAAATAAGCCTGATTTTTTTTTCTAGAATTAAAAAAAAAAAATCAGTATTCCCTAACCTTTTAAAGAATACGTTCAAAGGTGTGACTCAAGTGGAGAAAAAGAGACAGAGACAGAGACCATCATATAACTGCTTTAAATACCTTCTAATAATTCTTCTGATGTTACCTTTCCTTTCTGGAATTCATACTTTCCCAAAAGAGTTGAATTTAAAATATTTCTAATGAACTGATTAATGGGGGAAAGGAAAATACGTACTGAACACATATGTATAAATTTTACCATAAACAATTATGCATATCAAAAAGACACTAACTTTAAAAAGGTACAAAAAAAAAGTGAGGAAAAACCTGAATTACAGAAAAGAAAGTCAAATTTATTTAATGAAAAACTAGAATTAATAAAAATTAGCAAATACACACAAAAAAATATACACACACAGCAGCACTATGTATTGACTCACAAAGGGAAAAGCAGTGGTCCAAGACCACTCAACATGGCTTGTCAGTTAAAGAAAACACACACACACACACACACGCGCGCGCACACACACACACAAAACAAAAACCCAGTATTTTTCAACAGTACACTCAATCTACAACACAAATTCAGAATTATTTTACAATGCTTCCTTTCTTAATACAAAAGATGCCCATCTTGGGTGTATATATATATTTTTTTCAGTGGTTTACTGTTGACTTATTTTTAAATATATTAGTGTTACTACATGCAACTGTTTCCTGTATTTAACAGCCTCTCCTTTAATTTACCTTCATGTGTCTAGCTTCCACCTACGAAAAGTTTCAGGTTGGCAGGCAGATGGGTGCCTTATTCTGTGACACTGAATGCAATGGTTTTAAACACTGGCCAGAAAATGTTTGATTGCCATTTCAACACATGGAAATAGTTACATTGATGCCTAAATTGCCATTTTCTGCAAAAAGCTGTGCAATGCTGGTGTCAAAGACTAGGCAGTCGCTATTCATAATGGCTGTTGCAATTCCCTCATGAATAGATCGCGGAGTAGCTTCCCAAGTCAATCGCCGCCTATGACCATTTAGCTCAAGTCGATAAGCAAAATTTTCAGCTTGCTTGCGTGTTCCTATCAGCTGTACAATTGCAAAGAACTGCTGGTGACCGTCGTACTTTTCCTGTTTCTCCAGGACTAACATGAAGTGAAAGCCAAAACAGGACTGCATCATCACCCAGTCAACAGCACCAGGAAGATTAATGTCTGTAGCAAGGAAAACTATATCCTCTCCCTGTAGGGTTGTAATGGACTTATGCTGATGCATCAGGTGGGGCATTACAGCATCCAAAGAGCCTTGCCATTTACAGGAAGCACCAGGGCACGGACACGAATAAGGCCTAAACTCACAGAGCTCTTCGTGGTCTGCTTTTTCTGTGTGTGGCAGAGTTATTTCACATCCAGAGGAGGCATATTTACAAGGGAAAAGTACGGAATTGGCCACTTTCTCCATAGCCAAGTTGCGAATGGATCCCAACGGGCCCCGGCAAGTTGGACAACATGTGAGCTTTGGGCGACAGTTGCTACAAACAAGATGGCCACTCTGACACTGAAGAATGGGTGGTAACACATAGTCAAAGCAGACTGGACACTCAAAAAGACTCGCCAAGTCATTATTGGATGCAGTTGTGCCAGTCAGGGCAGGCACTCTCTGGGACGGCGTACACTTTGAGGTTCCAGTGGGTAATGCTGTTGCAGTCTGGCGGCTCATTTCTGTAACAAAAACCATAAATAAAAATAAAAGGAGGCAGGAGAAAAATAACTACAACTATCATTTGTTTCATAAATAATATTTACATGCCAGAAATACTTAAGTTTCATGCAAAATGTACTGTGAGCAAAAGGATAAAGGAACATAGACACAGGATTTAAAAACCATAAATTACACTACACTAATTACACATTTTTATTATTAGCGTTGTATACCAGACAAAAGCTCTTTATCAAAATGTTACAGAACACACGCAGAATTCCTTTTTAAGATCTATTAAAAATTCCATTGGATGGACTAGCTGAAATAGAAACTGGACCATAAACTACTAAGAAACACTGTTTAAGTAGCCTAAGTTGGATCAAATCAGTTTTGACTGGACTTTCTCCTCCTTCTGTCTCTGTGTTCAATTCCCCTGCTCAGTCTATTTCTTTCCCATTCTGAGTCAGCCACCAGCAGCTACAGGGAGCTACGAGTGATCCAAAGGGTCACCAGGGCACTAGCTTTGGTGAACGGTAAACAGTTATCTGCTTTAGACATGGATTTGGGGGAATGGAGGGGGTCTGCTGCCATCCCATCATCCATCTTCCTCTAATAAGTCTTCCCCTAGAACACTAACATCAGCTAGGTATTAACCTTGTTTCCCACTGATCAGTGCCCCACACCTCAAAAAGTAGGGAGAAGAGAAGAGAAATGGAAGGTCGTCTTCAAAAGTTCTTTCTTACTTTAGAGAAACTACATCTTTCTATTCTAATTTCATTCCCCAATATAAATCAGATATAATATGCAATGGGGAAAAAGAGTCAAAAAAGAAGGTAAATAAAGCTAACAGCCCCAGAGAGACACAACATTGGGGACAGGATAGTCAACAGGTTAAGAATTCCTTGTACCCTACCAGTGTTGTGGAAGCATTTATCAACACAGCAATAAATATTATTTAGGAGATAAATGTCATCTGGAAGAAATGACAATAATATAACTAACTTGTCAGGCTAAATGAAAGATAAAGCAAACACCTTTCCCAAGAATCTACCTTTGAAGGGATACCAGGCCATATTTATCTCAGGGGTACAAAAGATTAGTCTACTGATGTCTTAAGAGCGTATTCCCATTAACTGTATAAGCCTTATTTCTACAAAATGAAAACTGGTTTTCTCAAATTTAAGGTTTTCTCAATTATAATTGTCACTCTGTTGCAAAGAATTTAACTTTGAAAAACCAATGCTAGTTACCAATGTGACCACATAAATGCAATTTGGGTTCTATATTACTCAAGGATAGACACCTCAAAGGAGGGTCCAGAGTGGCAAAAAAAAAAAAAAATTAATTCCACGGTCACTAAAGTTAATATTCTAAAATTCAAGAGTTTACAAAACTGCAGAATTCCATCACAATGTGGCTTATCACATGGACTTAGAGAAGAGGAATCAAGTCTCATCTGAAACACTGTATAACCCAGGTGTAAGATTCTTTGTGCATATGATAATCCGTGCATGTTCCATCACTTGTGAAACAATGGGCTCAGCATTGCCAAAACACCCCTATAATATGCTGTATGCTTGTTTCATGGTCTATCTTACACTGCTCACTTAAGTGAGCAACATTGTAATTGGAAAGTGGTTCCCTGAGCACAAAACAGTCTAAACCACCAATGCCTTTTCAAATCACTAAACCAAAACAGTTAATTACATGAAGGGGAAGTGAACTCAGTTTGTATTCTCATTCACATAACACAACCTGGAAAATACAAGGAAGAAAAGCATTTCATTAATTTCTTGACCTAGCAAAATAGCTATACATTGATCATCAATCATTCAGGCTTATGTTACAATGTATCTTTTCTTTATTGTTTTCCCAAACACCAGAGAAAGCTGGATTTAAATCCCTATCTAAAGTGTGAAAACAAGTGAAGTGAGGCGGGTATTTATTGTGAGTGGAGGTATAACAGGACAGCAGCTGTTAAAACCTCCCAAAGCTCCGGTTCAAACAAAAAAAATCCCAACCCTACAGCAGCCCTGCAATAGGAACCAAGGACTAAAGTGACTTTGGACAACGCTGCAGGAGTGATGACGTAACCTGAAGCTTGGTTTAAACAGAGAAAAGTACAGATCAAAAGAAACGTCACTGCAAACTCCAGCTCAATTACGCGGCAGCCACTCCCTGTTCCAGATTCCACTGGCTTACAACTTTCCCATTTCATAGTTTAAGCAACCCAGTCAGTCTCTTAATGTCAATACCTTTTCTCTTCCTTGTCCCAGCTGCAGGTAAACATGTGAGCAAGACGCCTCTCCAGGAGTACAGAAAAGGTGCGGTAGACTTCCCGGTCATGAGAAGTCGGGCAGCTCATAGCCTATCCCCCTGAAGCAAATACGATTTGTAACAGAGGCTCCTCCTGGACATCTTCTGTTCCTATGCATGTCCGATGTCAAGTTTTAAAGAAGCAAAGGTAAGTGCCCTGTTCTGTAACACTCCATTCACTCCTCAGAAGCACCGGCTACCGCAGCAGCAGAAAAAATGAAGCCTCTCCCGTCCCAACAGGAATCGACCACACCTCCCTGGGAGCTCGAATTCGCCTGCGTTTCCAAAAATGGGCGCCATCACTGAGCCATCTTCCACTGGGCCCTAAACCGTCGGTCCTGGAAGTTTGTCTTCCCCAGATTCATTAGCTAACCAGCTCGGGGGAAGGACAGGGCCTTGAAAGGAGACTGGAGCAAGTGCGCTCTCGGAGCCAGCTCTGGAGCTACTGCAGGGTCCGGCCCGCGGGGAGATCCACGCGGAGTCGGGGCTGGGGCCTGCCCACTACTGGAAAAGCCTGCTCCAGCCCGCAGTGCCAACCGGCCTCAGGCTCGCATCGCCAAGCCGCAGCTAGCGTGGGGCGGGGCTGGTGGGGCGGGAACCGCAGGGGCGGGGCCGGCACGGTGGGTACGCCTGCAAGCTCCGCCCTCCCAGCCCGGGACGGCTCCAGGGCACCAAGCCGTGCAACTCAGACCCAGCCCCCTGGACCCCCAGCGACAATGTGCACACCTCAGCATATTTCCACCAGCTTACATTTAGGTGGAAACATGCCTTTCTGTAGAACAAAACAGATAATGATAATCTGGTATGATTTCAACCTAAGACCTACAGAGAGTGTATGGGAAATTATGGCCAGACAAGTGCTCTTCTGCTGGTTAACTGTGTGAACACTTAAGTATTTATAAAATGAAAGCATTCTCCCCTCTTCATTCAGTAACTATTCACTGGGTGTCAACTACCATATTTCCTCAGTTCTACTGCATTTCTCCACTTCTACCCCTGTTGGCATCATACATTAAACACCCTCTCTCCCTTCGAAAAAAACTGCAGTGAGAGTAGTAAACACACATAACCATATTAAATTCCTTCTTCAACCTCCAAACGGAGATTATATTCTCTTCCCACTCTGGGAAAACCATCTTAAACGACCTCATTAAACAGAGAAGCTTGTTTTGTTTTTAAAGAAGCATTAGCCGTGCCCCAATAAAGTCCTGGGCCTCAGATTTGCACTGCGTCAGGTAGTATACTCAGGGGTTTAACCTGTCATTACATCATGCTTTTAGGGCAGCCTTTAAACACAGCAGGAGCTGGTAGTGGGAAGAGAACCCTATGCAGTAAATTGTAGCTTACCCACTTTCCACATCAAATTTTAATTCTAATCACTTCCCCACCCTATTAATAGTGTGTTCAATCACTTCAACCTTATTTTAACATTAAGCTACACAAAACATCATTAGGAATAGAAAGATCACTGAAAACAGACACAGCCTGTTTGCTGACAAATATAAATTACTATTACTTACATTTTTATTCTATGATATATATTCATTCCAGATAGGTCTCAGGTTTCTAGGGTAGGAAGCTTCACATGTTTTAGGCAGAGCAACTCTTTCCAAACAAAGCCAAACCCAAATATAAAAAACAAGTCAAAGAAAGGGAAGGACTGATTCCTCAAGAGAAAAAAATCATTTTTTCCCCAAACTTCCAAGGATCTGTACAGAGCCTTACAGCACCATCTGAAAACCATTAACCTACAGACAAACTACTCAACAAGTGAGTCAGGACAATAAAAGTGGAAGCATTCTGGAGTCATCTACACACACTTGGATTCAAACCTGGTCTTCACCACCTGCTCAGCTATAAAACCGGGACAATATTTCCAGCCCCACATAGCTTTTGTCTGGACTAAGGAAGATGGGTAATTTATGCCTATCATAGATGGTACAGAGTCCAAAATATGTGAGTAATTCACCTGACACCTCCAAAAGTTTCTTGCCTTCCCTGAGTTCATCAACTAGAGACCTAGAAAGTGTGGGTTCCAAAAGATAATGTTTATTTTGTAAAGGTGATCGATCAAACATGTCTGCAAAAGACCAACTGCCATTTAATTTTTAGCATAATAAAACTTAACAGTTTCTCGACCAGGTACACTGGTTTTACACAGAGCTGAAAATTTCACAGAAACTACATTACACTAAGACAAACCCTGAGAATACAATGTTAACAAAATTCCAAAATTTAGCAAGAGTGCCCTATTACCTATACTTTCTTTTGTTTTTATTTATTTCTTAATTTACATCCAAGTTAGTTAGCATGTAATGCAATAATAATTTCAAGAGTAGATTCCAGTGATTCATCCCCTGTATTACCTATACCTTCTAAAGCCTACATCTCAGGTCCAGTTTAATCTACATCGTAATACTTTATAATCAGCCTTTAATGCTGCCTCAGTAATTTCGGAGCATTTAACCATTGCTTTGTCACATTAACATACTGTAAAAAGTAGATGGATATAAACTTTTTTTTTACATTTACTTATTTATTTTGAGAGAGAGCACGGGCACACCAAGAGTCGGGGAGGGGCAGAGAGAGAAAATGCCAATCAGGCTCTGAGCCCGATCCATGTGGGGCTCAAACTCAGGAACTGCATCATGACCTCAGCCGAAGTGGGGCACTTTACTGACTGAGCTACCCAGGCTCCCCTGGACTTAAACTTTTATTATCAATTTAATGTGGGAACCTTAGTTTCTTTTTACAAAGGGCTCATGAACAATTTCTCTGATTAGTCATACCTCATGCTTAGTACTTAATATATAACAACCTTTTGCAGTTTACAAAATGTTACTACAGCAGCAAATAATGCCCCTCTCAACTATGTCTGCATCCTAACACCTGTGAAAATGTTATGTTACAGCAGCAAAAGGAAGATAACACTGTTTCTTTTTTCAAAGTAAACGTTTAAAATGGAGAAATTGTCACACACGGAAAAACGAGGAGTGTATTGTAAAGCAAGTTTCAAACATAACATAAATGGGAGGTACAGGCTGGGTTAATGATATGGATGTGTGACTTTTGTCAAATTTTTTCTTCGGGGGCAATAAATAAACTGCTTTATCAATAAACTTTTATCAATAAACTACCTGATGGAGAGTGGTGAAAACAATTGTCAAAATAAGAAGTAAAATTTGCACTCTTAATTTAGTAAAAAAAAAAAAAAAATAGGATGCAAATATCACCAGCCCTCTTTTACTTCTCTAAAAATTATTCCTAAAACTGATATAATAATAATAATTATAATAGTATTCACTGTAAAAATAAAGTACAGGTTCAGATTATGTATTTGCTCTATTAGGAATCAAGGAGTTAAATAAAACTTCCATTCAAACATTTAAGGGTTTTCTTCTTTCTTTATAATTATAACTCTTTTGAAAAAGAGGTACTTTCTACCTTTGACATTGTGAAGGGTATTATGCAGAAAATGTTGTTAAAAATCATTTCTATTTTAAGATTTACTTCTCACATATTGACAAAATTAAACTTAACACAACTCTCCTTAAAAATTTAACAGCTTAAAATGCCAAAAGTTAAAAAAAATCAAACTTTGTTATAAAACAATAATGCTAAGAAAACAATTACACAGCCATTTTTAATTTCCAAAACTGTAACAAAGTAATGAGGAATTTATTTTTTTAATGTTTATTTATTTTTGTGAGATAGAGAGACAGAGCGTGAGCAGGGGAAGGGCAGAGAGAGGAGACACAGAATCCGAAGCAGGCTGCAGGCTCTGAGCTGTCAGCACAGAGTCCGACGTGGGGCTCGAACTCATGAACTGTGAGATCATGACCCGTGTCGAAGTCGGTTGCTTAACCGACTGAGCCACCCAGGCACCCCAAGAGGAATTTAAATTGTACATATTTTCCTAAAAGCTCTATTTTCCTGAAAATAATTCTGAAAACTCTGTTGCTACAAAAGAAGAGTTATTTATAAGTCTAGTAAGACTGGTGATCTGAAATGGGGAAAGCCCAAAGACCTGGTAAAAGGTTGCTGGAAAAACAGAAGTCTGAACAAAGGTGATACAGCCCAGTAAATGGAGAGGAAAGTACAAACCCTAATTCAAATGTGTAAAGCAAAGTACATCTCTCTTTTTACTGCTGAAATCACTCTATTTTAAGACGTCCACCCCAGTAAAAAGCAGCATATACTGAATCAGAACCCGTTAGGCACAGTGCTAGATACTGAAATGCAGTAACAGATGACATGCAAAGTGGGAGTGCCTATGAGATGTTTAAGCAGAAAAGCAGTTGAAACACAAAAGAGCTCAGAGTGCAGATGAGGAGGCATTAACATACAATGCCATCTAAAGTCACAGAGATGAGGAGCGTGCCTAAAACAAGAGAAAAGCCAAGATTTAAAGAATGAAGGGTTCCAGAAAGAGAGGCAGTGGCCCTTAGCCTGCAGCAGTTCTCAAACTTTATCGTGCCCACTAATTGTCTAGGGATCTTATTAAAATTCAAGTTCTGATTCAGAATTATTCTGAGCCAGAGACTCTGCATTTTTAACCCTAGGTGTGGTCAATTGCTGGCTGAGTAGCAAAAGCCTAAAAGAACTGAGAAGGAAGGCAAAGGTGAGAAAAAAGCAGGAGAGGGCGGTAACTGAGAAGTCAAGGGAAGGTACAGACTTAAGAAGAAGATCTATTTACATATGTACAAATATTAGAATAAATTATGTGTTATATACTTATAGGGAGCTTGTACTATTTCTGTAATTAGAAAAAAAAAGGCAACAAGCAGATGTGCTTAAACATGCAAGAACTCATGGAATATAGCACCCAAGAACCCTCGTTAGTAGCAATAATCAAGCAATGAATCAAAGTAAGTAATTTAGAAATGGTGGTCTTTTGGGGCGCCTGGGTGGCTCAGTCAGTTAAGCATCCAACTCCGGCTCAAATCAGGATCATTGTGAGTTCAAGCTCTGCGCCGGGCTCTGTGCTAGCAGCTCAGAGCCTGGAGCCTGCTTCGGATTCTGCATCTCCCCTACTCATGCGCTCGCGCGCTCTCTCTCTCTCAAAAATAAATAAACTTAAAAAAATTTTTAAAAAAAGAAATGGTGATCTTTTAAAAGGATTAAAGTTAGTTAATGACTCCTTTTAAACAGGGAAATAAGCCCACCAACTGTAGGCATTATAATTACAAATTAGAATGCAAACAGTATAAACTTTGGCAAAGTACAATTACATAAACAAAAAAATCTACAGTAAGAAGTAGTAAAAATAATGGCACAGTCAACCATGTGGAATCTGCTGAGAGGTCAAGTATGATCAGGCCCAACAGGTGTTCATGGATTGGCAATATGGAAGTTACTGGTGACCTCTGCAAAAGCAACCTCAGAGATAAGGCCAGTGTGTAAATCAGACCAAAACAGACTGAACAGGATGCTATGTGAATTTAAAAGGCATGGCTGTGGAGAGAGGCAAGTTAAGAAGTAGCTGAAAAGGCCCAGGGTAGTTGTCTGCCTTGGGTTTTGTTTTTGTTTTCTTTCTTCCTTCCTTCCTTCTTTTTCTTTTTTTTTTTTTTTGAAATGGGAGAAACCAGAATATAGTGAATGCTGGTTGTTTGGCTGTGGAGGCAGGTATGACCTTTTAGGCGCCTAGATAACAAAAAAACCACTCACTATCTCAACATTGCCCCATCTGGAGACCTTCAAGGAAACCATTCATCAAACCTTTCCGCCCTAAACAACGGACACGTCCTCCCTAGAACAAGAAACCGCTACCAACAAGTCGCCTTACATAAACATGTCAATACTTCATATCCCCCCGCCTCCAGCCAAAGCCATAAAAATGCACTACCCCACTCCCGGCCGCAACTTCCCTGGCCCCTTTCTGTATGGACCAGGGAACCTCGCCCGAGAGCGCTCCCAATAAAGGCTTTTTTACTTTTACATCTGGCCTCGGTTTCTGCATCGAGTTCGCTACATTACACTGGTAAGAGTCGAGAAAAGAGGATAATCCCAAGAAATGGAACAATACGATAAAATAAAGTTTTTGGTGATGGGGGATTCAAAACTCAAGACAGAGTGACTAGACTTCATTAGAAGAAATACTTTCTCCATGGTAAGAACAGAGAAGATAGAAGATGTCTAGTTCAGGAAGTTGAAAGTTAAAGTTTCAATCTGAGAGTTTCCATTTTCTCAACAAAGTCTCTGCATCCTCTTTTGGTGGGAGTGTGGGGGAGATAACAGTCAAACTATGTCTTCATCACTGCAGAAATTACTCTTGGACACCTGGTTCTACATCCTAATTCTATTTTACTAGCAATTACCCTTATATTTTTATTTTATATCAGATCTACAATTTATTAGCATGAAAAATGAAACTACTAACATCTCCCAAAACAAGGCAAGCCCAATTTTTAACATGCTAATAGTAAAACTTTCCCTTTCCCACCGCCAAGGTAAAGATTGTATGAAACTTCAAAACTGTGTCAAAACAATCATTTAAACCTAACTGAAACCATTCTGGTTTCATTTCTCACAATTTTATCACAAAACAAATGACCATCCTCGGGGATTAAGGACTGTGCCTGTGATGTGCACCGGGTCACATATGGAAATTTTGAATCACTATCCTGCACATCTGAAACTAATGTAACTCTGCATGTTAACTAACTGGAATTAAAATAAAAACTTCTAAAAAAAAAAAAAAAAGACAAATACCTATCTTTTTCTCCCCTGAATCCTTAATTATGATTCATTTTTTGGTACAGCCACTACACCTCAAGAAAGTTTTCAGAGTGTCTTAGGGCCTGGCAGTCTGAAGCTCTTACAGAAACTGGACAAGTTTACCATTCTTGTCAAACCCTTTTCCCCTAAGAATTATATAAATTTTAAGTTCTGGTCACAGTCTTCTGACATATAATGATGCAGATGAAAAATATAATGCCATTTTTATTCTTATTTCTTTACAATTAACATTTTCCCCCTGACAAGTGGCTTGTAGGACTCTGTCTCTGAAAGAAATTTTCACCAAAACATCTAAGTATATGCCATCAGCACTTGCCAAACAAAACACTAGGTGAGTCTTTTCAATTCAAATGCTCAAGTCTTTCACCTTTGTGGACTTCTAATTATTCTTTGATCCTTTCCATCTACTCAGTTCTTTTCTGCACATAAGTCTGATGATATTGACTCTCTCTGCTGGATCTCTTTCAATCACATTTTCCCCCCTCATAATTCCAATCTTTGTTCTGCATTCCAAAAGAACTCATCAAGTTCTAATTCATGAATTTGATTTTGCTAAAATTACCTTATGTCTTGGGCACCTGGGTGGTTCAGTCAGTTATGGCTCAGTCAGTTAAGCAGTCGACTTTGGCTCAGGTCATGATCTCATTGGTTAGTTGAGTTCAAGCCCCTTATCGGGCTCTGTGCTGACAGCTGGGAGCCTAGAGACTGCTTTAGATTCTGTGTCTCCTTCTCTCTCTCTGTCCCTCCCCTGCTCATACTCTATCTCAGAAAATAAACATTAAAAAAAAAATTTTATAAATAAATAAATAAAACCACCTTATGTCTTGACATAGTAAGGCATTTTTCAATTATGTAGAGATACCCTCAATTTCCAACAAGGGAAGAGAGATTTTGAGGGCAGGAATGGCTGTTTCCATGTCCTTTCCCTGAAGTTGGAATGGCCACATAAATCTGGATTATACTGCTCTTGTACTTCCTTAACCCCTCTACAGGAGTTTTCATTTTTAATTTCTGTGCCTCTGACTGGAGCTTGCCTGTGTTGTTGGTTTTGTTCTTGCTGCTATAGTCTCAATGGGCCCCCAGGGTCAGCAAGCTAAATAATAAGGCAAAGTAGAGACCTTCCTCCATTTTCTTTCAAACAGCTGCCCCAAACATTTATTAAGCACCTAGTATGTACCAGATACTGTCCTCAAAGGTTTACATATGCCGTCACTTAACCATTTCAATGAGCTTCCAAATTAAGCATCTATCCCCTACCTCAAGGATAAGAAAATAAATTTATAAATTAAAGGTTTCAGATCATAGAACTAGTAAATAATGGAAGCTGGAGCTTATCTGATCAGGGATGATTTAGAAGGGATGGGGGAGGGAGACAAATGGCAATGTAGGACAAGGCAAACATACCAGAAAATTTTAAACTTGGAAGAAATCTTAACCAACTCTCTCAATTTCAGAAAAGAAGAATTATACAGAGAAATAACTTGCGTAATGTCATGTAACTTAGGTCAATGTTTTATGCTTGGCTGTACAATTTCCTCAATCCTTTTAAAGAAAATATGCTTTAGATATTTTATAATTCAACTTGAAAAATCATTCTTTTCTGAATTTAAGTCTAATAACATTCTATATATATATTTAATTAAACTATCTTTTCCTTTGCCTCCCAACACAAAAGCGTTCCCTAATGTAGCCAGGGGAGATCAAAAAAGAGAGATGAGGGGTACCCAGGTGAATCAGTCAGTTAAGCATCCGACTCCTGATTTCAGCTCTGGTCATGATCTGTCACAGTTCGTGAACTGGAGCCCGACATGGAGCTCTGCACTGACAGTGCACAGAGTGCTTGGGATTCTCTCTCTCCTCTCTCTGTTCCTCCCTTGCTTGTGCTCTCTCTCAAAATAAATAAATTAAACTTAAAAGAAGAAGAGGAGGAGGAGGAGGAGGAGGAGGAGGAGAGGGAGGCAGAGGGGAAGGAGGGAGATGGAGGAGAGGGAGGAGAGGGTGGTAGAGGGGAAGGAGGGAGGAGGAGGAGAGGGGAGGGGGAGGGGAGGGAGGTGGAAGGGATGGAGGGGAAGGTGGAGGAGGAGGAGGAGGAGGAGGAGAGATGATACCTAGTCCTCAACGAGTAACCAGTTAACTAAAGTCAGCTCCTTAAGGCACCTTTCCTGATCAATTTTTCTAAAGGCCAAATAACCCTTCTCATTGTCTTCACAGTATTTGTTTCCATTTGAAATTCCAACTACTGGGTGCCTGGTTGGCTCCGTTAAGCATCTGACTCTTGATTTCGGCAGTTTGTAGTCTGGAGCCATGCTGAGAGCATGCAGCCCACTTGGGCTTCTCTCTCTCCCTCTCTCTGCCCCTCCTCCACTCGCACACACGTGCTCTCTCAAAATAAACTTTAAAAAAAAGTGAGAAAAAAAAGAAATTCTGACTACTTATTGTCTATTCTCTCTCCTATTCCCTCCCAACGACAACAGCAACTTTTTACTCACCACTGCAGTTCTCAAGGTTTTTTTGGTATCAGGAACAATTTACACCAATGGTTGGCAAACTACAACTGCAAGCCAGTTGCCAGTTTTTGTAAGTAGTTTTACTGGACCATAGTTACACCCTTTCATTTACATATTGCCTATGATTTCATTAGAATTGAATAGCTGACCCTATAACTTCTAAGCCCTTTAAGCCTACCTGGCCAATTAAAAAAAACTTAGTCTTAACTGCTTTGTACTTTTAAAAAATTATTGAGGACCTCAAAAGAGCTTTTTGTCTATGTGGTTTATATGTACTGATATTTACTATATTAGAAATTCAATCCAATAAATTTTAATGTTATCATTATAAATTACATGTAAAAATCCATTACATGTTAAATGTTTATGAAAAATATTTTCATAGGGAAAAGAATGTCTATGTTTCACATTTTTGCACTTCTTAATGTCTGATGCAATAAAATGCAATTGGATATCCATTATCTGCTTCTACATTTAATCTGTTAAGATGCCACATGTCATGTAGCCTCTGAGAAACTCCACTGTACTCTCGTATCTCATTATTGTGAAAAAAAGTTTTGACCCTGAAAGGATCTTGAGAACTCCCAGGATCCCTGAACCATTCATTTTGGTTCAGAACTTCTGCACTGAGAAACTTCATGAGAATAGACCTTATTTGTTTTGTTCACTCTCCTGTCTCCAGGGCCTAGGACAGTCCCCAGCCCAGACCAGGTACTTAATTATTTCTTGAAGGAATGACTAAATCAAGTAAAACAGCATGAAGGATTCCAAGGAGAAGGTACAGCATATGCATACAACCAGAACTCACTTATCCCTGATGCCCCTACAAGTAGAATGCATGTACTGTTGATATAACCTTACAGAGAATTCACAACTGAGATTAAAAATTCACTTTAAAATAACTGTGCTGATCTGTGCTGATCTTTGACAAAGAAGCAAATCAAAGGCAATGGAGAAAAGACAGATTTTTCAACAAATGATGCCAGAATATCCACATACTAAAAAATGAATCTAGACAGATTCCACACGCTTCACAAAAATTAGCTCAAAATGTGAACTAGAAGAGGAGAAAATCTAGATAACCTCGGGTTTAGCAAAGACAACACCAAACACATGAACTTGATTAAAATTAAAAAGTTCTGCTCTGCAAAAGACACTGTCAAGAGAATGAGAAGAAAAACCGCAGATTGGGAGAAATTTTTGTAAAAGACTTATCTGATAAAGGACTGTTATCCAAAATATACAAAGAACTCTTGAAACTCAACAATAAAACTAACAAACCCAACTAAAAATGGGCCAAAGACCTTAACAGACACCTAACCAAAGATACACAGATGGCAAATCGGCATATGAAAAGGTGCTCCGCATCACT